>BSBK01012410.1:402500-723397 GCA_027943335.1 Chamaecyparis obtusa
TTCCACTGCCATCTTGACAATTTGCTATCCACGTTGTCGCCATCGCATGTAAAAAAGTCGAACATAGTGGGACCATCGTCAGTAGCAATATAAAATTGGGCTTAATAAGGAACACACACAACATCGACAGTAAGGAATATGAATGGCGGGTTGAACGACAATAGCAGTGGCACTATAAAATACGTTACAAAATGAATAATATATGATGCATTTAAAGAATGGTTTGAAAAATGTGACTGTATATTTATTTTTCATCCACAATAAGATTCGTTACATTAAAATAATAGAATTATTGGAAAATTAATGAATGGTTTGAAAAATGTGACTGTATATTCGTTACATTAAAATAATCTAAATTTGGAGCCATGACTCGATAATAGTCACCCCTATACTTTTAACCCTGTATAATGTAATTACAAATCTATACAATAGTTCAATTATTATCCCTCTGTACTACGTGCTAGGCAATCAATTTTCTTTATTTGATTTAAAGTTTTTTTTTGCATATTACCTTTATGATCTTTACAGACTAGATTTCTAAGGGATGAAATAATGTGGACACAAAGTTCAGTAAGAACCCGTGGGAGTCTATTCATTGTTTATATTTCCATTGCTCACATTGAGTAGTGACTTGATATCAAGTTAGATTGCATACAATTTTAATTTTTGGTCAAGTATGTTGGCATCAACATATTTCAGATAATGTATTTGCGATATCCAAGAGATTTTACAAACTTAGTTTAATATTTTTGAAAGAAGAGATCTATCAAATTCAAAATCATAGAAATGAATTGAGGGAAATATGTGGCAATCAATCACTCTATTTGTTCATTTTTTTTAAAGATTAATAATATTAAAATAATTAGTTTATTTAAAAAAAATTGTAAGTTTTATCTCATTTTTTTCAATATTTTATTACCAATAGTTTTCTTAGCATAAAAGGATTTTTAAGAGAATTTGTTGCCCATAATACTATTAAAAATCTATTGGAAAGGATTAGATAGTATTATAAACTATTAAACATCTATAATAAATATATTAGGAAAGTTTGCTTATTTTATTGGAAACAATATTGGAAGATAATAAAATAATTTTTATATTAGAAAGTAAAAGTTTAATTTTATATCACAGTTGATTTATTTTTATAAAACATTTAAAAATGATAATAAAATAATTTAAAAAGTATATATAGTTAATAGAATATTGAATGAAAAGTTTTCTTATTTTATTGTTTAATTGTTTATAGGGAAGGAAAGTTTCCATACAATATGGGACATGATAGTAAAATAATTTTCATATTAGAAAGTAAATTTGTTTAATAAAGTTTCCTTATTTTATAAAATAGTTGGAGGTGATAGTAAAATAATTTTCATATTAGAAAGTAAATTTGTTTAATAAAGTTTCTTTATTTTGTAAAATAGTTGAAAGTGATAATAAAATAATTTCCATATTAGAAAGTAAATTTGTTTAATTTTATAAAACAGTAGGTTTATTAAGATGAGAGGCTTTCTATAGTGAATGATTGTGAACATTTTTCAATTTTGAAAAAATTTGACAGCCATTCACATGTTTTATGAAATGAGTTGGGGGAGATAGTGGTGAGAAATTAATGAGTCATACGTTTGGAAGTTACAAAAGAAATTAATGTTGGTGGACATGAGCAATTGATAAGTCTGGCACATGAAATGATTTGTTGCCTGATCGATTTAGAAAAAGTATGAATGGGATTTTACACCATCTCTAAACTATCGTGGTTTTCTCGTCATAGCTAAATTCTTCTGATTCTTTGTATATAAGATAAGTATATAAGGTTTTTTACCTCTTTACTGATCAATTCTTCAGAAGAAGGAATTTCAAAGTTAATTTTCATTGAATAACCTAATTGACAAAGAGAATTACTATATCTTCTGAAAGTAGGAAGAGTTATTTGTAGCATTATTTTATAGAACTAATTTCAGAGGAAGAAGAATTTTTATCATCATCTATTCATTCATTTCTAATTTTTCATATAGGACTTTCATTTTTAATGGGTGGAACAAACAAATTTAACATTATTCATATATTTGTGGATGCTTATCCATGGGATCCATGGAGTGTGAAGGACTACCAACTATTTTTTTTAACTAGAAAAGCTTGGGAAGGGTGATTGGAGAGGGCTATCCAGAAATTTTGTGACAACCAAAATTCCTACACAAGTGAGCAGCCATGCCCAAAAATATTGTATGAGCATACTCAAGATTCTCACATACCCAAAATACATAAATCTCTTGTTTCCATAACTGAATCAAGATTCTTACAGATTTTCCTAACTAGCACTTGCACCTTTGAGGGGTGCAAGGGTTACACTGATAGTGTTATTATATTAAATGATGTCGTTGTGTTGGTGATGTGGAAAGTTTGGTCATAATCTTTACTCCCTCCCCCCTCCTCTCTCTCCATCCAATTTATCAACTTTTAGTACTGATTTGAAGAGCATGGGAATTATAGTTCAATATAAAAAGAAATATTTAAGGATTTGTAAACCTCATATATTTTAATATTAAAACATAACTAGGTTAGTTTTCATCCTAAAAAAATAAATAGTACGGACATTTTTATTACTTTGGTGAGGAGATTTGATATTAAACACTTGATAGTGATAGAGGAAACTCCTCTTTCCATGGGGAGGAACTTTAAATGAACAATTTTCGACTTCTATTTATGGCTAAGACAACAGTCAATCATAGATTATAGTAGAGAGCTAAGCATTCTTCTACAAAGTTAATCCACATTTATGTCAATGCCAAATCTTTTTACTCACACACATAGACACTCATTTCTTCCTTCCTATCTCTATCTTATCTTACCGTTCTGTTTACCTTTCACATCTCTCTATCTATATCATATTTCCTCTATTTTTCTTTGATCTTCTTTTTCTATCTATCTATCTATCTATCTATCTATCTATATATCTATCTACTATCCATATATAACCTTATATGTCTTTTTCATTTTATCTCTTCATCTCTATCCTCTCCTTTTCCTATTTATCTCCCTCCATAACTATCCCCCACTTCAATATTTGATTCCAATCCAGCTCTCTCTCTCTCTCTCTCTCTCTCTCTCTCTCTCTCTCTCTCTCTCTCTCTCTCTCTCTCTCTCTCTCTCTCTCTCTCTCTCTCTCTCTCGCTAGGTTGCCCTCCCTATTTTTATCTCTATCGATCTTTTCACCTCTAGATCTCTCTTTTCTCTTTCTATTATTCCTTTTACTCATTCTCTCCCCTCCCCTCGTTCCCCCTCATCTCTCCTTATATTTTGCTATCCCTCTAACTATGATTTTCTCTATGAAATGGACAACCTAGCATTTTGAAATCAATAATTTTAAACTCTCTCTCTCTCTCTCTCTCTCCATAGACTTGTATGTGTATATCTATTTGAATCTCTATCTCTATTTATCCACATTTTCTCTTCCATATATCACTTTGTCTCTATCCCATTGTTTCTTTGTCTATTGTGATTGTGTTATAAATGCTTTCATGGATAAAAATAAGAGAAATCATGGCAAATAATGTGAAATCTTCAACAGTCCAACTATAAATGCATCCAAAAATTTTAATATGTGTGCTTCACCTCTATGAACATCACATGGATGGAATGAGTACTAAGTGTTCCATTCGTTCTCATGAGAGATTGGATCTTGTGAGCCACTACTTGCGAAATATGGGTCAATGAGTTTGAATCAACAAAAACTACATATTTGAATCTTGGTAGCAATATCACAATTTAACTTGTTGTAGCAAATATCTCCTACTTATCAACCGAATAAGATGTTGAAGATATAATATTAATAAAGACTAATGGGAAGCATGTAATTTGTATATTTGGTGTATAATTAAGAGATAATTTTTTATCTTTTTTATTTAATGAATATATCACTAATTATTAAATTAGAACTTTATTTAAAACACTTCAAGAATACTTTATATATAAAAAATATGTTTATTTCTTAAGAAATCTATATTTAAGAAAAATAATCATTAATGTGAAAATATTTTTAATAAGAATGTTTATTTTTTAAAAAATAATCATAAATAAAATTAATAAATACTCTTCACTTAGCCCATGTCCTCAATGTATAATAAATTAATTTCTTACAAACTGTTTATATTTTTAAATATGTTTATTAAAAGAAAAAAAGTTGAATTATTAGTGTTAGTGCTCAAGGATTCCCCTTTAAATCCTTAAAAAAAAATTCTTAAAAGAAGCTAACCATTGCTATACTACAAGCGGAAATAGACGGATGAGTATTTCTTTAAAAGAATGGTGAAAAGCGTAGCATTTTACATTGGAATGATTATAGATATGATGCTTTGAGAAAATAGATTTTAACAATAGAAAAGTGTTGTAGAACTAATTTTGTAAGAAAATGTTCTTCTGTCACAAGTTCTAATTAATTTTTGAAGGCAATTTCGATAGATATGGAGGCATATTTTAGTCAATATTGCAATATTCAATCTTTTATTTACATGTTATCCCACAATCAACACTCTAATAATTGATGCAGATCAAGGGCGTTGGTATTAAAATTAAATATAAGATTTATAATTATAAGATTTGTTTTACAATTAAAAAATTAATTAATAGAAACTTTAATTTAAGATTAAATATTTGAAAAATTTAAATAAATCAATAAATAATATTAAATCTTGAGTTTTTTTGAATATTTTGTACATTTTGTATTGTGTATGTTTAACAAGGCTATTGTAACTAATAACATTTGATAAATTCTTTTTTTTTCATTGTGCTTTGAGGGATGGTGTGCGCCTTCTAGTGACATCAGGTTGAAAAATTCTAAAGACTTTCAACCAATTCATTTTGTACATATTCTGCATCTATGAGACCACATTTATGAGACATTTTGTTAAACAATTCATGTGCACAATAGTAAATATTTTTTATGTCATAATATTATTCAATGAAAACATATAATATATCAAAGATTATAATTTAATTCACAGAATATAGTATTCTATAATAATTTATTTAATAATATTCTAAGAACTCATTCAACATATTTGATTCAATTAAATGCATTATAAAATATTTAGTATTCTACAAAATGATATCTCTTGTTTTATTTTACTTATATTTTGTAAAATATAGGTATGCTAGTTTTTGTAAAACCGTTAGAAGTGATAATAAAATAATTTAGAAAGTATAAGTTTTTAATAAAATATGGAGGGAAAGTTTCCATATTTTATTGGATACGATAGTAGAACATGATAATAAAATAATGTTCATATTAGGAAGTAGATTTGTTTACTAGAATCTAGAATGAAAGTTTCCTTATTCTATAAAATAGTTAGAGGTGATAATAAAATAATTTTCCTATTAAAAAGAAATTTGTTTAATAGCATATGGAATGAAAGTTTTCTTATTAGTACTTGCCCATAGGCTAAGCAAGTACTATTGCATCTGTTTTTGAGTTTTTAGTGTTAACTAGTGATTAAATAAAACTGTTTAGACCAATTAGAATTTTTTAGATTTTGTATTTTGTAATAAATTTCATGTTTTCTAAAGTTAGGTGTAATTTTTTGAACTTTATCATGTATAAAAATTATTTTTCTATTATTTGATTGGTTTAAATGAGTTTGGGTCTTATACACGAGATTTTCTCATTTGTACCCATAATGCATTTTTTGCCACTTATTTCTATAGAAAATATCAATTTATTTTAGCTCATCTAGTTTATCGGGTTTGATGATAGTTTCTTATTTTTATATAAAAAATATATGTAATAATATTCATAATTATAATTTTAAAAAAATAGGAATAATAATAATAGTATTTACATTTTTTGCAAATTCAAAATAAAATGATACTTTAAACTTGGTAGAAAAATAAATCTTTTTTTATCTCACACAACAACTTTAACTTAAAAAAATTAATGCTAAATGAAAATATTGAAAAATGTAATTTTAAACATATTTCTAACTTTACCATAATTTTATTTCTAATTAAACTATAAATTTAATTATAATTGAACTGTTAGATAAATTTAAAAAAATTAATTTTATATACAATACAATTAAAACTACAACTAATTATCTAACTTAAATCTAAAATTAACTAAAGGCAAGTACTTAGCCACTACGTGGCACTTGTTTAATCTTATAAAATAATAATTTTATATTAAAAATGTTATTTCCTTTCATAGAGTATAGAATATAAATTTTTATATTTTATTCTATAAAACAATTAGGAAGTGGTAATAAGATAATTCTCTCTTAGAATGTAATTTTCTTTTTATGTAATAGATAAAAAATACAATTTTAGTATTCGACATAAGCGACACTTATGTATGAGTTAAATAAATTCAACTAAATTTATTCGAATCCATAAATTATTTAAAGGCCAAGATTGTTAAAAGTCATTTCAATGGTTAGAAAAATGAGATACAAAATTTATTTTGGTCATGATTTGCAATTTGTCATTTTTTATGCTTTCTTTATCTCTCTCCTATGTTGATGATAGATCATAAAGAGTGAGTATTTCATTGATGCAAAATGATGCTCGAGCTATTTATGTCTCATTCTATGCCATATTGTAACCTATTTTATTAGCCTCTATACATATCCCATTATTCCATTTCCAATCCAATTTCATACCATTTTATCAACCTTTATGTTACATATGGTTAAATATATATAACTGATATTTAATATAGTTTTTAGATAAATTAATAGAAATTTATTATTGATTGAATTTACTAATGAGTATTGTTATTTCATGCCTTGGAACATATAGCTTGTAGCATGCAGACAACTCTATTAAGTGACAACGTAGACTTGTATTTTTATTGTTCACATAGTTATTCAATGTTGGTGTCAGTTACTTTCTTACTGTGTACTAGAATCAAAGGAGGAAGATTGGAGAAACCTACAAATTTATACGTGTTATCTTCGACTCTTGTTTTGCTAGCTATATGGAGGAAAAACCATATACTTTTATTTGTTGTTATAACCAGTCTGGTGCCATCTATATGGAGGAACCTGAAATTATGTTTGTTTCCTACTTTTTCTTACTGTTGCAACAAAGGTTTCACGTAAATCATTTATTGCATAGAAGGGAAACCATAGACTTGCCTAAGCTATATTTTGCATTTTGTAACAAAAGCATTTGGAATATATAGCCATGGTAATAGGTTGTGCTTCTATATAAACCATGTAATGTAAGCGACCTTTAGAAGTTGTACACATAATTTTCTATACGCATATTTCTGTAGCAAAATATTGTGCAGATTTTGTATTATTTATGGATGGATAAAATAAGATTATTCTGATCATAGTGGAGTAGCAATTTGTTTGTGTTTCATTACCAGACGTACTAAGGAGGTAAGATCCACTTTTCAGGATGTCTAGTGATTTCTTTTAGATTAGACATGTGTTTATACTGTGTGTTATGATTTCAATTGATTACATGTTTGACATTGTTTGTATTGGTTTAGATATTATAATTTATGTAATTGTACATAATTCTAATCGATTCTTATGTGATTTAGATTTAATTATGAATTCAGATTTATGTGGTTTATTGTTTTTCTCTTGTGAGATTAATTTCTATATTAATTATTCATGCTTTATGTTCTTTTGTGATTTCCAGACTAGTTTTCTTTGGATTCGTGAGTTTAATTTTTCAATTATTATAGTTTTTAATGTTCTTGTTTCCAAGAAGTGATAGTTCCAGTCATCATAATTGCTTTGGTTTGTTGTAGGTGTTTTTCGTGTGTTCTAGCTGCATTCATCATATTGCTCTGACACCTTTCACAAACTTACACGCCGTATTGACATATATAGACCAAATTGAATTCCATTATTAAGCATCAAATTTCATTCCATTATTGACCTATCACAAAATATTCTATATGTAATCCAAAAAATCTACAGCTTGATATTATAACTATACTAACCCTAATTGCTAAACCCTAATCCCAACCCTAATATAATTAATTGATCCAAAATTTAATGTTGCTCCTTCAAAATAAAGAATTTCAATAGATAGAAAAGATAATTTTACTATTGGACCAATTAGGTATGAGTTAAGGAAATTCAAAATTAAATGGTTACCTTATTTTATTTAAAGGCCATAATTATTAGAAATTATTTCCATTGTTAGAGAAATAAGTTACAAAACTTATTTTGGTCACAATTTGCAACTTTTCATTTTTATGCTCTCTTTATCTCTCTCCTTTACTAATGATGGATCACAAAGAGTGATTGTATCATTGATGCAAAATATTCTATAATATAATCCAAAAACTTCATAGCTTGATATTACAAATATCTTAACCCTAAGTGCTAAACCCTAATCCTAATCCTAATAGTTAAATCCTAATCCTAAATACTAAACCCTAAACCCTAAATCCTAATCTAAACCCGAATCCTAAATACTAAACCATAAATCCTAAATACTAAACCATAAATCCTAAACTAAACCATAATCCTAAATGGTAAACCCTAATCCTGAATGCTACACCCTAAATGCTAAACCCTAATCCTAAATGTCAAACCCTAACGCTAAATGTTAGACCCTAATCCTAATTCTAATTGCTAAATCATAATCTTAACTGAATACTAAGTATAACCCTAACTATTTCATGAACATAAACCTTTATGCTAACCCTAATCCTAATCAAAACACTAACTCAAACCCATAATACTAACCATGATGTAAATCCTAACCTTGACAATAATCCTAATCCTAAACCTTAAGCCCTAATCCCAAACCTAATAAAAAACCCAACCTAACCATAATACTACCTATGATATAAACCCTTACTCTAACTACAAAGTAGAAATATCAAGCATAGTTCGGATCTAGGCCTTTGGCAAGGTGCTCATATTTCAGGCACATCAATTTATGTGACTCATTCTCTCTTTGTTGATTATTCTCTCCCATTTGGAAAGACAAGCGTTAAGGAAGCCAAGTAGATTAAAAAGTCACTTCACTTATATACTTATATCTTAGGGCAGAAGATTAGCGCCTACAAATCAAAGATTTACATGTTCAACACAAATGGGATTATAGAAAAGAAGATTATTGATATTTTGGGTTTTTCAGTTGAACAATTACCATCTACATACCTTGGTATCCCATTCTTTGTTGGGACAAATAGAACTACTTATTGGGCCACCATTATTGATAGAATCAAGTGTAGGATTTCAGCTTGGAAGGTCAGATGGATTTCACTGTCAAGAAGGATCCTTCTTATCAAAATAGTGTTATCTGCAATTCTGAATTATTACATGGCATTCCTCAAGGATCCAGCTTCACTGATTCATTAAATTGAAAGGCTTATTAGGGATTTCCTCCGGAAGAGAAACATGTTAGAATAAAAAAAGATACCCCTTGTATCCCTAAAGAACTCAGCTCAAGATAAAGCAATTGGTGGCATTGGTCTTCATGATCTAGCTCATAGGAATTTATCCTTTGGAGGGAAATTAGTATGGAAGATGTATAGTAAACTAGATTCCAAATGGTGCAAATTAATGCAGAGAAAATATTTGGATAATACCAATCCAACCTGGATCTTCTCTATATTGGATCCTCCAAAAGGTTTAGCCATTCAGAATTTCATGCTAGCCTCCAGGGACTTAGTTGGTAAGTTTGTGTCCTGTGAAGTGCATAGTGGTTCCAGTATCAGGTTTTGGTCATATTCTTGGAATGGTCTACCCCCTTTGTGTCACATCAATCAATTCTAATAGGTAATGGACATCACAATAAATTATTAGGGTTCCAATTTTCTAGATTATGTTTCTGTTGTGGAAATCTTCTCGGGTAAGGTAATATGGAAATAACCCCTAGATCTCCCTATTGATGAGAAACAAATCAAATTAATTCAAAGCATTTTTTTCTTCTGAGAGGAGCATATCTTTATAATCGAGAAGATAATTTATTTTGGGAACAATCAAAGGTTGGAATGTATTCCATCAAAGAGGGGTACAAGGCTTTGCAACAGATGGAATACAACAAGAGTAAAAGCAAGGCTTACTCCTTTTGCTGGAATAATGTAGTCTTACCAAAAGCAAGTTGTTTTGCATGGCTAGCATTGAGAAATAGAATTCTAACTAGTGATAAGCTTGTCAAATTAGGTATTACACAACCTTTTAAATATTGTCTTTGTGATGAATAATATTAAACAACTGATCATCTATTATTGAAGTGTAATTTTTCTTATCATTGCTAGTCCTTTATAGTTAAAAAATAAATATTTCTATGCCCTTTTTTAATAACCTGTGAGACTTGTTTGAATCATGGTTGTTGGTATATTCAAATTCAATGTTTTTTTGTTTATGGAAATGTATTTCAGCAGTGGTGTTGTGGGAAATTTGGTGGGAAAGGAATAAATGAATTTTCCATCATGAAATTTCTTCAATTGATATGGTCCTTCAAGGTCTTGAAAGATCAATTTTAGAGATAGTCATTTCTAATCTCTCTAATATTAGATGCAATCATTATTTCTCCCCTTGGTATGGGGTTATAGTAAAGGAGTGAAAACATATTTCTTTACCTACATGATCAATCCCCAATTGGAAAACTAATCGTATGAGTGATAGGTCACTAGTTAAATGGCATCATCCTTACCAAAACTTCATAAAATTAAATTTTGATGGATCCTCCAGAGGTAATCCATGTATGGAATTGGAATTTGTATTAGAGATTGTCTTGGTAATCTAAAATATATTAAATACATACCTCTACCGCCTAGCACAAATAATTTGGCAGAATCTCATGCTCTTCTTGCAGGTCTTGTAATGGAATTAAAAAGGAGGATATTCAAAAACTCATATAGAAGGTGATTCTTGGTTTTTATTAATGCATGTATTACTGAGTCATCTTCAAATTGGAAAATTTCATATATTATGCATCAAATATGGGACACAATTGATTCCTTCCAAGAATGCTAATTTTCACACACTCTTAGGGAATGAAACATGGTGGTAGACATGTTGGCTTATTTGGGTTGTGATGGATCTAATTTGAAATCCTTTAACCTTGACCATGAGCTTAATTCCTTTCCCCAATTGAGAAAATTAGTAGACTCTGAATTGATTTGAGATGTCATGTTGGAATATTAAATGTGTTTGTTCACCTTTTGATATATTTGGGAGAATACTCTTCAATTTGCACATAATCATTTTCAGCATGTGTTGGATAAGGAATGTCATTCAAGAGTAAGGAAGTACAATAATTTAATTGGTGAACTGTGTGATATGTGTAAAGGACTATTACAAAACTTCATGTAGAGGATCACACGTGTGGATGATGCACTTGGGAAATTTAGAGTTACTGCAATTTATTTGTGAGATGCTCTAATCTGAGATGAAATTAATTATGACTATGCATTGCTTGGTAATCTCACATGTTGTGAACTTATTAGATGGTCACCCTCATGATGGATTTTAATAGATGCATCGATTCATCTTATGAATTTATAGAGATCTTCTAATTTGTTCTCTTCATAGTAGTGCATGAGCTATATTTTTTTGGTTGCAGAATTAGGATCTTTTATCTCATCGAAATGGAGGACTACTTGAATTCTTGTCTGCTTTGTTCTTCCTATGGAAATTATCATTGGGAATATTTAAATTGGAATCTCATAATTCTCATGAAGGTAGAGGATTTAGAGGTCACCTTTTCTACTCACGTTGATGATGAAGCCCTTGGTCAAGTTTTTAACTTATAGACAGTTCACATTCGCAAAGCGGTAAGGTCTTTTATTGGCGATGAAATTTTGTTCCCAGAGGCAAAAAGGTTGATTTTTAAATCCCAGTTCTTTTCTAATGCCATGGATTTACTGTAATAGGTCTCTCTTCTTGAAATTATTGTTCAAAAGATAGTTAATGTTGAATGTTTAAGGGAAAATATACTCAACTCTACACTCCAAACTCAAATCTACTCAAATATACTCTTCGATTTGCACATAATCATTTTTAGCATGTGTTGGATAAGGAATGTCATTCAAGAGTAAGGAAGTACAATAATTTAATTGGTGAATTGTGTGATATGTGTAAAGGACTATCATGTAGATGATCACACATGTGTGGATGATGCACTTGGGAAATTTAGAGCTACTACAATTTACTTATGAGATGCTCTGATCTGAGATGAAATTAATTATGACTATGCATTGCTTGGTAATCTCTCACGCTGTGAACTTATTAGATGGTCACCCTCATGATGGATTTTAATAGATGCATCAATTCATCTTATGAATTTATAGATATCTTATTTTTTTTTCTTCAAAGTAGTGTGAGCTATATTTTTTTAGTTGTAGAATTAGGATCTTCTATCTCATCGACATGGAGGACTACTCTAATTCTTGTCTACTTTGTTCTTCTTGTGGAAATTATCATTCGAAATATTTAAATTGGAATCACATAATTATCTTGAAGGTGGAGGATTCAGAGGTCGCCTTTTCTACTCACATCGATGATGAAGCCCTTGGTCAAGTTTTTAACTTACGGACAGTTCACAGTCGTAGAACTGTAAGGTATTTTATTGGTGATGAAATTTTGTTCCCAAAGGCAAAAAGGTTGATTTTTCCATCCCAATTCTTTTCTAATGCCATGGATTTACTGTAATCGGTCTCTCTACTTGAAATTATTGTTCAGAAGATAGTTAATGTTGAATGTTTAAGGAAAAATATACTCAAGTCCACACTCCAAACTTACAATTTGTGGGAAGGGTCTTTTTTTATTGGAGGTCTATTTCCTAGACACCTTATCTTGTCTATCCATGATCATATGATCATCTATGACAATAGTAAGAGAACTTTGGATAGACAAAATGTCAGGCATCTTCGTAACATTCTTCATAATCTTAGAAGATCTTTGGGGAGTGAAACTATTTACAGGGTGCAATAGAAAGTTTATGCCCTTTTTAATATCCCTGAACTCAAAAATGTGGCCCCTAAGGTGGGTGAATCTCAATTGGAAAACACTTCTTATCATGCAGAGGTTGGCTTCATCAATATTCCTTATCTCAACATTCGACCTTCTTTTGACTCCACACCTGCCAATGTTATTGTTGATGCATCTTCTTAGCAAAATCTTCAAACAGGCTTTGTGTTAGATGAGTGTGAACTGAGCGAAAATGTTCCCAAGGATATGGAAGAGTAGCATGCCATATATATGGCTGCACAGTTTTGAAAATCTCTCACATTATTTTTGGAGCTTTATCCCTGTCTTTTGAATGATTATTATGACGGTCAAGTCAGGGTATTTTGATATATGTATATATAGTGTCATTCATCTATGTTTTGATAGATATTCAAGTTTATCATTAACATAGTATACATGTCAACATGTTGGGGGAGATCATATTTTGCTTCATGTTGCAGTTCTCTAATAACCTAATGGGTTGTAGGGGGGTCATGGTGGATCTTTGTATAAGTGGTTGTGGGTAGTATATGTAGGAATTTAGTTTTTAGCCTTCATCTTTGGATGATCTTTGTATTTGGGCTAGGATTTTGGGTTTCCTTTTATATTTTTTTCCCCAAGGAGCCCTTGAACCTATTATTATATTAATAAAATATTAGTGGCATGCCACTTTTGATTAAAATAAATAAATAAACCTAACAGTAATCTTAATCCTAATCTTAACCCTAATCCTAACCATAATACTATCCATGATGTAAAACCTTATCCTAACCATAATCTTAACCTTAAACTATAATCCAAATATTAAACCCCAACCCTAAATCCTACTCTTTATCTTAACCCTAAATTCTAATGCTTACCTTGACCCTAATCATAATTCAAACTATAATTTTAACCCTAAACCCTAAATATGAGCATAATCCTAACCTAACCCTAATCTAAATCCTAAACCAAACCCTAACCCTAATCTTAAGCGTAACCATATTCTAACCTAAACCCTAACCCTAATAATAATTCTAACCCTTTTCTAAAGCATACCCTAAACCCCAAACCTATCCATGGTGTATACCCTAAACCCTAACTATATCATAATCCAAACCATAACCCTAAATCGTAACCATAATCTTAACTCTAACCCTAACCCAAACCATCACCCTAACTATTTTTCTAAACTAAGAATAACCCTAAACCTAACTATATCACTAATCCAAAACCTAAACCTAACCTTGACCCTAAGTATAATTGAAACCATAACATTAACCCTAAATCCTAACTGTAGTTCAATAATCCTAACCATAACTAGACCCTAATCTAAACCCTACCTATAATCCTCAGTGTAAACATAATTCTAATCCTAACCATAATTGTACTTTTTACCTAATCCCTATCTATAATGATAATTATAAGCCCTTCACTAACTATACCCCAAACCCTAACCCTAACCATGGTATATTCCCTAGAATCCTAATTGTAATCCCAAACCTAAACCTAAACTCTAAGCCTAAGCCTAACCTAAATACTCACTCTAGCTCTAACCATGATGTAAACCCTAATTTTAATGATAACACTTACCCTAAACATAATGATAATTCAAATTCTAACCCTATCTATAAGACAAAGCCTAATCCTAACCATGATAAAAACATAACCCTAACCATAATCTAAAACCCTCAACCTGATCCTAACCCTAACCCTAATAATAACCCTAACCTCTACACTAGCCATGATGTAAAATTTATCCCTATCTAAAATTTCAACCATAATCCTAAACCTTAAACCTAACCATATTCCTAACTCTAACCTTAAACTTCAATCATAATAATAATCCTAACCCTTACCCTAACCTTAATTTAAAGCATAACCCTAAATCTTAACCATAGTCCTAACACTAACCCCAATCCTAATCTTAACCCTAAACCATAATCCTAACTCTAACCCTAATCAGAATCTCAACTCTAAACATAACCCTAACTATCATCTAACCATAATCCTTTTGCTAAACCCCAAATCCTAAACCTTGACCTTGAACCCTAACGCAAATACTAAAACATAACTGTAACCATAATCATAATCTTAAACAATACCATAACCTAAATATTAATCCCCAACCCTAACAATAATCCTAACCCTAATCCTTAAACCCTAATTTTAATCCTAATCAAAACCCTAAACCTAACCACAAAAACTAACCATGATGTAAACCCTTACCCTAACCATAATTTTAACTCTAACCTTAGTCCTAACCCTAAGTGTAAATTCCTAACCCCAATCAAAACCATAACAATGACCATAATACTAACCATGATGCAAACCTTAACCCTAAATATAATCCTAATCCTAACCCTAAACCTAAACATGTATTCCTAACCCTAATCCAAATGCAAAACCTAACCCTAAATATAATCCTAATTCTAAACATGATCATAACTCAAACCCTAAATATAACCCTGACCCTAACCATTACATGAACCTAAACCCTTATCCTAATGCCAACCCTAAGTTAAAAACTAGCTCAAGCCATAATACTAACCATGATGTAAACCCTAACCCTAATGATAATCCTAATCCCAAAATCTAAGCCCTATTATGAACCCCTAATCAAAACACCAACATTCACCATGATACTAATCATAATGTAAAATCCTTACTAACCATAATCCTAAACCTAACCCTGATATTAACTCTAACCCTGACCCTAAACCTAACCCTAAACTTAAATCATAATCAAAACCCTAAACCAACCATATACTATCTAAAATTTAAACCTTTACCCTAACAATAATCCTAACCTTAAACCCTAAACCGTAATCCTAACCATGACAATAATTCTACCCCTAAACCCTAATCTAAATACTAGACCCTAAAACCTAATCCAAATACTAACCCTAGACCATCTGAACCATAATACTAATCATAATACTTCAATCCTAAATCCTAACCCTAACCATTATGTGCACCCTAAACCTTAACCATAACCCTAAACTCTAACCATAATCCTATACATAAGAAAATGGTGAGCAGTACTATGTAGAGAATAATAGATCACTCTTAAAATTATTGGGGTGGTATGTAAATTAGGGAAAGTAAGTATACTCTCAAAGGCTCACCCTCAAGAAAATCATATTATCACAACCCAAGATGGATTTAGGGGTGCTAATGAAAGATCCAAATGAGAGTGGAGGAACTGGGGTTTACTTTCCTTAAAGAGATCTTAAATGTGTGTGATTGTGATATGTATATATGTAAAATGAATTGATTCTATGATAAATGAAATGACTACTAACAAGATATGATATCATATATGATGCATAAAGGTAAATGTAATATGAAAAGAATAAGAATGAGCTCACCTTGAGGAGAGAAGAGGCAAGACAAACTTCAAATCTAGTTTTGACTATTGTAGACCTCTCAGAATTAGAAATGGTTCTGGATTTGGCACTCTAAAACTTGTAACTTTTAACTATGAAAATTTAGGATCCAAAGGACAATGTTGACAAAAGTCAACCTTGTCCAAGAAAGTCGACCTTGTCCTAGACAATCAAAATCTAATGAATTTTGTGAAGAAATTGAAACTGGTTCTGTAACTCCTAAAATTTGGATCTGAAACGTTGACAACATGTTCCTGCACACAAAAAAAGGGGAAAAGGTTGTGGAAAGGGGATTTCCTTGTTCAATAACCTATATATGAATCAACCTTGTAATGAAATAGGAATTGCATAAGGAAAGTATTTAAAAAAAAGTAAATGTAAGTATTCACCTTGCATGAAAAACCCTCATGGATGAATGTTAGGATCTGATAAATCCACAAAGATGTTTGTAAAGAATGTAGGATCAAGGATTTCTTCAAAAAATCAATGGATCTACACTTTCCAATCCTAGATCTTGAATTAATGTATGATTGTGGATCTTATTGCTATCTTGTGAATTCCTCTACTTGGCCATGAGAGAGAAACTTGCATCATCTAGACAAGTTTCCTTTTCTTGAATGAACACTTGAAGAGATGGAGACTTGGAGATCTTCAATGGGTTCTTTCCTTCAAATATTTAATCCAAGTGCTTAATTACACAACTTGAAATATTTCTTGCACTTGAAATCACCAATAATTTCTTGCATGTGAATTGGATAGCATGTAATTGTAGATGTAGAAATGAGAGGCCTTGATGTCCTTTTATACTCATTTCATGATTCAAAATTGTTAAGACGACCACAAATAAAGACCAGGAAGAAAAACCTCCACATTGAGCCCAGAACCCACTTAAAATTAATGCCTGAAGACAAGGCTGACTTAGGTCAACCTTCTCCAGGACAAGGTCAACTTAAGTCGACCTAGTCTTGGTAGGGTTAATTTCAAAGAAGATCTAGGGCTTGGGAAGTGTGAAAAGTTTTAGGAGAAGAAAATGAAAGATGTAGGAAAATAAGCATAAAGATATTCAGATCTAGAATTCACTAAAATGGGTTCTAACAGGTCCTAAATCCACCATTAATGGGTGCTAGCTTTTTAGGATGCTACATTTAGCCCTCACTTTAGTAGGAATATGAGACAAAATGCTCATGGTAAAGTAGATCAAATTCATAAGATGATATCATCAAGGTCAAGGATACAATAAAACATCAATCCCCCAAGTGACTTAAGTCCTCATCAAATCTAAAACTAAGATAATAGAAACACTTCTCAGAGAGAGAGAGAGAGAGAGAGATTACCTTAGCCCAGTGAGATTGTTTGTCTTACCATGAATGTAACTGTATAGTATAAAATATGGATGGGGTCCTAGAACAATGGTTTGCACATAAAAGAGACCCCAAAGGCAATATTTTAAAAATACATTTGAATTGTAAGGGAAAATACTTGAAATTAGATAAAATAAGATACATACCTCATGATGAAATTAATTTGGAAATACCTATTTTCTGGTGTGTGTGTGTGTGTGTGTACTTTTAGGCAATTTTGTAACCTATTTTAGACTGGAAATGTCGAGACGAAGAAAACCTAGAAATCATTTATCTTTCTGACGACAGGTAGTCTTTGACCCTCATAAAAGGTCAAAGGCTACATTTTTTGTTTGAAGGTTGATTCTGACTTTGTTTGTAGATCCCAAAAGTTTGCCCAAAAGGGTATCTAAATCTAATCTCAGATCTGAAATTCCGCACCTATACCTACAATAAAAAGAGAGTTTTTGTTGTTTGTTTGAGGGGTTTGCCTTGGTCAAACCCTGGTTGGAATCAACCTTAATATTGAAATTAAAATGGAGAATGCTAGAAAGTAGTAGAAGTAGATCTAATAACAAAGCTATGATATTCAATAGATATGCAAATTGTATTTGAAATGTAATCAAGTATGTTAATATGAAAGGTTGAACATAACATCAACAAATGTAAATCAAACCTCCATGATTGTATGCTTGGAATCCACCTTGAGGGAAGAATGAATGGATATTGAAGATGCACAATGGATCTTGAAGGAAGATCACACGATCATGATGGCTAGATCTAGGGTTTGAATGATGAATCTTGAATGCTTGAACCAAATCCCTTCAATGCCTTGAATGCTTGAATCCTTGATCTTCAATGGAGAACTTGAATGGAGAAGAGGACTTGAATGCTTGAATGGATACTTGCTTGAATGGATGCTTGCTTGATCTTCTTTCTTGAGAGTTCTTTGAGCATGAAAAATTTATCACCAATGTTTCCTTGAGAGTTCTTGATGCATGAAGGAATGAGATATGAAAACTTGATGTGAAAATGAGAGAGGAAGGCTTCCTTTTATAGTGATCTAGGGCACAATCCTCCAGAGGGGCCACCTTGGGGAATTAAATTCTAGTTAGGCCTCAAACCTTTAGGAATAGACCTAAATTAAATATAATTTAAGGATTTACCATTTCGGAGAACAAAATAGCGGACCCAGAAGCGGGAAAACAATTATTTCTGAAACTTGACAACCGGAGATCCCAGGACCTTAAAATTTGAACCCAGGGTCAAAGATGAGCTCGATCCTAACCTAGTTAGGTTAAAGGTTGACTTTGACCCCTTTAGGTTGACTTTGACCTTAAGGGCACAAATTTTAGGGTCTCAGTCAGAGTGAGAAACAGGTCCCGGGGGTGCCCAGAGACTTAGAAATGATGCCAGAATAGGGTAGAGTGCCAGGGAGAGGCACAAAATCCTATGATGAACATGATGAAGTCTAGGAGGACCTATTTTTAAGTCCTACATAGAAAATAAAGCCATAGAAGAGGGAAATTAAGGAGAATCCTTGGGATCCTAACCCTAATTTCACCTAGAATGAAGGAATCAAGTGCAGAAAAGAAGTGGAAAGTGGGGAGAAAGCCAGATCCAAGAAAAGATCAATTCAAGGCATTTGACATGACTCCAAACCACTTACTCAGAGGGCTAAACACTCTTAACATGGAAGTGCTTCCATTTTAAGATGATACATTAAGCCCCCACTTTAGCAAGAGTATGGACTCAATGCAAACTCTTGGTAAAGGAGAAGAAAGAGGAGATACAAGTGGATTCACAATGAGATAAAATAAAACTTATCTAAGGATAAAATCCCCCAAACTAAGGATTCTAACTCAACATACACATACAAGGGTGCGAAAAGAGAAAACCAAAAGAACACGGGTTAGTACTAAATAACCCAAATCAATTAGCATAAGAAACCTCGCTAAGAAATATTTCTCATACTAATATCATATTTTGAAAGCTATCATAAAAGCATCAATGATTACATAAGAAAGACAAGAGCAACACTATAAATAACATAGCTTCATGATCTCGTCCTACTAGCATGAAAGCGAAAAGAGAGAAAAGAGAAAGTGATTACGTCGCCTAGTAAGATGCCTAAATTACCGTGAATCACCCTGGAGGGAGAGCCCAACAGGTTCACCCATAAACTGTGCTTGCAATTATAATGCATCTTCTAACGGCTTCTAGAATATCCATAGATCCACCTTCTTGTATCACTATGAATATGAAATGTGTGTCTCCTCAGGATTTAGCAACTTATGTGAGTTACCTTTGAAAGATTTAGCATATAAATGCGTGTCCCTTTAGGATTTAGCAACTTATGTGCGTTACCTTCGAAAGATTTAGCATATTGAAAATGTGTGTCCCTTCAGGATTTAGCAACTTATGTGCATTACCTTCAGAGGATTTAGCATATTGAAAATTGAAAAATACGTGTCTCTTCAGGATTTAACAACTTATGTGCATTACCATCGAAAGATTTAGCGTATGAATGCGTGTCTTTTTAGGATTTAGCAACTTATGTGCGTTACCTTCCAAGATTTAGGATGCTGCAAAACAAAAGGTTAGAACAAAAATGCATAATATAGAATGAGGGAGGCCGTATATATGCCCCCCTCCTTAATATGGCAAAAATATACTATTTTGACATGTTAAGGAAAGAAAAGAACAAGGATAAATCCTTCTTTAGCATCAAGACAATATCCACAAACAACACCCAGTCCAAGCCAAGAAGGTCACAACTCCTATGAGGCCATGGAAGGGATGAATGTAAAGAGATATCATGCAAGAAGGGAAAAAGTAACCCTTGTGAGGGATAGCACACTGTTCAGTTTCCAAGGTGAGAGATTTATCCACCATGGAAACCCAATGTCAAACAATGAAAGAGGTTGTGATCAAGGACATAGATCCTCAATGCAAACTAAAATTTTCATTTATGATTGGATATCACATAATAGATAGATATTGCTTAACCAAGGAAAGAGGTGAATCCCAGAAAGATAGAAATGAAGGAGATGACATCCTTTCCCCCCAAGTGTAGGAACAAAGATGAAAGGGGACCTATTATATCACTCACAACACTATGCAAGACAACGAGCCCCCAACTATTAGGCTACCATTGTTTACATAATGTGGAGCTCCATAATAGGAACATAAATGTTATTTAGAACAAACAGGATTGAAATACAACTCATTATCACATGATATATAAATAACATTACTATCAATGAGCTACCTAATCTTATAATGTAAAGCTTGACATTCATTAGTAGAGTGATCATGAAATCTATGATATAAACAAAAAGGAAGAGTCTTCATGTGTGGACTATGTTTGTTTTTGTGTTTAGGTCTAGTAATCATCTTAGCACGAAGGAGTTTAGGCAAAAGAACTTCTTGGTCAAATTCCTTCACAGGTTCATCATGTTTTGAAGTTTTATTTGAGATGTTGTTAACATTGATTTGTTGTTGAGGATTAAATCCAAATCCATAAGAGTTCTCATGCCCCCTAGTGTGTAAGGGAATTTGAATTCATTGTTTATGTTTACCACATCCTTGACCATTAAATCCTTGTTTAACTAGGAAATGATAACCAGGACCATAACAAGAAGCCATATCAGAAGGAGTCAATGGAACTTTAGTAGTTACAATATCATCCGTAGTAGATTTGATAGATTCATTGTGGGTAGAAGCAGTGAAAAAGTAATTATGAAGGGTTTTAGAAGTTAAAACTCATTGTTCAAACTCTCTTTGTTTCTTCATAAAATCAAGATCATTAATCTTATACTCTCCAATAAAGGTAGGATTAAAATCCAAGGTTCCCCAATCATTGTCAGGAAGAGCATTAGAGGAAGAAGGATTACTATTAGGAGTAGGAGTAGTGTGAGTTTGAATATTCAGACAAGGATTAGGTGCATCATCCGCATGAAGTGAATACATCTTGTTATTATGTATAAACTTGACTTTACGGTGAAGGGTGGAAGGAACGACATGCATCTCATGCAACCAACATCTACCCAAAAGAAGATTATAATTGAGAGGTCCAAGCATAACATGAATAGGTGTATTCAAGATGACCGGTCTGACTTTGATAAGTAAGGTAATGATGCCTAAAGATCTCTTAGCAATGCTATCAAAGCCACGTATAGGAACATTGTCAGGTTGAATAGTTGAAATATCAGTGTTAATCACTTTGAGCATGTCCATGCTACAAACATTAAGCCCAAATCTGTTATCAATCAAGGTCCTACGAATGATACTTTTATTGATAGAAACAACAACCATAAGAGCATCATATTGATTCTAAACTTCTTTAGAGGGTAAATCCTTTTGAGTAAAAACACTGTCAGGAGGACCCGGGGTAGTATGCATGCATTGTAAAAAGTTATTGATGTTCTCTTGATTAGGAGGTGGAGTAGGAAGAGTTGCTAGAGCTTTTCGCAATGCTTCATAGTAGGTAGGTGAAGTTTGAAGAAGCTCCCATAAAGAAATCTTGGCAGGAGTATTTTGCAATTAGTTTATCAAATCATACTCCTTCCTAGGAAGATCGGGTGGAGGAGGAAGAATAGGTTGAGAAGGTGGTAATGAAGTAGAAACCACCAATTTAGGTTGAGGATTATTCCTTGTACGATATGTGTGAACTATCAAATCTTGATCATTGAAAGACTCCATAGGTTTACCTTTGATAGTAATGTGAGGACAACCTTTGACAGTCAACAAGGGTTTGGTATAAACCATTTTAGTTGTCTCAACACTACAAATAGATTCACAAGAAGGAAGAAAAGAGGACATCCTAGGAGGAGATGAGGTAAGATCTTGATTCTCCATAGGATCATCACTAAAAGGGAGAGCATTAAGGGAATTGATATTATTCTCCACTAATGCCTCATCACTAGAAGGAATCTCAAATGGAGGTAAAGCATCTATGATATCATCTTCTTTCACTAAAATGTCTTCATTAGAAAAAGAGTTATCATCATGTATGAATAAATCACCCTCTTGTATCAAAGCTTCTTTGCGAGGAGGGGATAAATCAATTTCATTATCCAAGGGATCATCCACAATGGTGTCATGAGGAAGAGAGTAATCAACATCCAAATCCAAAGGTTCATCCCAAATAGGAGGATTATCATCCCTACCAATATAGTACATTGTAGGATCCTTAGAGGGGAAAGAAGGTAAATTATGTTCTAAAGTAGGCTCATAGAAAAGACATATATTAGCAGAAGAATTAACATCAATCCTCAACTCATCTCCATAAAGAGAAATATGATGGAGAGATAGATTAAAGTCATCTTCTTTCTCTAATATATCCGTACAAGCAAATTCAAAAGAGGACAAAGCAACATCACATGCACTAGATAAAGTCTTTCTAGGTGTAACATCATGCAATGGTAAGGTAAGAGGAGAATGTTGTGTAATCCCAAAAGTTATAGAAGAATGTTTGGAAAATATTTGAAACAACTTCTGCAACATGATAACAAATATCCAAATGCATTCAAATGAACTTTATAAGCATGAAAAGGAAATCAAACACACAATAGGGCATCTAATTCCACAAAAGAAAGAGGATTCGTAAAATGGGTTCACCAAAATGTATAGTATAAAATATGGATGGGGTCCTAGAACAATAGGTTTGCACATAAAAGAGACCCCAAAGGCAATATTTTACACATACATTTGAATTGTAAGGGAAAATACTTGAAATTAGATAAAATAAGATACATACCTCATGATGAAATTAATTTGGAAATACCTATTTTCATGTGTGTGTGTGTGTGTGTGTGTGTACTTTCAGGCAATCCTATAACCTATTTCGAACTAGAAATTTTAAGACGAAGAAAACCCAGAAATCATTTATCTTTCTAATGACAGGTAGTCTTTGACCCTCATAAAAGGTCAAAGGCTACATTTTTTGTTTGAAGATCAATTCTAACTTTGTTTGCAAATCCCAAAAGTTCACCGAAAAGGGTATCCAAATCTACTCTCAGATCCAAAATTTTGCACATGTACCTACAAGAAAAAGAGAGTTTTTATTGTTTGTTTGAGGGGTTTGCCTTGGTCAAACCCCGGTTTGGAATCAACCTTAATATTGAAATTGAAATGGAGAATGCTAGCAAGTAGTAGAAGTAGATCTAATAACAAAGCTATGATATTCAATAGATATGCAAATTGTATTTGAAATGTAATCAAGTATGTTAATATGAAAGGTTGAACATAACATCAACAAATGTAAATCAAACCTCCATGATTGTATGCTTGGAATCCACCTTGAGGGAAGAATGAATGGATCTTGAAGATGCACAATGGATCTTGAAGGAAGATCACATGATCATGATGGCTAGATCTAGGGTTTGAATGATGAATCTTGAATGCTTGAACCAAATCCCTTCAATGCCTTGAATGCTTGAATCCTTGATCTTCAATGGAGAACTTGAATGGAGAAGAGGACTTGAATGCTTGAATGGATACTTGCTTGAATGGATGCTCTCTTGATCTTCTTTCTTGAGAGTGCTTTGAGCATGAAAACTTGATCACCAATGTTTCCTTGAGAGTTCTTGATGCATGAAGGAATGAGATATGAAAACTTGATGTGAAAATGAGAGAGGAAGGCTTCCTTTTATAGTGATCTAGGGTAAAATCCTCCAGAGGGGCCACCTTGGGGAATTAAATTCCAATTAGGCCTCAACATTTTAGGAATGGACCTAAATTAAATATAATTTAAGGGTTTACCATTTCGGAGAACAAAATAGTGGACCCGGAAGCGGGAAAACAATTATTTCTGAAAGCTGACAACCGGAGATTCGGGGACCTTAAAATTTGAACCCAGGGTCAAAGATGAGCTCAATCCTAACCTAGTCAAGTTTTAGGTTGACTTTGACCCATTTAGGTTGACTTTGACCCCTTTAGGTTGACTTTGACCTTAAGGGCACATATTTTAGGGTCTCAGTCAGAGTGATAAACAAGAGGTCCCAGGGGTGCCCGGAGACCTAGAAATGATGCCAGAATAGGGTAGAGTGCTAGGGAGAGGCACATCCTATGATGAACATGATGAAGTCTAGGAGGACCTATTTTTAAGTCCTACCTAGAAAATAGATCCATAGAAGAGGGAAATTAAGGAGAATCCTCGAAATTAAGGAGAATCCTCAGGATCCTAACCCTAATTTCACCTAGAATGAAGGAATCAAGTGCAAAAAAGAAGTGGAAAGCGGGGAGAAAGCTAGATCCAAGAAAAGATCAATTCAAGGCATTAGACATGAACCCAAACCACTTACTCAGAGGGATAAATGCTCTTAACATGGAAGTGCTTCCATTTTAAGATGATACAGTAACCAAGAAAGTGCCATAAAAGATGGCATTGAAAGTTCTAGCAAGATGTGTTATGCTAGTTCAATCCATCAAGGACCTATCCTTAAGTAAAGTGTATCCAATAAGGGGTCCACCAAAGAATGATTTTTACAAATGGAAAGGTAAGCTTCCTTAGCCATCGAAAGGATTAGAAGGATATGTTCTTAAGTAAAGTGTATCCATTAATAGATCCAAAATGTGATCTATCCTAAGGGAAGGTAATCTTCCTTAGGGATCAAAAGGTAGAGGAGCATTGAATCAATGTGTGTGTGTGTGTGTGAAAAATGTGAAACATAGAGCGTAGTGTATGCCCCCACATTAAAGTGATTGCAAATGCCTTAACGAGAGAAATTTATTTAACGAAGCGTGCATGCATCCACAAGAAATGTTTCCAATATGAGATGCTCCCAAGAAAAGACAAATCAAGGTAAATTAGCACATGAAAAAAGAGAGCATGGAAGGAATCTACTAACTCTGGGGTCAGTATGATCATATGATAATATGTCAGATATTATATCAAAATGAAATTTCATCATCCCCCAAAGGTAGTAGAACTACAAACACAAGGGAAGAAAAGAACATAAGAGTTACACAAAAGAGTCTTTTAGGTCTGGCATCATGGAGACCAAAAGGAATAGGTAGCTACCATTTTGAATCATCCTAAGAAAATAACACAAAGGAAGATTTAGGAACAGTGGCACAAGTACAACATAACATGTAATGACATATAGAAGTGAGATACAAATAGAAAAATATTAATGACATTGTGATTCCTTTATCATCTTGCGCCAACGGAGAAACAAGGTTCATTTAAATAAATCTAAACAAAATAGGTAACAAGTATCACATCATGGGAGAAGCACATTACAATAGGAAAAAATACAAAATCCACCACACAAGAGGAGCTAATAAAGTGTATTGCCTTCCCCTAATCTTAGTCTATAATGCTTAGGGAAGGTGGGAAACTTGAAAGAGGAGCAACATCAAGCACATTGGATGGAACAATAGCCAATTCCAAAAAATGACCTTATTTTGAATATAGATCACTTTTTTTGTCATTAGGAGTGATAGATAACTTTTTTGAAAGCATAGCTGGTAAATCATGATCAATATCAATAGTCTCATAGTCATAAGAATCACTAGCATGAATATCATTGTTAGCATAAAAAAACATCATCATCAAGAGTATCTTCTTCATCCAAACTAACTGTAATAGAATCTAAGATAGGAATATCATTTTCATGTATGTTCATTCTAGTCTTATTTAAATTCAATTCCTCCATGGGATCAAGCATGGGGTGGTCAAAGGAATGCGAAGAATGACGAGGTGTATAAGGTGAAGTAATGTTTTGAGAAGAAAGATGATAGGCTCTAGCATGACACTTATGAAGATGGTCATGTGCATGATAGTTTCATTTGATTTTTCTAGAGATTTGGATTGGGGTAGGATCAATCAACATTGTGTCATTTTCTTCCTTAGGATGGAGAATGGAAGGAACCACACTAGTTTGAGAGATGGGTTGATAAGTATGAGTATAAGTAATAGGAAGAGGAGGTATAGGTGGTGTAGGAATAAATCCGTGTCTAGGATCATTCTTAGGTTTTCTAAGTTCATAAATCTTACAGACCTTGTAGGCTTTCTATGAGAGAAAGAGATGATCAAGATGAGCTTGATTTGGTTGAGGCATGAAAAGAAAAAAGAAATCAAGGTCAACTATTTCTCGAGGCATGGAAGGATGATAAAGACTATTGTTAACTGTCATGATTTCTCCCTTATGAGTAAATTTAAGGCATTTATGAATAAGAGAAGCCATGGCTTTCATGGAGGTAATCCAAGGAAGACCAATTTTGACTTGGAATTGGTCATAAGTTGGGATGACAGTGAAGGTATAATCTACAATTTTACCACCAACTTCAATAGGAAATGAAATGGAACCATGGGAAGGATAAAGGAGCCCATTACAATTTTGAATCATAACATCATATTTATGATATAAATCATGTTGCAATCAACTACTATAGAGATGTTCTTCAGCTATCACATTCATCAAGCAAGTGGAAGAAATAAGGACACCATGGGAAGGAAGGTCATCAACTCTTGTGACAATGTATAGGCGACCATCAAGTGCTTTAATTGTCTCAAAAGAGTCAAAGGTAATTCCAAGTTGAGGTGAAGGCTTAGGTTTAGGTTTAGGTTTGGGTTTCTAAACTTGATTGACCACATGATTAGCTTCATCAATTTTTTCATCATAGTCAATTCAAGGAGAAGAAGAAGAAGGTCGGGTTTGGTCAATGGTATTGGTTGAATGAGATGGAAAAGGATTGGTATAGATTTGCAAGTTTTGGTTATGAGGTGCTATGGATTTATTATCATTGTTGTTGTCATTGTCCATAGATATAGCATTGGAATCAATAAAGTCTTGAATAATAGGTTTCAACTAGTAACACCTCTCACTATCATGGCCACGTTGATGATCATATTGACAAAAATATTTTGGATCAAAGTATTTGGATTTAGGTTTAGAAGGATCAATGGGTTTTACAGGAGGAAGTTTAAAAATAGATGATAAAGGAGCCACACCTTTAGATGTTGTTGCCACTTGTTCATTAGTAGTTTTGGATGATTTGTTTATTTTGATGAAGGTTTTCAATTTTTGAAACTTGTTAAAATTGGATGAGGCATCACTCTTATCAATGGGAACAAGATCCATTGGAGTGGTGCTCTCAAATTGACTCAATTGTAGTTGATAATGATGAAGAACTACACACAATTGAGAAAAGGAAGAGAATTCAGAAAGAAGAAATTTATCTCTAATGTATTTTTCTAAATTAGCAATAAAAATGTGTTGCACAAGCACAAGATAAGAAATTTGAGCATGCAAACCCTAATTATATAAACCTTGATTATCATGTAAACCCTGATTATATAAAATTGTATTTAATAAAAATGTGCTATATAATTATATATTAATTTATTCAGCATCTTATTTATGTCATGATTGCTACTAGCATATATGCCTATATATAAAATATGTTGAGATGTATCGATGCATTTAATTTTTTCATCATTCAAATTCAATAAAAAAATAAAGTTGAAAACTTCAATGCCTCGATACATCTCAACATATTTTATATATAGGTATGTTGGCTAGTTTTTAAATTACTTTCTTAACAAACACTCTACAAATAAATCACAAAAACCTCTCCAAAAAATTAATTTTTAAATTTTCAAAATAATTTTGTCAATAAGCATTCCACTAGTAGATATGAAGTATCCTTTCTGATTTTACTAAGTGGAATTTTTTAAGTACATATAAATAATTATGACAATGTTGATGATCTCCTAACAAATTTGAATGTCATGAAAGTCATTTATGTTGGGAAGTCTTTGAGTGAAATCATAACAAGACTAGCACATCAAGTTATTCCCTATGTGTCTAACTATTCTAAAGCACTATGTTTATTTGATAAACCCTTAGAACAATCAGTAGGTTGTGACTTTTCTAGGATATTAGAACTTTTATAGATAGTGCTTGCACCAACAAGGTGTTATGGTTACACTGATAGTAAGATATGATTTTTTTAATATTTTTGATAATACATAAAAGTCAAAAGAAAAGTTGGAAGAAATGATAATTTCCTTTCTCAAAATAAGTATTTTCAAAAGTATTTTTTGAACTCTTTCCATGAATCACTAGTACAATTGGATGTGGTATACGAAAAAAATAAGATCAATCAATGACCACTCAATATTCACAATTTTAATCCACATTGTGACATCAAATGGGACTCCAATATCAAACACAAAAACTACCAATCTTTCCTTATATTGGACAACCACACCAAGAAATACAACAACATCCTTATGTCCAAAAACCCCAATTAATACATGATCAATATGTGCCATATCAGGAACAAGTCCACCAACAATGCAATACCAACAAAAGGGACAATGATTCCAATCATTTTCTCAACCCAATTTACAACAACAAGAGATTACACATTATCAAAAATATAATCCATCAATGGCACAATTTCCCATGTATCAACATCTTCAACCCACCATGCAATAAACGCATCCCACGATACTATACCAACACTTTCAATGTCCAAATCAAAATCAAAATGATCAAATCTCAACTGACATCATTTTTTAGTTCATTTAGGACATTTTTCGCTAACCATTGTATTTGAAATCCATTTAGAGGCATAGTCTATCAGATCCAAACATGAATGATGAATTGGTAAAACCATCACCTTCAGATGCGCTAGCACAAAAAATTGAGAAAGTGACACAACTAGTTGAGGCATTAAAAATTGAAGAGATTAGGAAAGGATATACACAACAAGATTTATGTCCAAATCTCTTTGATAAGAATTTATAGATGCCTCCATTTCCACAAAATTTTGAGGTACCCAAATTTGAGAAATACAAGGGGAAAGGAGACCCCACAGATCATATTAGGGAATTTTATGTGTCATACATAGTGGTTTCTTACAATGACACATACCTCATTTACCTCTTCCCTAGGAGTTTCACTGGGAAAGAAATAAATTGGTACACTCATTTACTTGGAAACATTAGATACTGGATAGAATCGATGGAGAATTCATATCTCATGTCACCATAAATATTAACCATGAGGTCACTTTGACATAATATGGACTATAAAACAAATTTGGGGTGAACCTTTTATAGTATTCTTCCAATGATGGTGAAATCTATAAATTCAATGTCCCTATGACATCCTTGAGGAATAGAAAATCAAATTGTTTATTGAAAATCTAGTGCCTAAATTGATGTATGAATTAAAGATCAAAAGTCTGAGCAATATCATACAACTTGTCAAAAAGGGGAGAAGAATTGAAAGGGATCCCATATAGATGGTTTTCATTAGGTTTTATAGAGACAATAACAACAACATGATTGGGACAAATAAAAAGAGAAAATTTTGGTCATTAAATAAAAATGTCACCAATGATGGAGTGGTTGACACAACAAAAGTTGGCAATACCCAAGCAAAAATTAGTTTCCAAAAACCTATGGTGACAAACACCCAATAAATCAATCAACCTCCCAAATCAAATTCCAATGATGAATGTAATTAAACAAAACATTCAATGTAGACCTCCTAGATCCAAGAATGCACATCCTATGAAATTCATGCCATTGGGATAACTATTGAATCAGTCTTGAAACAATTGCTTTAGTCAAATATAATCCACTTTCCTAAGATAAAGAATGAGCCTCCAACCAAACTTAGATGGTAGAATTACAATGGTAGCTGTGAATATTATCATGTTAGGGGATAGAAAATGGTCATGTGTTTCCAATTGAAATAGACAATTCAAGTTTTGTCTAATCAAGGCCTAATTGAAGTAGAACCTCATGAAAAGTCCTCTAGTATAAATCATATAATTTTCAAGACTCAGTTACCTAATTATGGAAAGGTAAAATCCTCCATCTAAAATTTTGATCCTAAGAACAATGTGAATTATACTAGAACCCCCATAATTACACTATAAATTTTCTTCAATGGCTTAATAGTCAAGTGTCCATCATAAATATCAAAGCTCAATATACTCGGCGTGCAATAATGACTTGATGGGCCAAGCTCACTTTTTCAAGGAACTTCCCCAAAGCCACAACCCACTCATTAGTATAAAATTCTTGATCGCTTGGGGAAAACACCCGCCCATATCTCTATTCTTGAATTTCTTTGCATATCCCTTACATAGAGTAGCCTTAGACAAAGCATTACAAGAGTTCATAGTCCCCACTAACATAAATGCCAATTAGTTTCAGGACATGATATGTCATCTTGTAGCCACACAATATGTTTTCTTCACTGAGAACAATATCCTTCATAATATACATCACCACAATGACCCACTACACCTAGAGGTATTTGTTCATAGTTGCAAGATCATACAAGTGTTGATAATGGAGGAGAAGGACTCAATATTTGTAAATTAAGGGTTATATAAGGTCTTGTATATATTCTAAAAGTGACCTAGATGCTTTCAGGAGGATAAAAATAAAGGCTTATGCCAATACAGAAAGACCTTCCAAAGGGGTCATTGTATTACTTGTCCATGTAGGTCTAGCTATGAAAAACATGTTGTTACAAGTATTGGACCTATAATTTCCATATATTATGATCCTTGGTCACCCTCGGACTAGAAGCAAACTATTATGATTTTGCTTTTAGCATAATTTCCATAGATTATGATTTTGCTTACAGATCTAGAAGCAAACTAGCATTATAACATTACTTAGTATGAAGGATGTGAATTGGTATTTTTCTCTTGGAAGTGAGGGTATTTATAGGATTTGAAGAAGGGCTTGGGTTAGAAAGTGGAGTTAGGGTCAGAGTCAGGGTTTGGAGTAGAGTCTGAGGTAAGGTTAGAGGTAAGGTTAGATGGATGAGGGTTAAGGTTGCTCACACATGTGTGAGCAACACTAGGGAAGTGTGCATAGGGAAAAAGGGTGGAAGAGAAGACATGGGATTCATTCATGAGGCTGTAAGATCCTTAATGAGTGTGTAAGAGGCTATTAATGAGTCTGTAAGGCTCATTAATGAGGGGTGTTGACCAAAAGTCAAAGAAGATTGGATTAGGCTAAGAAAGCTAGGAAACACCTTCTAAACAAGTTTAGGAAAGGTTTAGGAATGTTTAGGAGAGTTTAGAAGGGTTTAGGAATCTCTAGAAGATTCTAGGGTTTTGAGAGATTTAAATAAATATTTCATTTATTTAAAGGATTTTGGTCAATTTATTAAATAATTAATAAATATTGGAGGGAATGATGTTTAAATTGGATTTAAACATTTCTGGAAGGGATTTCTTAATTAAATGTTTTTAATTAAGATAGGAGGGATTAATGTCATAATAATCAATTAATTAAATAATTAATCAATTAATTAACAAATGATGATGTCATCAGGGGTTTTTTAAAAATAAAATATTTTTATTTGTCAAAAGAATTTTAGGTGTCTACATTTTCCCCTCTTTGATGTGATGCCACAAGTGGTGAAGCGTCAAAGACAAGAAAATAAGATGCCCCAGGCTAGAATTCAGAAGATAGAGGGTTGTGCCCCCTTGAGAAAATAACGCAAAGAGGGGACTTACTGGAATTTTCTCGAAAAGAATACAGAAAGGAAGGGAAAGGATGCAGATAGATGGGAAGGGGAGATAAGAAAACACCCTTCTGAGAGAAACACTGGAGGAATGCAATATGAGATGAGATGCAGGATGCAGGATGGAGGATGAAACTATATGAAGGATGCAAGATGCAAAATTAGTCTATATGATGCAGGGTGGTGCTAGATGCTAGATGGGAGATTTGGGGAGCTCTATGTGTAAATGTGGAGAGAACAACCAAGTTTGATATAGCAACATTAGAGACCTGTCAAGGGTAGTGAGAACTCAAGGCCTTGTTACCAGCGTTGCATAGGACTGGTGTGAAAAAGACATGCAAGGTTGCCCCAGCATCATGCATGAACTAAGAGGAAGCGTGGTAGAAACAATGTTGGAGAAACCACAAACAAACAACATTTCCCAAGTGCACCATGTAACCCAGAAGCTCACATGTGAAATGTGCAAGGGTCATGTCCGACTGACTCAAAGGAAGAAGCAAAATATCAAAAGACCTTGCCCCAAATTGTCCTTATTCGCAGCACACCATGATATAAAGGATCATGGCAACTGTGAGGAGAGGAACAACAAGAGCCAAAAAAGATAAACAAGATCCAAAGGAAAAAATCCAAGACCAAAATGAAAACTCCAAAAGACATCATTTTCCAAGGAGAGAGATTGACTTGTTTGATGGGGAGAGATTAGGTCTGAACATGAGGAAGGATACATCCAACACGGACCAAGTTTGATTGATGGAAGATTAGGTCAGACATGAGGAAGGATACATCCTCAAGGACTCGGTGAGTGATGAGGATAATGTGTGATGTTGCTGGAAAATGATGAATCAAGGATAATCACATGATCAAGGATAGTTGACAGAATATGTTGTTGAAGTACAAGGCTGGGTGGGACAATGTTATCTGATCAATCTTGTTGCAGGACTGATGAGGATATGTATAACAAGACACGATGATATATACAATAGAAAGAGAGATATGTCCAATAGAGATTTACAAAAACTTAGGGATTTGGATAGGAAGATAACGCTAAAAAAGATAGTTACAGGATATGTACAGGATGTGGGATAGGATCAGAGTGCTGCATTGGACAGGCCAGAGGATAGAACACCTTGGGAGTGATGAGCTAGTGGTGGGGATGTGTATTGGATAAAGAGGATTTTGGATTGGGATGGGGATGGGTGGGAAAGGGGAGTTTGATAGATAATGACCCGGTCCACCATGTATGGTGCATGTTTCCATGTTTTCACCAACATACTTGTCCAAGGTGCTTGAATTGCCAAGTTTTCACCATTGGACAATTTATTTTTCTTTTCTTTTTTTATTTTTAGTATATGTAAGATCTAGTTCAGGTATAGAACCTCTTCAGATGTATGATGTTGATAGGATCATTTAGGGGCTCACCTTTTGGTGTTGATAGCTAATAGGCTCTAGAGCCAAATCATGTTGTGACAACATAGGGGTCCAACCAAGTAGGTTCAAACTTGCCTTTCTTCTCTTGGTGTTCTTGCACTTTCTGATTTTCCTTTAGGACCATGTCTTTGACCTGGAATTATCTAGGATGGAAATTCTTGTTATAACTCCTTTTGAGTCAATTCTGGTATGCAACCAGGTGATCATATGTGTGTTGCCTCTTTTCATCTAATACATCCAGTTGTGTGAGGCGTGCCACTCAGTAGTCTTCATATGTGGTATAGTTCTTCATGGAGACACACAATGATGGGAGCTTGACCTCGATGGGTAGAATAGCTTCGGCACCATATACAATGGAATATGGGGTGGTGCATGTGGGAGTATGATAAGAAGTGCAATAGGCCTAGAAGGTGGGATTTATTTGGAGGTGTCAGTCATGACCATAATCATTAACAACCTTCTTAAGGATTTTCACGATGGTTTTGTTGGTTGCCTCAGCTTAGTCATTTCCTTGGGGGAAGTATGAGCTGGAGAAATGATGATGGATGTGGAGTCTGGAAAATAGATCATCTAGATGCTGGTTTTCAAAAGGTGTGTCATGATCTGTGAAGATGGCAGATGGTATGCCAAAGCAGAAAATGATGTGGTATAGGATGAACTTAGATATCTGAATGCCAGTAGTGAGGGTGAGCGGAATTTCTTCAACCCACTTTGTGAAGTACTATGTGGCTATTATGATATAATTCTATCCATCTGAGGAAAGGGGAGTAATTAACCCAATGATCTCGAAGCCCCAACATGAAAATGGCCAAGGTGGTGCAATGGGTTGTAAGTCTTATGTTGGAGCATGAATCAGATTTGCATGTTGCTGACATGGTAGACATTTTTTGACAAATTCACAAGCATCATGTTCCATTGTGGGCCAATAATACTCAACTTGAAGCAACTACTTTTCTAGGACCATGCCACTTGTTTGGGCACCGCAAATTCTAGCGTGGACCTCTTGTAAAGCTAGGATGACCTCATTTGAATCTAAACACCTAGAGAGGATGTTATGATATCCTCGACGATAAAGGGTGTTGGCTACAAGAGCATAGCAGGAAGCTCTACAAATTAGGTTTTGGCATTGGGTGTTGGTGATATGGGGATATATGATACCATTTTTAAGATATGCATAGATGTCATGGTACCATGGGGATTGAGGACCAACCAAGACACACACCATTTCTGAATCATCATTCGCATAAGCAGGTGTGTGTAGCTACTTGACTAATAATTCATATTGTGATGAGTTGTGATGGATTTCTAATAAGGATCTGATGGTTTCCATTATTTCAGCTGCTTTGTTATGAAGCCTTGGTATCTATGTGAATTGTAGGCTCAAGAAATTCTCTTTTAGTTTGTCCACCGGGTTCTTATAGGGTAGCAGCTTATCGTCCTTTTTTTGAAATTCATCTAGGACTTGCTTGATTATTAGTTGTGAATCTCCAAACACTTGTAGTTCTATTATATTCCATTGGATAGATGTTTTGTGGCCTGAGATGAGTGCCTTATATTTAGAAATGTTGTTAGTACATGGGAATCCCAATTTGAATGATTTTGGAATATAGTCACCTTGAGGTGTGATGAATAGGATTCCTATCCCTGATCCATGTGATGTGTAGGAGCCATCAAAGTATAGCTTCCATATTGGTTGTTCTTCGATCATACAAAGGTGCTCATCAGGTAATTCTATGATTAGTAGATATGCATCCACCAGAGGCACTTCTACTAGCTGATCAATAATTACTTGCCCTTTGATTTCCTTCTGAGCTATGTACTGGATGTCAAACTCGCTGAGTAGCATGACCCATTTTTCCATATGGCCTATGAGATTTGTCCTTGATAATAGATACTTGAGTGGTTCCACCTTTGAGATGAGCTTGATTGTATGGATAAGCATGTAATGTCTAAGTTTTTTAGTGGCAAAGAACACTGCAAGGCATGCTTTCTCCATTGGTGAGTAATTAAGCTCATAGCCGACAAGAGTTTGACTGATATAATAAATGGCTCTCTCTCTATTGTTATCATCATGTTGTGCTAAGAGTGCCCTCGGTGATGTAGTGGTTGTCAAGATGTAGAGTATGAGAGGGTGTCCTGAAACTAGTGGTACAAGGATGGAAGAGTTAGCTAGATATTCTTTGAGCTTCTCAAAGCTTCTCTGATAGATAGGATCCCATTTGAATCTTGTGTCCTTGCAGAGTAGATGTGTGAAAGGCTGGCACTTATCTGCCAGCTGTGATATAAACCGATGCACTGATTGGAGCTTTCCTTGTAGGCTCCTAATTTGCTTAAGTGTTCTAGGAGAAGGTATTTATGTGATGGCTTTGACCTTTTTAGTGTCAATCTCTACGTCGTGTCATGATACAATGAAGCCTAGGAGCTTTCCAAATATTACACCAAAGACACACTTCTTTGGATTCAGCTTCAAGCCATAATGATGGAGATGATCGAGCACATTTTCAAGGATGTCTAGGTGTTCACATCGTGTCTTAGATTTTGCAAGAATATCATCCACATAGTCTTCCAAGATTTTGTTTATCATATAATGGAAGATGGTTGTCATTTCTCATTGATAGGTGGCTCCTACGTTCTTTAGGCCAAATGGCATCATGTTGTTGCAAAAGGTACCCCATCATGTTGTGAATGTTGTTTTTTGTTGGTCTACTTCTGCTATTTGAATCTGATTGTACCCAGAGAAGTCATCCATGAGTGACAACATCTCATGGCCCGCTGTGAGATATACTATCATGTCGATGTTGGGTAACAGGAAATCATCCTTTCGACATGCTTTGTTTAAGTCCCTGAAGTCTATTTAGATTCTTATCTCTCTTGAAGGTTTGGTGACTGGTACCATATTGGAGATCCACTCTAAATAATCCATGGCTCTAATGATCTTGGCTTGTAGGAGCTTTTCTAGTTTTGCTTTTACTAATAGAGCTACCTTAGGATGCATTTTGCGTAGCTTCTTCTTTACTGGCTTGGTGTTAGGTTCCACTGCAAGATTGTGCACAACTAGATTTGGATCAAGCCCAGGCATGTGTGCATATGACCATGCAAAGTTTATAACTACCTATCGAAGAAGTGTTGTGAAGGCCATTTCTTCACCCTTGGTTAGAGATGTTGTGATGTAGGTGATCCTTGGGCATTCTTCTATGCCCAAGTTGACTGGTTTGGTTTCCTCAATGAGGATTGATGACTGCTTAGGTCTATAATCCTAGATGGGAGGAAGAGGCAAGTCTCCATCTTCTAGCACCTTAGAGAGGTTTTCACTAGAAGATACACCCTTTATTTTTCCTTTTTTAGAGTTAGAATGCACCCCAAAGGGGTTTTCACATAAGGACTTTTTATTTTCTTTTTCTTTTTCAATTTTATGGCTAAAGCTTGCCTCTTCCCTTAAATATCATTTAGGGTTGATTTTGTAGACATGACTTGATTCTTGTCCTTGATCTGTTTGTTGGCCTAATGCTCCCATGAATATTAGGAGCTCTTCTATGCTTTAGAACTCATTGATATGTGTGACTCTTGGTTGATCCTATTCTATGAGTTCTGAATGGATGAGGGGAAGTTCTATGATGTTAATGGTGAGTTGATGGAGGATAGAAGTGCCCAGGAGGGTATCATCATTGAAGATGTCATCATAGGATTTATTTTCTTCCTTTTCGGGGATGTCTTTGATCTCTACAAGGTCATCCTGGCTATTCAAAAGGGGAACATTGGGCAAGTTAGTTCCCCCAAGTTGTGGTATTGGGTCCTTGTATATGCAAGTGAGGGGTATCAAATCCAAGCCCTTGATGCTTTGGATTTTTTGATGCTTCAATTGGATCTTTGCTCCTGCCTTCTTGTGGTCCTAGACCACCGCCTTGGTATTTTCATTGCTCTGTGGCATATTTGTGTGATGTTGGATATTTGTCTTTGAAATAACTAAGAAGCTTAGTGTCAAGAGGTGGGGGATCTCTATATAGCCATTGATTAATGTCAAGGTCCATCTCAAGGCTATCTATATTGTTGTGGAAAACAAATGTTAGTGGCCCCAACTGGTTGATTTCATGATTTGCCTCAGCAGGCCTTCTTTGGTGATTCGGGTGCCCTTATGTATGTGGATCCAGAGGTAGGGCCCCTACCACAAATGTATTAGTTAGGCTATATTCACCACAGTCCTAGTTGTTGATCTTGACAGAAGAGAGGGTGGAGGTGAGGATAGTCTCTAGATTTCTATGGGATCAGGATGAGCTGGCAACAGAAGTGCCAATTTCAATTCTACAAAAATGGGTGGAATTAGGGAATGATGCTTCCAATGCATGGTAGTATGCAAAGGGTTGGGGGTCTGCATGGATGGTGATCTTAGAAATTTGATGCATTGGTGATAATTGGATGGTACAACTTTGATGGAATGGATCCATGGTTGGCCGAGGAGGATATTAAATGATAAATCAAGATCAATAACGTGGAAAATGGTGTCTTGAGTTGCAAGGCCTAGCTTGATAGGCAGAAGAATGGTACCTTCAGAGGTACACTTCAAGTTATTGTATGCCTTGATGGTGATGACATCATGTGATATGTCAGCCTCTATGAACCCTATTTTTTGAATGAACTTTAGAGTACACAAATTTAAGGTTGAGCCATTATCTATCATGACCCTTTTAATAGAAAAGTCCCTGAACATAATGGTGATATGGAGAGGGAGATTGTAGTCAGGCTCAATAGCTGATATATCTGATGGTTTAAAGGAAAGAGCACCAGATGTTGATAAATGTCCCACAAGGTTTCCAAACTGGATGGTATTTATGTCTATGGGGACATGTCTTTCTTGGAGGGCTCAGTTGAGGATTTCTTGATGAATGGGTGAACTGCGAAGAAGGTCAAGGATGGAGATTTGGGTAGGTGTATTCCCAAGGTGCTCTAGAAGATTGTATTAGGCATTGTGAGCTAGCCTAGGATTTACACCAGTGATAGATATCTGGCCTCTGCGAGTGGTAACAACACACTGACTATCTGCTCCCTTAACATGGATGACATTGACTATGGGTTCAACTTGGGTTATGCATCCAACAAAGTTATCATAGTTAATATGGGAAGTAGTATAGTCTTTATGGTCAGCATGGTCTCCTTGCTTGCCTTTACCTTGGTTCTGGGGTGGAGGATTGGCATTGACCTGGTTCTTCCCTACATTGTATTGAGGGAACACATTCTGCTAAATTTGTAGATTGGCATTAGGCAAGGTTTGGATAGGTGTGTCCACTTGGATCTCCTTTTTGTTGATGAGATCTTGGATATAGTGTTTTAGTTTCATGCACCTTAGGCTTGCATGTCCTTTAACATGATGATAATCATAGTACTCATGATCTTTATACCAGTTAGGCTTGGGAGTGGCATCATCGAATTACTAGGTTGGTGGGTAAGTGATTAGATTAGCCTTGGCCATTCGATGAAAGATTACGTCCAATGGTTCACCAAGAGGGGTGAAGGTTTTCTTTTGGTGAGTCTGGACTCGAGGCTTGTTCTGATTTGGAGTAGTGGATATGGCATTAGTCTAATAGGTTGCATTCAGTTTTTGGTTTTGATAATGTTGCATGGGTTGTGTTGGACTACAACTGATTTAGAATCTAATTGAAGAATCTGTGATTGCAAGATCACTAAGGAGTTGCTTATTAGATATGTAATATGATTAAATCAATATTATGTTGTCATTGATGTCAACTAGTTTGACAACACTTATCTTGTAAGTTACTATACCAAGACATTTGAAGAAAGGTGAAAAAGATGAAGAATAGAGAAATCTACATGAGGAAAGATGTACATGATAGATGAGGATAAGGAACACATTGAGTAACTTGTTGATGAGTCTATGACTTGATGATATTGACTTTATTATGTTGCATTCATCTATGATGAAGTATAGAGCTGAAAGACACAAAGCAGTGTTGTCGGTAAATGAAGCATTTCTACTATACACCAACAGAGTGTAGTGTATATTGATTGTAGTATTAATTGAGTTGTGTTCACCAACACATTTCTTTGTTAACCAAGTAGAACAGAATGAATCAAATGATTAATTTTAGCTGATAAGATTGATGAGCTGGCAAGAGTATAACATCGAGGTAACAGATAATGTTTGTTACACAAATTGACGGCTGACAAAATTCAGGGAAGATCTAACGGAGCAGATTGAAACATGTTATTGACACAAGAACTGAGAAATTTTTAAGTGACAAAATATATGAATGAGGTTAAGCAGCAAAATTTGATGGTGGAGAAGAAAATGATTTACTTGTCTATATAAGAGAACATAATTTATTTATGAAAGACGTCGGGAGAAAAAGAAGCTGCAGGATTATTGCATGAATAAGGTTTTCATGCATTCTGATCATACTTGTTAGTAAGAACCGAGCTGCAGAACAATTACCGAGCTACAGAGAGCAATTACCGATGGACAGTAAGTTGATACAGTATTGAATCTACAGTGAAATATTGATCAGAAGGATTTGTATGGACTAAATATTGATTTGTAATCTACAATTGAAGTTGTATTAAGGTAGGTCATTTACTATTACATATTTAACCATTGTATACAGTCAAAATCTCTTAACCGAGTGGACTCTGAAAGGCTTATAATGTATCATTCCTAGAATGAACATTGTTATCCTGTCAACCCCATAGTGAATGTTGGTTGGACGATAAATTCTAGTCTAAAATCCTCTAACAAGGTCACACCTGACAGTGTGTTTGTAACCTTTAATAGGGTTGGGTCTTAAACGACCTCACTTCAGAAGAGTGAACAATTTTGGGTTGCCGGTCCCAGGTGGTTTTTCCCTTTGCATGGTTTCCACGTTAAATCTCTTGTGTTATGTGTTGATTGTGATATTTGTTTGTTATCATTCTTTACATATTACATGTTAGATTTGATCAGTAAACTGTTATGGTATTAGACTAGTAATCGGTAAAAGCATAGATAGTGAAAGTATTTAGTGTTTATTGATGAACAGAAATTGAAGAAATAGTTTTGAATTATACATTTTGAATTGGGACACTAGATAACTGATTCACCTTCCTCTCAGTTATTCTAACAATTGGTATTAGAGTGTTGGTTGCTTGGAACAGAGTTTTAAGGACTTAAGCATAAAGGTCTCAAGATGTATAAGAGGGAAGTACCGAAACTGAACAAAGAGAACTTCACAGTATGGCAAAGAAGAATGAAGCTGCACATATTTGGAATTGGGAACTTTGCACTAGATCTGATGGAGAATGGCTACATACAACCGCCCACTGGTCCATTAACTATTGATCAACTGAAGGACAAGCATGAACACAATGTTACTATGATGGAACTTACTGCTGCCTGTACTGACACTAAATTTGAAGATATCAAGACATGTACAACTGCCAAAGGAATGTGGGATAAATTAACACAAATATACAGTGGAGATCTGAATGTCAAAAGAGCCTGAGCTGAAAGTCTGAGAGGCAGATTTGATGATATGAGAATGAAAGAAGGTGAGAACATTGTACAATATTCAAATAGACTCAAAGAGGTAGTACATGCTATTAGATAATCTGATGGAGTGATTGATGATGAAACAATGATAAGAAAGATTCTCATAACTTTGCTACTAGTTTATGCAATCAGGATTTCTGCAATTCATGAAACAAGAGCTACATCCAACTTTACTCTTGACACTCTGATTGGTAAACTTACAACCTTTGAATTAAACAATTTTGTTAACGGTGTTGTTCCTTCTATTGAATCCAATTTCATGTCTTCTTTGAAGATTGGAAAGTCTAGCAGGAATAGTAAAAATTGTGATAGTGATGATAATACCAATGATGAACTTGATGAGCTTGAAGCACTTATGGCTAGAAGATTGCCCAAAGGAAAAGGAAGGTATAGAGCTAAGCTACCCTTGGCATGCTTTAATTGCAAAGAAGTCAGTCACATCACTACTAGATGTCCTTAGAAGAAAGATGATGATAGATCCAAAGACCGATCTGAAGAAAGCCATGGGAGAAGAGTCAACAGAGGCTACCGACACTACAACAAAGACAACCGAGATGAAAAAGGCAAAAAGGTATGTTACATAGCCAAAGATATTGAAACTAAATCTGATTCTGAAGATGATATAGAAGTTGTATTTATTGCTATGAAAGATGACTCAGAAGAGGAAGAGAAACATGAAGAGATAGCACTGATCTCTAAAGTAAGTAGAAATGATACATGGATCATAGATAGTGGTTGTACACATCATATGACTGGTGATGTAGAAAATTTTGATCATCTTGTTGAATATAATGGAGGATCTATGAGAATGGGAAATGATGCACCTTGTATGGTAAGAGGTAAAGGCTCACTGATGATAAATGACAAACTACAATGTGAAAATGCATACTGGGGAGATGGACTGAACTATAATTTGTTAAGTGTGGCTCAGCTGAACAATTCAGGCCACCGACTGGCTTTTGAGAGCAAAAAGGTGAAGATCTATGATGATGGAGGAAGACTTGTCAGAACTGGTACACAATCCAAAGGTAATCTATTCTATCTTGACATGGATTAGTCTTCTTGTTTGTTAATAAAGGATGAAGATGCTTGGTTGTGACACAGAAGGTTATGCCATGTGAACTTTGACAACATGATCAAGATTAGTAGACAGAAAAGAGTTTAGAGGATTGCCTAACTTGACAAAACCTAATCATGCCATGTGCCATGAATGTCATAAAGGTAAGATGACTAAGTCTAGTTTTAAAAGCAAAGACTATTCAACAAAGAAGATACTTGAGTTGGTTCATACCGATCTATGTGGTCCTATGAGAACTTAGAGTTGTTCTAGTGATAAATATTTTATTCTTCTTTTTTTATGACTATACTAGACTGATGACTGTTATGTTCTTGAAAGATAAATCTGAAGCTTTCAAAATGTTTAAGTGGTATAAAGCTAAGGTAGAGAAAGAAACCGAAAAGAAAATAAAATTTTTAAGATCTGATAGAGGAGGTGAATTTATCTCTGATGAATTTACTAATTTTTGTAATGAGCATGGAATCAAAAGGTAGGTATCTGCACTGAGGACACCTCAGCAAAATGGCATTGCTGAAAGGAGGAACAGGTCTAGAATTGACTGTGCTAGAACATTGATGATACAAAAGAATTTTGCTGAAACATATTGAAGGGAAGCTATTAGTACAACTATGTATGTTCTTAACCGAGTACAACTGAAGAAGGACTCTAACCGAACACCTTATGAACTATGGTTTGGACACAAACCTACTGTAAGTTATTTCAGAATTTTTGGAAGTAAATGTTTTATTTTGAAAGATGAGAGAAATGGTAAATTTGATTCTAAAAGAGATGAAGGAATATTTTTGGGATATTCCACTACAAGTAAAGCATATAAATGTTTGAATAAGACTACAAATAAGATTCTTGAAAGTACTAATGTTTGTGTTGATGAGTTTGATGATAAGTACATAGAGGAAAGTATAAAGGAACCGAAAGACTATGGTAGATTCACTTACATTGAACATCTAGAGTATCTACCAACACCACAAACTGTGACAATTGGTCAGCAGGGAAATAATGTAGGACAATAGGCAACACAAACCGAGGAACAAGATGGAGCTATTGAGAAAGAAAATGACCATGAGAAGGATGAGAAAGAAAGGAGAAATCAATTTTTGGCTAGTTTTGTCAGAAGACATCATCCTGAGACACAAATCATTGGAGATAGACATGTTGGAATGCAAACTAGAAGCAAAACAAGACAAGGTACATGTTTAATTTGTGAATTTGAACCTAAAACTGTGAAAGTTGCGTTAGAGAATGAAGAATGGGTTAATGCAATGAAGGAGGAAATAGAGAAAATAGAGAAGAACAAAACCTGGTCCTTAGTACCCTGACCAAAAGATAAGAATGTTATTGGTACTAAGTGGATATACAGGAATAAACTAAATGAAAATGGTGAAGTCACAAGAAATAAAGCTAGATTAGTATGCAAGGGATATGCACAGGAAGAAGGCATTGACTATGGTGAAACATTTGCACCTATTGCTAGATTAGAAGGAGTCAGAATGCTACTAGCATATACTACACATAAGAAATTCAAAGTCTATCAAATGGATGTGAAGTCAGCATTTTTGAATGCTATACTTGAAGAAGAGGTCTACATTGAACAACCTGAAGGATTTGTTGATCCTGACAATAAAGACATGGTATGTAGATTACATAAAGCATTATATGGATTGAAGCAAGCACCGAGAGCATGGTATGAAAGACTGCATACTTACTTGTTATGTATTGGATTTGTTAGAACAAGTGAAAACAACAATCTGTATGTGAAAGGTGATACTGATGATACTATTATCATTGCTAAAATATTTGTTAATGACATTATCTTTAGAGGCTCAGATCTTGTCTACAAGGCATTTTCTGATGAAATGCAAAAGGAATTTGAAATGTCTATGTTTGGAGAGATTAATTTCTTTCTTGGACTACAAGTGATTCAGCAGAGTGATGGGATATTCATCACACAATCTAAATACATAAAGGAAGTACTAAAAACATTTGGCATGGAAGATACTAAACCTGTGGGAACACTGATGGCTACTGGATGCAAATTGATAAAGGAGGATGAAACTACAGAGGTAAACCAGACACTTTACCGATCCATGATTGGTAAGTTAATGTACGTAGTTCACAGTAGACCAGATATAACACATGTTGTGGGAATTGTTGCAAGATTTTTTGCTAATCCTAAAGAATCACACATGATAGCTACAAAAAGGATCTTAAGATACCTGAAGAAAATAAAGAATTATGGATTATGGTATCCTAAGGAAGGGAAGTTTGAACTGAAAGTTTACACCGACGCTGATTGGGCTAGAAATGTGGATGATAGAAAAAGCACCATTGGAGGAGCATTTTTCTTTGGTGAAAGACTTGTAACTTGGACAAGTAAAAAGCAGGCTTGTATTTCTCAATCTATAGCTGAAGCAGAATATGTTGTTGCTACCACTAACTATTCAAACATTGCATATATCAAACAAGTGTTGGAAGGAATGAATGAGGTAATCACTGACCCAGTGATTATATATTGTGACAACACTAGTGCAATTAATATTTCAAAGAATCTTGTGATGCACTCTAAGACAAAGCATATATCTATTAAGTATCATTACTTAATAGAACAAGTGCAAGAGAAGCAAGTAAAGTTAGAATTTGTCACATCTAAAGAACAACTTGCCGATATCTTTACAAAGCCCCTACCGAAGGACACATTTGAATACTTGAGGACTAGACTTGGGGTCCGTCCCCTGTCTATCGGTCACTAAGGTGATCTGGTTGTTGCATCATCCTACTTTTATTAGAAGATCATTCATGTTGATGCAGCATAGTTCACACTTTGAATCATATTCAAGGTTGTGATTAAGTTTGAGAACTTGAACCGATTGGATTATCAGTATTCAGAGATACAGAGGAAGACAAAATTGTTTGTTTATTTGTTTCTTTGGCATTGTTGTCAAAGGGAGAGATAAATAATATGAAATGAACAGGGGAGAGATAAACAATATGAAAAAGAACAAGCATCGATGAGCATTATATAAGGGAGAGACAATCTGAATGAGAAAGAGTATTGAAGATCAGTTACAGAGAACAAAAGCAGGAACAGGAGAACTGAAAAGATCACAACTACAGAATGGTAAAGCTATATTATCTAATGTTGGTTTAGTAACGTAGTGATTAAACATATTAAGTCTATTCGACTTATAGCATTTTGTTCACAAAGTTTTAGAATATATGTTTGGTATGTGTATGGTACATTTCATATTACTTGAGTTGCCATCAATGCTAAAGGGAGAGATTGTTGGACTACAACTGATTTGGAATCTGATTGAAGAATTTGTGATTGCAAGATCACTGAGGAGTTGTTGATTAGATATGTAATATGATTAAATCAGTATTATGTTGTCATTGATGTCAACTAGTTTGACAACACTTATCTTGTAAGTTACTATACCAAGACATCTGAAGAAAGGTGAAAAAGATGAAGAACAGAGAAATCTACATGAGGAAAGATGTACATGACAGATGAGGATAAGGAACACATTGAGTAACTTGTTAATGATTCTATGACTTGATGATATTGACTTTATTATGTTGCATTCATCTATGATGAAGTAAAGAGCTGAAAGACACAAAGCATTGTTGTTGGTAAATGAAGCATTTCTAGTATACACCGATGGAGTGTAGTGTATATCAATCGTAGTATTAACTGAGTTGTGTTCACTGGTGCATTTCTTTGTTAACCAAGTGGAACAGAATGAATCAAATGATTAATTTTAGCTGATAAGATTGATGAGCTGGCAAGAGTATAACATCGAGGTAACAGATAATGTTTGTTACACAGATCGACGACTGACAAAATTTAGGGAAGATCTAACAGAGTAGATTGAAACGTGTTATTAACACAAGTAATGAGAAATTTTGAAGCAGAAAAATCTATGAATGAGGTTAAGCGGCAAAATCTAATGGTGGAGAAGAAAATGATTTACTCATCTATATAAGAGAAAAAAATTTCTTTATGAAAGACACCGGGAGAAAAAGAAGCTACAGGATTATCGCGTGAATAAGGTTTTCATGCATTCTGATCATACTGGTTAGTAAGAACCAAGCTGTAGAGCAATTACTGAGCTACAAAGAGCAATTACCGACGGACAGTAAGTTGATACAGTATTGAATCTAAAGTGAAATATTGATCAGAAGGATTTGTATGGACTAAATATTGATCTGAAATCTATAATTGAAGTTGTATTAATGTAGGTCATTTACTGTTACATATTTAACCATTGTATACAGTCAAAATCTCTTAACCGAGTGGACTCTGAAAGTCTTATGATGTATCATTCCTAGAATGAACATTGTTATCCTGTCAAACCCATAGTGAATGTTGGTTGGATGATAACTTCTAGTTTAAAATCCTCAAACAAAGTCACACCTGATAGTGTGTTTGTAACCTTTAACAGGGTTGGGTCTTAACCGACCTCACTTCATAAGAGTGAACAATTTTCGGTTGCCGGTCCTAGGTGGTTTTTCCCTTTGTAGGGTTTCCACATTAAATCTCGTGTTATGTGTTGATTGTGATAATTTTTTGTTATCATTCTTTACATATTACATGTTAGATTTGATTGGTAAACTGTTATGGTATTAGACTGGTAATCGATAAAAGCATAGACAATGAAAGTATTTAGTGTTTACCGATGAACATAAATTGAAGAAATAGTTTTGAATTATACATTTTGAATTGGGACACTAGATAACTGATTCACCCCCCTCTCAATTATTCTAACAGGTTGCTGAGTCATTGGTGCTTGTTGTTGATATTTTTGCAGACTTTTTGATTGTTGGGTGCTTGTTGTTGTTGATATGCAGGAATTGGTGTAGGATTGGCCACAATGATTTGGACATGCTTGGTGTCAATGGCTCCATCGGTAACAACATTCTTGTTTATATTCCAATAATGGGGTTTTTCATTACTGGGCTTGCTGTGGGAATCATCCTTGTAATGTCAGATTGTGCCTTCATCTAAGAGGCCTCTTGTAATATCTATCCCCTTGCCTTTGATGTCCTGATATGTTTGGATGTAGTTCATCCTCATGAAGTGGGATAGATTGGGAAGCAGGTTATCGATAAAGATATTCATAAGATGTTTCTTAGGGGGTTGATATGATAACCTGGTAGTGAGGTTCTACCATCATTGTAATTAATCGGCTAGGATCTCTCCTCCTTTCTACTTTGAGTTGCAAAGTTCTAACAAGGACAACTCATTCTCAACATTATGGGCATATTGGGCAACAAACTTCTCAGAGAGTTCGGCAAAGGTTGTGACTGTTCCATAGGGTATCTTGTAGAACCACTCAATAGTAGTTCCTCCCAAGCTTTTAGGGAATAAGCGCATAAGGAAATTGTCACTGTAGGCCACTTCTTGACATGCCATATAAAACTCCTTTACATGACTGACAAGATCTCTTTTCCCTCGATATTTATCAAGCTTAGGTGTCTCAAAGTGTTTGGGAAAGGGGATTGTTGTGATTGATCTGTCAAAGGGATAGGGATAGACCTCGTCAAACTTGAAGGCCTTGCTCTCTGTTTCAGCCTTAAGCTCCTTAAGAGCGTTCTTCATCTCTTCCCACTTAGCATTGATTGGCATTGGAGTGGGTAATCCCATTGGGAAAGGATATGATGGTGCTGGTGAATATGGATGATTTTGTGGTGGATATTGCGGAGTGGGATATGGAGACTGCCTAGTAAGATAGGTAGCTTCGAATGGATGTTGGGGTGATGGTTGTTGGGGAGGATACTGTTGTTGAGGTGTGGGAGAATATTGTTGTGGAGGATATGAAGTGGCTTTCTATTTCTGGGGTAGGATGAGATTTTGTTGTTGCGCTGGATAAGAGGATGCTTGTTGCTAGTGGGGGATAATGGGATGTTGTTCTTATTGTGCTGGGAATTATTGTTGTTGTGGAGGAGGCTGATGGAATGGTGCACCTTGTTGATAGGATTGACCTTGGTGCCATTGGCTAATGTAGGTCAGATGCATTCCTGCATTTCTTAGGGGTGGAAAGTATGTTGGGAAGCTGGTGATAGGAGGTGGTTGTGCAAGGTAGCTGGCGAGATTGGATGAACTTTGTTGATGGGGTGGTGGAAATTTTTGAGAAATGGTGGGTGGTACAGATAGATAGTTGGTATATGAAGGAAAGGATGAAGCTGGTAGAGGTTGTGATTATTGTGCTACTTGAGGGAAAGCGGCTTGTTGGTTTGTAGGCATAGATATATGGGATTGGGTTGGTATTCCCAAGGCATTCATTTCTTCTTGGGTGAGGCCCCAACGAGAACTGATTCATGGAGGGAATTGTGATTTAGAGAATGCTGGAAATGTAGATGTGATGGGGGGTGTTTGGGATGTAGATGGTGGATTCTAAAATCCCATGGATGGCATCCCTGTTGTGAAGGTAGTTTGTTGGGCTTGCATATTGGAAATAAAAGGTGGAAGTGGAACGTACACTTGGGTGAATTCTTTTTGGAGAGTGAAAGAAAATTCTTGTGTTGCCCATAAAAAAGGTGGTGCTGACATGGAAGCTTGCTGAGTAAAGGAGGGAAATGATTGTGTTGCCCCCAGAAAGGGTGATGTTGCTTGGCTCATATATGGTGGAGGAACTATTTATGTAGCGGCTTATGTGGGAGGTGGTGTTTGGTTTTGTATGAAGCTTTAGGCCTAAGTGATGGCTTGAGATGCCATAGAATATGGTAGTGATGTTCCCATAATGGAAAAGGGAGTGGATTGTTCTATTGCTTGTGTTGCGGGACTTGCAAAGCTGCTTTGCAAGAGAGGAGGGATGAGAGATTTTTCCTGAGATATGTGTAAGTTGGGATCAGGGATTTGTTGGATTATGGGGGTATAGGTTTCTACTAGGATTTGGATGGCTTTTATGGGGATGAGGGGCTGAAGATGTGGTGGAATGTGAGTACCCTCTTGCTCAAAGTTTTCCATTATAGCCTGTTGATTCTGATCAATGATTTCACTCACCATTTGTGCATGCCTTGGGTGGCTCATAAATGTTTCCATAGAAAATGAAGTGGGGGGTCTATTGGGATCATCCCATAAATTATCAACTTGTGGGATTTGCGGATTGTAGGTTACCATCACACTCATACGATTGTTAGGATTAGACGAACTAGTAGCGAGATTGGGATCCATATTCCTTCTCCTCTTGGATTGTGTCTCGATAGGCATGGAATGCAGATCTAAGGATGAAAATGGGTAGATGTAAGATTTCTCCTAAAGACTCTAAGGATTTTATGGATGCAGATCTAAAGGGACTTAAGGATGGTGGATTCCTAGGATGTGATGTAAGGATTTGGATCAACTAAAGGATGACAAGATGCTGAAAGATGATGGAAGATGGTGAAGGATGATGGGATGTTGGATTTGGATCAATGATGATGGAATATTGGTGGAATTTTACTAAGTATCAGTCAATGATTTGTTGTTTCCTAATGTAGGATCAAATAGGATTTGATTGTCAACCTAGGATAGACTAATGATCTTTGGCTGACGGGATTCTTTCCAATGCACGCCAATCTCTTGCTCGAGATGATGAGGCTTACAAGGACAAGTATGGATTCCCTAGACAATGCTCTATCAAAGGGTGGAGATTTTTTATTTGGGATAAGGATTTTGAAGTAGCTCAAAGGATAAGACATGAAGTGTTTGGGATTTGGTTTACTGGATTTGGTTCAAGGATGATGGTTTCTTTCTTGGATGTTGGATTTTGGATTTGGGATCAGGATGAAGGATAATGGAAAGGATTGTGATTGTGGATTGTTGATGGAAGGATGATGAAGGATGACTGAAATAATGTTATTCTAAGAGGATAACCTAGATGCAACTGAAAAAGGGATCACTTATGATGCAACTAGGAAGATGATAAAAATGCACCTAAGGATAGATGGTGATGCAATGATGAATCTAAGGATGATCTAGGATGCAAATGATGTCGAGATAGGATTGTGGGATCTAAAGGAATGGTGGATATATGATGGGCCAAACTAGTCTTCGCTCTCTAGGTTGATATAGTGACGATTAACTTGGAATCGGTATGCAAATTGCTTCACTCTGGCATTATAGCCCACGTTGTCCAATTTCTCTTAATATTTATCTTCTACTTGTATTGCCTTGAGGGAAGGTTGGTGATCTTTTAGGTTTCTTTATGCAACCTTCTTCTCTTGATGGACTTGGGATTTGGGAAGCTTGGCTTTCTTGTGTCTAATTGAATTGGACATATCTTGGAAAGATTTGGCAATTGGATTGAAACAAAGCTTTTGGGTATCTGATTTTGAAGGATCTCTTTCTACAAGGATGTCTGAATATCTTTGATCAAGTTTTGGATCATTTTGCATGTCTCCAATGGAAAAGGACAAACTCAACAAAGACACTTTGAAAATAATCCCAACAAAGGACAAAGAAACTTTGTGGGATACAAGCAGATGACTTTGACCACTGAATATGATAGTGTTCCTGAAAAGAGTGTATGTTTTGACAGATGTTTGCACTGAGTTTTTTGAACTTCAAAAAACACTTCAAAGAGAACTACCTAAGGGAAGGATAGTATCAAAATCTTTTCCCAAAACTTGATACACCTAAAACAGATACATATGGTGAGTGTCTTAAGGTGATCCAAGAAACCACTTGGATCAATCCTTGCACAAAGATTCTGATACCTTAGGGGGTAGATTGGGAAGCTTCTAATTTATCAAGTGTTTAGTTTGGTCTATAGAGTCCTCCCAATCAGTTTGTACATGTGTGACTCACTTAAGAGCCTAGTTGACCATGCCAAAATAGTAGGGATATTCACCTACATCGAACTACCATCAACACGCATCACCTAAGCTTGAGGGGATGAAGAGAGAGTTCGCTCAGTGCTTTATTTCTATACCAGCTAGGGAAGTCTGATTTGAAGTCATTCTCCAAAGAGGAAGCTCTTTTCTCTCTGGACAGGCTTCTCTAGAAGTAAAACAAATGAACTTGTCCAAGTTTAAGAGTTCTATGTCACTTAGTTAACAAGAATTCGCGGAAATGAGAAACTCCTAAAAACACACCAAGAAGTTTCTTTTCCAAATTTATTAAGTGAATTGAAATGAAAGCTTGCAAGAACATGTGCTTAAGATTTTGATTTGTTCATCCTGGAAGACAATAAAGCTTTTGAAGAAAAATTGTAAGTTTGTTTACTTTAGCATTCAAGATTGAGTTTTTTCTTTTTAGGAAATTGATTTGAACCTTGAAATAGAATGAAATTGCTTTCTTTTCCAATCTTTAAGGCATTAAAGATTTTATTTTTCTTTATGATTTAAAAAAGGAAATTACTCTTTGGACTTTGGTTCACTTTTTTAGATTCACTCAAGATTTGGTGTTCTAGAGTTCAGTTTTTAGACCCCAAAAGAAGTGTTGCTAGAGTGTTTTATGCATGAAAATTTTGAAAAAATTCAATATTTTTCAAAAAAATATGTGTTGTAACAAATAAAAAAGCATTATGACTTATTTAGGAATGTTTAGGAACCAATTAGGAAAGATTAGGAAAGATTTGTAGATTTTGTTCCTAGATTGCATAAGATTTGGAAAACACTTAAGATAATACAAATGAAGTTCACTTTAGCTTATATTGATGCATTTCATTGTGTTTAGTAACATTTAGGATGAATTAGAGTTGTTTAGGAACCAAGTAGATTTGACACGCAGATTTCTAGCTCTTTTTATGCACCCAAAACTTGAAGTGTTCCTAGCTTGCATAAATGAACCCTAAAACTCTTGATTTGCATGAATGAGGTTATTTTTAGCCAAATAAAAGACATTAGATTTGTTTTTTATTGTTTTAGGACCAATTAGGAATGATTAGGATTTTTTAGGAGATGTTTAGGAAAGATTTGCAGTTTGGTCCATTTAAGGCATTCAAGAGTGAATAGATGTTCTTTTTTAAGCCTGAAAATGAACTGTTTTGGTTCCTAATCACTCAATAAAGTTAATGAGCCTTAAGGATTTAGATTTTTTATGATAAATTTTCCTCCACTAAGTACCTTCAAGAGCATGGGGTCATAAATTATAAGCTTGAAGCCTAGGGTCACTAGGATCCCCAAACAAGCCCAAAAAGTCAATAAAAAACAAGTTTAGGGCCTCAAACAAGCCCTCTGCTTCCCATAAAACAATTGGGAATAGTTATTTTTTATTTTATAGTGTTTTACGACACTTCATAAGTTCCCATACGATAATATATTGTTACCCATACGACACTTGAGCCAGAAGGTGAAAAATAACTCAAAAATACAAGCAAAATGGCCCATACGACAATTTTTGGTGGTGGTCAATTGTCATATGACATATGGGGGTTTCCCATATGAAAAAAAAAAAATTTATTGATCAATTTTGTATGATACTGCATCAAAAAATTTCCAAGAGGCGTTAAAAAGTGAGTTTTTGGCCAAAAAACCCTAAAAATGCAGTTTTGAAGGCTTGTGGGGTCCCATCGGGCATGCCAAAATGTGATCAGAGAAAACCTAACCTATAAGAAACAAGCATAGACATTAAAAAATTATAGAAAAATCAATTTTCAAAGACACTTAGATAGAGCTTTAACGGGAGCACCATGTCACCGTTCGATTTGCTCTCGATTTAGGGATGTGGGTGTGCTCTCAAACCACTTGGATCATTTCCCTAATGCAAGTTAGGAAGGATTGGGATAGGTTAGGGACCATGGGAACCTAATAATGGCACAAAATCAGGTATAGAACACCTGATTTTCCCCTAGAACCTCAGGGATCCTTAATAGAGCTAGGATGCAGATTAAGCTGCAAATGATTAAGCTAGAGTTGATTTTAGTCCAAATGAAGTGTGATATGATGAAATAAAATGAAAAGAAATGAAATAAACTAAGATTAATCCATGTTATCTAAGCTAAGATGTGAGTTAGAAAGCATGAAAATGAGTTAATCTAACAATTTATGCTAAAAGCTTATGATCTAGAAGCAAACTAGCATTATAACATTACTTAGTATGAAGGATGTGAATTGGTATTTTTCTCTTGGAAGTGAGGCTATTTATATGATTTGAGGAAGTTCTTGGGTTAGGAAGTGGAGTTAGGGTCAGATTCATGGTTTGGGGTAGAGTCTGAGGTAAGGTTAGATGGATGAGGGTTAAGGTTGCTCACACATGTGTGAGAAACACTAGGGAAGTGTGTGTATGGAAAAAGGGTGGAAGAGATGACATGGTATTCATTCATGAGGCTGTAAGAGCCTTAATGAGTGTGTAAGAGGCTATTAATGAGTTTGTAAGGCTCATTAATGAGGGGTGTTGACCAAAAGTCAAAGAAGACTGGATTAGGCTAAGAAAGTTAGGAAACACCTTCTAAACAAGTTTAGGAAAGATTTAGGAAAGTTTAGGAGAGTTTAGAAGGGTTTAGGAATCTCTAGAAGATTCTAGGGTTTTGAGAGATTTAAATAAATATTTCATTTATTTAAAGGATTTTGGTCAATTTATTAAATAATTAATAAATATTGGAGGGAATGATGTATAAATTGGATTTAAACATTTCTGGAAGGGATTTCTTAATTAAATGTTTTTAATTAAGCTAGGAGGGATTAATGGCATAATAATCAATTAATTAAATAATTAATTAATTAATTAAAAAATGATGATGTCATCAGGGGTTTTTGAAAAATAAAATACTTTATTTTTCAAAGGCATTTAGGTGTCTATAGTGTTTTAGACCAAAAAAATAGTTTAAAAAGAGTAGATGTCCAAGGGTGAAAACCTCTCTAAGGAACCCAAGGATGGAAGATTGGACATACCCCCAACATATCAAGAAACGTATCTATTACTAGTAGAAGAGACTCAAGAAATGAATCTAGAAACAACCAAGAATCTAAAAATTATTCACTTTGCGGCTTCATTAATATAATAAGAAAAGCCATATTTTATTAAGTTCTTTGAAAATAAATTCAATTTTGCATGGACTTATGCAAACATGCCAAAAATTGACCTCAAGTAAGTCCTTCACCACCTACCACTACAACCAAGTGTGAAACTAGTCAAACAAAAATTAAGCGAAAAACATCCTCTGATCGCATTGTTAGTCAAGGCAAAACTCAATAAATAATTGGATGTCGGTTTCAATAGGCCCATTGACTATGTAGATTGGATCTCAAATTTTGTCTCAATAAGAAATTCCACTAGGAGCATTAGGATTTTTACCAACTTTAGAGATTTAAATAACAAATGTCTGAAAGAAGACTTTCCTATGCCTAATATTGATATCATATTGGGTTTGACAACTAGTTATGAAATATTGTCATTGGTGGATGAATTTTTTGGATATAATAAAATCATAATAGCTCTAGAAGATCAATGTAAAGAAAATTCACCTTTACATGGGGAACATTCTATTGGAATGTAATGCTCTTTGGTCTTAAAAATACTAGAGCGACACATCAAAAGCAATGACAATAATCTTTCATGATTTCATGCATATAAAAATGGAAGATTATATGGATGACTGCTATGTAAATCAATAACCAGGGATAATCATCTTAGTATCCTAGATATGATCTTTTCTAGAATGGATAAATACAAGCTTTCTTAGAATCCTAACAAGTGTGTCTTTGGGGTTATCTCAAGAAAAATCCTTAGATACATTATTTATAATTGAGGCATTAGAGTATATCCAACAAATGTAAATGTGATAATGGAAATGCCTACACCTACTAATCTGACCAAACTAAGAAGTCTCTAGGGAAAATTGCAATCTATTAGAATATTCATTTCCTAGTTGGCTGATAAATATAACCCATTCTAACATCTACTTCATATGGATGTCACTTTCAAATGGTATGAACAATGTTAATAAGCTTTTCAAAAAATCAAGGATTATCCACTATCACCGCCTATACCAATGCCACTAATTATAGGAAAAATATTCTTTTAGTGCATCTCAACAACTACCAAAACTTTAGGGGCTCTCTTATCACAACATAATGAGGAATTGAAAGAGAGACCAGTGCACTACATTAGTCAGATGCATTTTAGTTATGAATTGAGTTACATGTCTATTGAGCATGCATTCCTAGTAGTTGTATTTGCTACACTTAGAGATTACATGTTTAATCAAAAAATACTATAAGTGGAAAAAATAGATCCATTGAAATATCTCCTCACCTAGGCAACTCTTATAAGGCATGTGGCTAAGTGCTAAGTGGGTAATAATTCTCAGTGTGTTTGACATTTAGTACATGGATAAAAAAATAATAAAAGGATAATTTATAGTTGATCAACTAGTTGATGCACCATTTCCAAATGATCACCCTTTACTATCAAAATTATTAGATGAATCAGTCTTCATGGCAACAACCTCCAATTAATGGTAGATATTCTTTGATGGACTACATAAGAGAAATTTCTAGGGGGTAGGTATTTTATTTGTCACACCACATGGAGATGTAATCTTGAGGTCCTATAGAATAAATTTTGAATGCACAAACAATATTGCTAAATATGAGGCTTTGGTCATAAGACTAAGGATTGTAATACAATAGAATATCAAGAATTTTTTACTGTGAAAACTCCTAATTGGTCATTTTTCAAGTGAATGATGACTATGAGACAAAAGATAAGAAACTTGTCCCCTATAAAAAAATTGGTTGATACCCCTAAGGATAGATTTGATATAGTCACATTCAATCATGTGTCATGGCTTTAGAAAAAACTAGAAGATACAATGGCTAATATTGCATCCATGCTTGACATGTCACATAATACAAAAAAGTGTGAATTCTTGGTCAAACAATTTCTCATACTGGCTTTTGGAATTCAACAATATGAGCTTGCATGTAAAATTGTTGGTCCCAATTCTGCTTGGTACCAATCCATATATGGTTACCTTACTGCCCAAACATTACCCTCTGACCTATTTAGCAACCAACACCGATGCCTTACCCAAAAAGCCTCTAGATATGTTATCATCACTAACACCCTTTGTCGACATTATTTTGACCAAACCCTTCTGAAGTTTCTAGACTCAAAAGAGGCACAAAATGTATTACATGAAGTACATAATGTTATATGTATATGCCACTTCAATTATGTGAATCTAGCAAAGAAACTTATTAGAGCTAGATACTATTGGTCGGCCATAGAAAAATATGCTCACAACTTCACAAAGAGATGTCAGAAATGTCAAATGCATGTGGATATAATTCATGCACTAGAGCAAGAACTATGACCTATTATATCTCCATGGCCCTTTTCTCAATGGGATCTTAATCTTATATGCAAGATTTATCTTACTTCTGCTAATGGACACAAGTTCATAATTACTTCTACAAAATACTTTACAAAGTGGATTGAGGATATTCCCATGACTTACATCATAGGCAAGTAGATTGAAAAGTTAATTCTAAACTACATCACATTTGACCATTGGTATAGATAATGGGTGACCATTCAAGAATCAGGATGTAAGAGAACTGTATGAGAAATTCCATATCTAACATTAATTATCTACACCTTATTATCTACAAAGTAATAGCTAGGTTGAGGAATCTAACAAAACTATCATCAATTCTCAAAATATTTTTAATGACATTGGCCATGATTAGCATGTATAGTTGAATCCAGCTTTGTGAGTGTATCGTACTAGAATATTCACCCTTACATATTATACTCCTTATTCACTAGTATATGGTGGAGATGCAATACTCCCTATTAAAATGGAGATACCATCATTGAGAATTTCTTTATGCCACTTGATTGATTAAGATTATTATAAAATATCTTGATTACAAGAGCTAGAAATGTTATATGAGAAGTTACAGGTTGTACTAGCTCAATTGAAAACATATCAAAATTGACTCGGATAGTTATAACAAAAAGGTTAGAGATCGCCAATTTAAAGTGGGAGACTTGGTCTTCAATGCTAATCCTAAAAATCAACATGATAGAGACAAACTAGTGAATTTTGAAGCAAATTGGTTAAGACCATACATAGTCACTTCATCTTATGGTTCCAAGGTGTATTAGCTAGAAACACCAAAGGGAGAACCCCTTTTAGATCCTATAATAAAATTCACCTCCATAAATAATATACAAAAAAATCACCTTGATGAAAACTTAGAAAATAGGCCTCTTGTGTGAAAAAAACAATAAAGATAAATAATTCCACCCTATAGTGAAAACCTAACAAATAGGCACTTGAGGTAAGTACCATGATGAAATCTTGGAAAATAGGTGCCATGTACATCAGTCCCCTACTCCATTATCTATCTTTACTCTATCTGATTTGGAAACCCACCATTACCACCATCACCCATTATATTACCTATCTTTCATCCATTCCAGTATATGACATATGTACATACGCACATCACCCATACCTTACATTTTCTCATTAGATTAGATTGTCCTTTTATGGCCTATAATTGGTTTAGCATCATACCTTTTTGAATCTACTGTATCACATGTCAGTAGTTTTAGTATTTGGTCCATGCATATGGCATATAATTTGGGCTAGGGGAAATTCCAAGAACAAGGTTAATAAATGGGGTCACTTTCATTAACAAATTGGAAGGTACCACATGTATAAATTAAAGTGCAAAAAAAATCATTAAATTTATTAAATTACTAAAAAATATTATAATTTAAATAAAGTCCTAAAAATCCATTTTAAGATTTCATGTTAGAATTAAAAAAATGGCTCTGTTGTCGCAAGCGAAAAACCTCAAGAAAATTGATTTTTTCAATAAAACCAAATATGTGAAAGTGGTTGTTGGAGGGCAGTGCATCTCTGTAGGTGTCAATGGAAGCGGGGCTCCCCTTCCTCCTACAAATAGCGATCAAGGATGGGAAATTATTCGATCAAAGAGAATAAAAAAGGTAGGTAAATAAAATTTGGATCAAAGAGGCAGTGGAGATCCTAGCCTTTGGATTATCCTGATTATAGCTATAAATCTCATCTATGCTTCATGTGCCAATTGTGTTCCATTGGGAAGAAAGCCCCCTAATTCTCCTAATAGACGCTCTGCAAGTAATGACGAATTTTTCCCAAGCCACAACTATTTCCAATCTCTGCAAAATTTGGAGGAAGGTTTCCTAAAAGTAGATCCCAAAAGTGTTAATGAGACCAAAACCCTCCATGAGGAATTTACCAGGAAAAAGGCTTCAAGAGAAAATTAGAGCAACCTTGAGAGGAATAAAGAGAAGGCATGATTCACCCAACATCCTCAAGAAAGGGAAAACATAGAAGCCTCTCAAACCAATATAAACCATCAAATATATCAAGGGAATGGCAATCAAATAATAGGACTGAATCCATCTTAGGTAATAGGGAAGGACACATCACTCTGTGCTATGGAAGAAAAAATCACCATTGAAATTAGTAGTGGAATCATAGAAAATGTAAAGTGCCACTACCAAAAATATGGGGTTTTGTGGCTTGGGGCTCCATGTCTAAGAAGTGGTCGAATGGTTCCAAGTCACCTTCAAGGGAAAGGTAGGTATTTCCATCAATACTAAGGATTTTCTTTATGTTGATTGTAGCAGAGTTAACTTGAAAAATGAATTTTTATATAGTAAATCACCGTGCTTTAGAGGTCATAATTTTAAATTTGTAGACTGCAACTAAATTTTCATCCCAAGAGCCTTAGGTCCTTTAAGTTAGACAGGGAAATTATATTCCCCAACCTTCCAGTATAACTCTTGAGTAAGGAAACCATTAGACAAATAGGCAACCGGATAGGTAGTTTCATAGGATATGAAGAAATGCAGGTTTCTCACTCCACCTTTGTTATTCTTGTCAAAATGGATATTAACATCAACACCCTTGAAATAATTGAGGTAAGAATCAAGGAACAAACCTTTTTCATAAAATCGACATTCTATATAGGAATGATAAAGGAATGTGATGTCACGGGGAGTAAAAGGGGGACTTACAATCGGAGTTCCATGTTCAAGATTAGAGAATATAAATTAAACTAAAAAAGGACAAAGGAGGTTTTATTATATTATTTGAGAGTCCCAATGAAGATCTAGAGGAAGGGGAAATTAGGAAGAATTGGGAATCGAGGACTCAGGATCAAATTCTAAATTGCAATCAGAGTGATTCAACACATGGAAAAGAGACTATAGAGATTCCAGGAAATGTACAGAGTCAAGAAGTATTACCAACCTTGGAAAAGGATGGGAAAGTAGGTGATATAGAATATGAGGTAACATGTAATAAGGCTGAAAATCATGATGAGGATGTTAGAGAGGATCCATAAAATTAGCTAGAGTAGACCAACATAGAGAAAGAAAGTGAAATAGTTATCAATAATGAAGATCAACTCTAGGATAGTAGTGAGGAGAATGACTCATCAGATGGTCTCAAAAGAGTGGAGGAAGAAGTGAATGTTATTACCAACTACTTATGTGATGCAGTGGTTGAGGATCTAATGGAACAATTTGTGGAACAGATATGTGATGAGGAAGAAGTTACTCTTCAAAGGAACCTACTCCTAAAATAAATTAAAAACTCTACCTTTGCTTCCTTAATTTCAAAGGAAGAAGAAATGATGACAGAGCTAAATGAAATGGAGAAGAGGGATTTGGAATCTCTTGGAATAACACTTACAATTGAGAGCTTGGAAACTCCAGACTATGCTAAACAAAGAAAGAAGAGGGGAAGAAAATCACTATCTAAACTAAGAGCTAAAGATGGAGAAGCAGTAGGTCAGACCAAATTAACTTTGATGTTATATGTAGGTAAGGTGAAGTTCCTTCCCAAAGCACCATTAGGCTCCTTACATGGAATATTAGGGGCATTAACACCCCTAACAAGAAGTGTATTTTGAAGCATTGCAGTACAAATACTAAATCTAATCTTATTATGGTTCAAGAGGAAAAATTGAACAAAATAGATATGGAAGTATTCAGAAAAATGTTAGGATTCATAAAAGTGTATGACTCCCTCGCAAATGGTGCCTTAGGAGGGTTAGCCATTATCTAGGACCCAAGTAATATTATGCTTACCCTAGAAGAAAGTCAATAAAACTAGATGTGTGGGCATATTAGAAGCATAAAAAATAGTTTAAGATTTCTTTTAATTAATGTATATGGTCCCACATGGAACAAAAATAAGATTTAGGCTTGGCAAGAGATCCAACTATATTTACAAAACACCCCAGATCAGGTCTGCATCATAGGGGGATTTCAATTCCATAACCAAGAGGACATACAAGTGGGGAGGCAGTGATAAATTACTAGCAGCAGCTATAGACTTCGCAGATTGGATAAAAAGGAATTATTTATTAGAAATCCAAACAAAGAAAAAGTCCTTCACCTAGAATAACATGAGAAAAGGGTTCAACAATATAGCGAAAAAATTGGATGGATTCTTCCTATATGGTAGCCTGAAAAACTTATCTCATACAATGGAAGAATAAATCATGTCAATATCTGGATGAGACCATTATCCGGTCCAATTAAGGATTTTGGAAGAGACAAGCCCAAAACATTTCCCCTTCAAATTTGAACAAATTTGGCTAAAAGATGCAAATATCTTAAAACTGATAGAACAGTGGTGGAAGGAAGTAGAAATCTCAAGATCCAAATTGTACAAGGTTGTCAAAAAATTAAAAGTGGTCAAACAAGGACTTCTGAAATGGAACTCAAAACACTTCATAAACATCTTTGAAAAGAAGTCCACACTTGAAGAAAGGCTAGCCGAAGCTAATAACTTGGTTATTGAGAAGGGTGTGGATGAGAATCTTTATTTGAGGGGAAAAGATCTGCTAAAAGAGTATGAAGATATGTTGGCTAAAGAGGAAGTATTCTAGAGACAAAATCTAGGGAGACATGGTTGGACATAGGGGACAAGAATACCAAGTTTTTCCATAATAGCACTAAACAAAGGCAAATGGTCAACAGGATTACAAGCAACAAAAATGAGAACGGAATCAATATAGAGTACCCTAAAGGGATAGCAGTGGAGGTAGTGGGATACTTTGATAATATTTTCAATAATAAGGAAGGCTCTAATCTTAGAAGATAGACAAACATAATTAAGAATATCCCAAAAGTAATTACAAAAGATCATAACAAGTATTTAATGAAAAAAAATCCAAAGAGGAAGTTGAAAAAACATTAAGGCAGATGAACTTAGACAAGCCACCTGGGATTGATGGATTCCCTATGAGATTCTTTTAGAAATGTTGGGACTTCATATGGGATGAGGTGACTGAAGCCTTGGAAGGAGTTAGAAACTCGGGAAACATTCTAAAAGAAGTCAACAATGACTTTATAGCATTAATTCTTTAAAAAGATAAAATAGAAAAATTTAATGACTTTAGACCAATGGTATTATTCAACACCTTATATAAATCATTCACCAAAACCCTAGCTAATAGGCTACAAAATCTTATGCCTCTTTTAATTAGTGAGGAACAAATAGGTTTCATCCCAGGAAGATCAATTTATGATGGAGTGATTATAGCTCAAGAATCCATAGACTCAGTACAAAGGAATGGAGTCCCTAGCATATTCATTAAACTTGACATTAAGAATGTGTATGATAAGGTAGACTGGAGGCTTCTATGTAAGTTTCTAGAGGCCTTCAGTTTTGTTAAATCATGGATTAATCTTATCTTTGAATGCATCTCTTCCCCAAAAATATCAATCTTAGTTAATGGGACCCCAGAAGGATTTTTTATGTCTCTAGAGGCTTAAGACAAAGGGAACCAAGCTCTCCCTTTTTGTTTATTATCATGGTAGAGGCCCTAGTAAGATCGATTGCTAAAGTTAGTGAGATAGATAGAATCAAAGGAATCAGCATAACAAGTGGTATGGAACCAACCACTCATCAACAATTCATAGATGACACCATGCTCTAAGGGCAGGGAGAGAAGATTGAAGCTGAAGAATTCAAGAAAGTATTAGAATTCTATACAGAAGCTTCAGGATAGGGAATTAGCTTGGAAAATTTAGAAGTCTTCTTCATCAATACTAATACAAAAATAGAACAAGAAATATGTAAAATACTCGATTTTAAACAAGGAAAACTTCCAAGAAAATATTTAGGAATCCCCCTGGATAAGGGTTGTAGATTGTCTAACCTATGGGACCTTATGATAGATAAAATTAGGAAGAGGATTGACACGTGGAAACGTAAGTGGTTGTCCTCAGTAGGAAGATCAACAATGGTTAAGTCAGTACTTTTAGCAATCCCAAGTTACCAACTATTGTGTATTAACCTTCTAGTAACCAAAAGAGAGGAATTAAATAAACATCTAAGGACTTTCTTTTGGAAGGGTGTAGGATATAAAAGGAAATTTTCACTATTATCTTGGGATAAAGTATGTAGGCCCAAAGAGGAATGGGGGCGGGCATCAAAAACATTCATGAATAGGGAAAATCCACTGGAGCAAAGTTGGTATGGAGAATGTTTAGGAATCAAGTGGGCTAAGATCTTAATTCATAAATATCTAAGAAACAGTGATCCTATAAAAATATTTAGAGTAAAAACACCCCCTAGAGGGTCTAGAATATGAAACTTTACATTGGAATGTAAGAATTTTATCATGGAAAAACTCACTTGGAACCTAGGCATGGATGAGGAAGCTTTATTCTGGTCATGCTCGTGGGGAGGGTACAAAGCTATAGAAAAGCTATCTAATTTAAGTGCTTCCAAAGCCATGTTGGAATCAAGATGGGGAAAATATGTAAAGGATTGTATTGAGATTACAGATGGGGATTTGGGATGGAATTGGAAGGTCGTAGATAGCATAGACATTCCAGTTACAGAGAAGGTGGATTTGGAAAGGATCCTAAGTAATAGAAGTATAACATTCAACTTAGGTAGGGACATTCTAGTATGGGACGGTTCTTAGAATGGATAATATAATATAAAGAAAGGATGTGACTACCTAGTGAGAAAATAATTGAGGCCCAAGTCTGAACTCCCTGTAGAATTATGTTGGGAAAAATATTTCTTACCTAAGGAAGGTATTTTCTCATGGTTGGACCTACATAATATAATACTAACAATAGATAGATTGAAAAAGATGGGGTATGAAAGCCCAAATAGGTGTCCTATCTATGAAGAAGATGAAGAGGATACAGACCATTTATTATTAAACTGCACATTTTATAATCAGTGCTGGAAGTGGTTAAGAAGTAAGTTTGGTTGGACCTCAGTGTTCCCGGGACCATCATGGGCATGTTCTAAGCATGTCCTACCACTAATAAAATGTTTCTATACAGGGGGATTATGGGTAGTGGCCCCTTCCTTGGTGATATGGGAGATATGGAAGGAGAGAAATAGACGTATCTTCAAAGGAAAAGAAAAGGAGTGGAGACAAATTATTAACAAGATTGAGGTAGCCATCATAGAAACCATGAATAGAAGAATTATGAACCAACAAAAAAAAGAAGCAGAGATGACACATTGGGATGAAAAGATGAGAGGAATGTGGACTGGGATCTAAATTCCACCATATGTAGGATCGGGAGCTAAGGATAATGCAAGAAGGAGAGAAGAATTTTAAATGCTTCTGCCCAAAAGAGGGTGGTTCAAACTAAATTTTGATGGAGCTTCCAAAGGGAACCCAGGAATAGAATGGATTTGATGTAGTTTTCATAATTCATAAGGCATGAAAGTTTTAAGAAAGGCTCAACCAATAGGACAAGAGACTAATAATTGGAAAGAATTGATGGCCCTTGTGGAATGGCTAAAAATATGTAAAAATTTGGGGATACAGAAATTAGAAATCAAAGGGGATTCAAACATGATCATTAATGTCATTAGAATAGGGTCTATGTCGAACTAGAGATTGATTTTCATCCTTGCTAGCGCTCTCATCCTTTGGTGGTCTTTCAAAAAGATGACTATCAATCACATCTTTAGAAAAGGGAACACACAAGCTGACAAAATGGCCAACAAAGGAGCTAATGGATTCACAATCTTATAATTTTTAGGAAAAAATTAAGAGGTGGTAGCTTAAGATAGACTAGTTAGGATTTATATAATATGATAAATTTTATTAGAATTAGAAAGGTGTTTAGATCCTCATTTATTACTAGGATCTTTTAGTACTTATAAAAACACATAGGGCTTGTTGATTAATTATTAGAAATCTTACTTATAAATATATAGGCACCACTTCTCATTATTAATATCTTAGCGAATTTTACCTCCACATGGCCTTTTATTCAGTAGAAGTGTGTCATTTACCTTTACATTAGCAGGAAATAGTACTCTTTTAATCTTGAATAGAGATCTTGCATGATGTAATGGGCATTATTTTCTGGGAAGCCTCATCATTTATCATCCCTTATCATCACTAAGTGGAACGGTTACATCATTACAATATGGTCTTGCAATTGAACTTCATAATTCACTAAAGTCTTTCACTTCTCTAAGTTGTAATTTCAATGGATACTCCAGTAAATCTCTTTGGAAAAAATTCCGGATGGAAGTCTCTGATATAATCATAGCAGAGTGTATGAGAGTTATTTTAAAATTGCCCCATGAATTGGTTATTAGAGTTGTAATAAAATTATTTGGTGAGGAATACATCTACAATGTGAATTGAACCAGGATTAATTTTGACATAGCGTCAATGTTTCTAGCCTAAGCAATGTTTTTTGAGAGAGACAAAGTAATTGTAAAAAATATGTGTACAAGTCTCTTCATACCTAGATATTCTTATATACTTAGATAGGGTACTGGATAACATTGATACAACACTACTGATTCCAAAATCTTGGAACTATGGAAATCCATCGCTAGACAACATACCCATCCTACGATATCCCATCTTATGGGTGGAAAATTGGGAAAAATTCGAGAGGGTCTTGGGCATGACCTGTAACCTAAACTTTCTCCTTTGTCTCTTTCACATAAAAAGGACAAACAGCCCTAGATGGTTCACTCAATATCTCATAGATGGAGGCATAGGAGGCTACGAGGAGGTTGTGGAAGTAGGAAATACCCCTTCCCTAGAGGAGGACAAGGTCAAGAAAGAGGGTGGTACAAACAAGGATAGTGGACAAAAGATACTAGGAAGGGAGGAAAATAAGGCAAGTTCTAGCAAGGTGGATGTGGATAGGAAAGGAAAGGGCATTTTTCTAGGATAGGACTGCCTTTTCTAGTGGGGGCTTAGGAATACATATATAATGAATTTTTCTATTTAAAGGACTCCAGAGCTACTTTTCTCATACTTGAAAATTCTCAATGGTGATGTTTTGGTTAAATTTGGGTTAACTAATACTTTATGACAATTATGCAAGATATGGGTTTATCATTAGACAATTTGGAAAGATTGAGTTGCTTGTTCCCTTTTGTTTTATGTAAACTTTTCTCCTTTGTCTAACTTGTAGGACTAAGCATTCATGGCATTGTCTCTTTCTTTTCTCAACCTTTGGGCCTATGTTCCCATGCATTTTCTTTGGGCTCCTTTCTCTATTGATTCTCCCCTCTTTTCTTTGTTGTCTGGTTTTGTCTTTTGTCCTCATACACATTTAGATATTTTGATATACTAGTATACTAGTGTGTATGTGTGTGTGTGTGTGTGTCAATTTATTGTTTTTCTTCATTTTAGACATTATTAGTTATTTTGCTCTCTATTATCATGCTATCTAGATTCAAATGCTTTTGGTGATTGATATTTTGGGTATCATCCCACCAATCATATTTGTGGGGTGAATCATGTATGGCTAACATGATCACCTTTCCAAATTTTTAGATTATTCGTGATATAAATTGCTAACGAACATTATCAAAAGATTTGAGATAATTTAACATATTGTTTATGCTAAATGAATAGGATTCTATTAGATGAGGTAATTTTTTGTGGCTTCATGTGTCTCTCTTGTGTTTGGTCATTTTGGGATCAATTTTGATACTTATTAATGAATACCATGTCAAAAACTAGAGTCTCTAATCTGTTAGGACAAAGAGCTAGTCATGGTTTTATAATACATGATGTTAGAATCTAATTTATGTTTCAGATATTTCTATGATCCTTGGAAGTTCATCCTAGGTTGTCTACCAATACCTTTTATTTGATGGGTTCTGGTAATCTTGACTAATTGAAGCTACTAAATATACTAATGTGCTAGTTATAATTATTATGGATCATGTTTGGTCTACACTAACAACTAATGGCAAGTAGTGAGTAAATTACATGGAACTGGAAAAGTTGCATGTATGTTATGACATTACAGGTCCAAAAATAGAGAATGAATCAATTCCACCATCCAAGGCACTGAAGATGGGTTAACAAAGCTAATATAATGGTCACAGAAAGGGAAGTATTGGAACTATGCCTCCTAGGGCATTTTTTATTAATTTTCTTTGTTGTATGAGATCATCAATAGGTTTATTTTTGAAGAGGATACTAAAGTTGATCTTAGCCAGAAAGAGACTTGATGATTTGCAAGGTCTATGGAACATGGGAGTGGTGAGAAGGTTTCTATTTGGCATAGACTAACTTACCTTGAATTGTGATGTTGGAATGATTATTTGGAGACTATTTAATCCATAAAGCTTCACAAAGGAATGGGCAATGGAGACACATTACCTAATAGAATCTATCAATGTTCACTGGTCTTATTTCTTCCAAAATGTGTAAGGGAAGAACTTGTCTTCTTAGGAAACTATTTGATTTCATGAAAGTTGTACTATATGAGTCATAATCCGGACCTAGGGTCCCGAGCAATACTAGGGGTTTTTCTTCCCCGTTCTTTTCCCCCGATGCCTGCACTTGAACGGGGTAACAATGTAAAAAATTATTTGAATTAATAAAATAACTAATGGCCTAGGCCTATTACGTATCAAAATAAATAAAGTCCTAAAAAAATTAAATAAAAAATAAAAAATAAAAAATATCTTGAAAAAAGTACAAAAAATTTAAAAAAATGTTTTAAAAAAATATTTAAAAATCCAAAGCAATAAAGTGTCATTTTCTAGCATCAATTTTAGTTTGTTTTTATTTTTATTTTTTGCAAAGTAGGCTTCACTTAGTGAACTAGGTCATAGCATGTGCATCCATGGAATACTAAAGTATACCCCTATTTTCAAAAAGTATTTCCCCAAACTCCTTTTTTATCACCCCCTCTGCTACCCACCCAATACCCCACACACCCCGTTTCCTCTATAAACCCTCTTATTCTCTCACCCTTCTTATATAGGCAATATATTTCCCTATATTTTTCCCATTTCAAACCCCGCAATATGACCGCACATGGTATTGTATTGCCCCATTAGTGAAGACCTCATCTATTTTTGTTTCATCAATAAATTGTCCCTCTTAAAGAAGGCAAACATTTGAGCATACACGGTCAAGAGACATAGAACCTTGTGCTTCAAAAATCATGCATCAATATAAAAATCACTCAATCAAGCTATCAATCAGATAGATTAACCTTGTCATATCAATGAATTTATCATCATTCATCAACCCGCTATCAAACTATCATTTGTCTTATACAATGTGCAATATACTTGAAACTAGATGGTATTTGTCTTGGACGAGGTATGTCATTCTTGAAACTAGACATCATGATCATCCTTTTGAATACAAAAATCAACTTTGACAATAAGATCAAAATAGCTATTGGCTCACTTGGTTGAGTGAGTCTTATATTTTATTGATTTGTTTTTCTTTCTATGTTCCTATGCTACACAAGGATATCACTGAGTGATGAGAGTGGTTGTTATGATTCATGGTATGTTATTTCTATTTTTTCTTTTGTTTGTGGGAATTTTCATGAAGTTTTGGGGCATGTATGTCTAGGGTGTCTATGTTGGCATGCTCTTTTGTTGATTGTTGCACATACCTCAACCCTTAATGTAGACATATTTTAAGATTGATTGAGGCATTCCTTGTCTATAATATGTTTATTTTCATGCAAAAAGGATCACAAGATCATTCTGAATTTTTTTATGTCACTATGTAACACATCCAATTCTCTATATAAAAAATATTTACAAGAGACAAAAAGTGCACTTATAAAATAAAAGAAATGACTAGTTTTGTTTTCCATTTTGTTTGGCTTGGTCCTTACATGTTCACTTTTGTTTTGCTTTCAGATTTTTTTTAAGTGTTCCTTGTTTTGAGATGAGACTTGTTTCCTTTTGGTTAGTCTCATGGTCCTATCAATATAGTGCTTTGTTACATAAAAGAAATTACATCATGCATCCACCACATTTAGGACATATTCATATCATAATCATACATTCCAAACATCCATGGCATATAACATAAGTATCATCACATCCTATATGCACGTGTTAGTATAATGATATATCAATGAATCCATATTATCACATACATGAGAATAAAACATGATATACATATAAAATCCATAATTCATCATATCATAATATCATCACATGAGCATCATCAAATAAAACATGCATATCACATAAGACATCATATAGTCATCGTATAGTAAACTATGTGTGTGTGTGTGTGTGTGTGTGTGTGTCAGACTACAAAATCAGTGTCATCATGTCAAAAAGATCTTGCATGCTTAATATGAGATATATATAAATGTACAAAAAGTTTCCAAAATAGGTGTCCCTATAGCTAGGATGTCATCAGCCTATGATATCCATGTTCTCTTGTCCCCTATCTTATTGAGAGGATTCACCCCCTCCCATCTCTAGTCATGTATTTCCTACCCTAGGTGGCCTCAATGGTCTCATCACTCCCATGTTGCTATGTGTCCTCTACAAGTGTTTCCTTCTATGAGACCTTATTTTTGATATAATTGTTGAGTAGGATGGTTCCCTCTACTCTAATTCTACCTCACTCTCATATATTCCATTGTAGTATCTGACCGCCTAGCATAACTTTGCTAGAGTTTGGGAAATCTCACATGCACTCATATCAAAGATGCTCTTAATGAACTCCTAGGATGCCTCATCTTCCTTGTGTGCTCAGGAAAAATTTGTGTGTCTCTCTAGTTTCATTCTATATATGTATACTATGAGAGATTATATCTCTATTGTCAACCTATCCTTGTTTGATACTATTGTATCCCTCTCTCTGATGATTGTTTCTTGCTGAGTCTACAAGGTATGTACCCATCTTATTCATCCTATATTTTGATCTATCTATGTTTGTATTGGACCTCTTAGAGTTCCCTCATGAGGGATCTCCTTGACCTCCTTGCCCACAACTAAGTCTTGTATCTTCACATCTTGTGGCATGTGTACATTTTCATCTCACTCCAATTATATAGGAATAGTTATGTGATCTCCCCCATCCACATCATCACCTCCATAAACCTCCTCATCCTTCCTTTTATTATCCTCATCATCTCCATCCCCCTTATTCCAATCCTCATTTCTCTCCTCATCCTCCTCAACTTCCTCCTCTCCCTCATCATGTCTTCTTGGTTATGGCATCTCTCTAGGAATCAATATATCTAGATCTATCAAGGGAATAGGTCTATACTTTGAAATCCATCAATCATACTTAGGTGAAGTCCTTGTGGCTATCACCTCTAACCCTATCCCCTACTATCTAGGCTAAAAATGATCAAATTATATATATGCAACATGCATCCTAATCATTGGTTCCCACTCCCTAACCTCTCTATTGGAATAGACAAAGTATGACATGCCCATTGATAAATCTTGTTTGTTTCCACACTATCTTTGCACCTTCTCTATAAATTGTATCTATATGATCCTCTACTTTCATATCATGTGTACAATGAGATATCTCTCATGTCCACAATAGGGTAGGTGTTGAGATTCATCATCCCAACCAAGATAACCCCTATATGGTCTCCATGTGAAATCTCAAAGTCTTTCCAACTCATGTCTCTAGTAGAGTGTGTATGCCAAAGGTCCCTAATGCAATGTGACTGCATAACAATAAACATAAGGTAAATATGTGTCCAATTGTACATCTATAATAAGTTTTAACATGTTTATATGCTCAAATTACCATACCTATAGTAGTGTCAAACCATAGATAATTTTCAATTACCCTCGGTACACTATCTAATGTAGATGGAAGTATTACATGGTCAATATGCATGGTCCCCGAGTATAGACAAATCCTTCTAGTACCATTTTCTCTAACACTCATCTGCATCCAATGGGGAATCCATGTCCTTGTTTTTCAAGTGTTAGAAACCCTACGATATAGTCCTAAATTGTAAGAACTTAACTTGTGCTCAATTCTAGATCATTGTGTACCTACTTTAGTGAATTTCCATGGTAGGACCTCATATGGCACTTAAAGGGTACCTAAATTAAAATATGGGTCCTCCACTTCTTTCATTAGTGCTTTAACTTGAGGTTGGCCCTTACTTCTAGGATTTTTTTCTCATTTTCCATCCAATCACATAATTCATTTCCTCATCTAAGACCTATCCACTTATTTTTCGCCTTCGTGATCTACTCTGACCTCGAAATGAGTTGTCATTTCTTTTCTCGCACCTACTCTATCTCCTTGGCACCAGAAATATGGGACCATCTTCTAGGGACAAGCTTCCATTGATAATGTGTCCCTAGGGAATTAGGTCCAAATTTGGCCTGGAGCCCTATGTCAAGATTTGGGAGGGAAAAAAGAACCTGTAATTGGCCTGCCCATGTTTAACTCCACGAGATGATGCAAAATGTATATAAACCCCCTATCTGCCCTCATTTTACATCATGAATCTATTTTGAGCATCAATTATAGCCAATAAATCAACCATTTAAGCACAAGAAAATAATCAAGAGCCATCAAGTATTCAAGTCTTCATTCCTCTCAAGTAATCAAGGTGTTTTTCTTCCATAGATCTAGCTTATTTTCCCTGTTGGAGGCCAAGAAAAGGATTATCTATCAAGAAAGTAGATCTAAATTCATCTACCATCATCCAAGTCTTCTCTTCAATCCTACATTGTGATAAATTGCTACATCTACTTCATAAGGTTTTTTCTTTTCATGATTTCCTTTTGGGTTTTTGTGTTTAGTCAAAGCTATTGCATCAACATATTTAATCACATTTAAAGGAGTAATTTCATTTAAAAGGTATGATATACTTCATTTTCTTGATCTGGCCTCTACTACATGACAATGCACTTTTCCTTTACTTCATTTCATTTCAAGCTTGATTCCTAAGCAGGGGTTTGATTGAGGTAAACCCCTTTTCAACCTTCTACCCCCATTTTTCTTTGTAGGAACATGTTATAGAGTAGTCAGATCTTTTTAGGGTAGTACATGAATAGTTGTAGATTTCATGAAAGTTTTGTCTGAAAGTGTTGTGAACACGTCGTCAAATTTTGACCTATCCCTACCATTTTTAGCTAAAATTTATAGAGCGGGTGTATTCTATCTTTTGATTACCATTTCTATCATTTTCAGCTCAATTTCAGTTCATATTAGTCTGTTTTGATCAATTTTTTAGTGACTTTCTTAATAGAACAATTGCATTACTTAGGCATTTTTCTACTTTTATCATTTACACAACCAAGGAAGAATAAATCTTATTCTCATTAAGAGCTTGAGTCAACCCTTGAGCCTAGTGGGGATATTCTTTCTTCCCAATGTGAAAATTGTGAAGTGTGGAGTAATTTACATCATAGCATTGCTTCCCAATTCCCATTGTACATTTTGGTGAACCCAACTCTCTTACATAATTTTTATTTGGTGGTTAGATCCTCTTTGCATGAATTGTAGTAACAAATCTTGAGATCATATCTTTACTAAGTTGTACACATAGGTTCACTATTGTACATTTTGGTGAACCCAACTCTCTTACATACTTATGATTTTGGTGTTAGATCCCTCTTTTTCCTTACTAAACTTCATTAGTGATGGATTTTACTAAATTGGATTGGTGTGTGATAACCTTTGTTGTTACACTTCTTACCTCTCTTTATCAAACATGTAGAGTGAATCATAATTTCTTGCATTTTTTACGTTTGTGTTCCTTCATGGTAATCTTACATATGGCATTATGAGGTTAACAAACATTTTTCTTCCTTACAATGCATATTTAAATACCTTTATCAATATTGCATGTGTCTTTCTTCTTAAAATTTTAACAAAATGCATGGAGTATATAGATAACATATGGGTCTTTGTGATTGAGCCTAAAGATAATATAACTCCTCTTAATTCTACTTCTATATCGTATATGAATCCTAATGATATAGATCTAGCCCCTAATGATCCCAATGTGGCAATACCTAGATCTCCTCTTCCTCAAACTACTCTAATGGATAGTCTTAAAGTGGCTAGTTCCTTTGATGACCCTAGAGATTTATACTTTTATCAAGACATTATTCATAACTCAGATGTTAGACATTTCCTGGATGATTTCTCTCTAAGAGTATTGAGTAGACAAGGGAATTTGGATAACCCTTATTCTTCTTCACAACTTAAACATGATAAGCATGATCATAAGGATATATCCAAGGAGAATAATCCTCCCTCTATTCCTCCTTATACCACACACTTTCACAAACCTCAAGAGGAATCTTCCTCACCTTCTACACTAAAGGCCAATTACAATATGGGATATGATATTACTACTCAACAAGGATATAATGGCTTAGGACTTACTATTAATATTGACCCTCCTTTACAAAACACTAAATGTGGTCTAGGTTTCACTCCTCAAGATACCACTTTTCCTTCCTCATCTCAACCAAAACCTCTTCTTGACATTCTTTTACCAATTCCATATGTTGTCCCATCACCTTTTGATGACCGCTTAGCTTTAGCTAAAAGAATATTTTGGAGAGCTAAATATGAATCTAGAATTTGAATCCCTTATAGAAATTTTCCTACAAACCAAAGACCTATTAATGGTGAGTTTTTGTGTTTCTTTCATCATAGTAACAAACATTATCTTGCTGATTATCTTTAGTTTAGACAATTTGTCTGATAGATGTCTTCTTTATTTGATACCTGATCTTTTACATTTTCTTGACGTAAAAAATATACCTTAGCATCTCTTTTTTCCTATTATGTTTTTCTCCATTACACAAGGCTCTTTTCATAATGTGCATTAAGGTCATCATAATAGGAACTCATCCTTGCTTCCTTACTTGGGGGGGAAGTTATCATTTTCCTTCTAGGGGTCCATTATCTCTTTGTTGATCATATCTTTTGTACTATGATGTCCTCCCATGCATAGACTTGTTGATTGGGATCTTTCTCCTTAATGATAATTGGTATCTTGCTTCCAATTTATTCCTTGTTTGGAAGTGTATATCTTTTATAATTTACTTGATCACTAAGTTGACATAATGTTTTATCCATTCTCCTTTATCCTCTTCATAATTTATTAATGGATTTGTATTATTTGGTGATGGTACATCTTTTTCTGGTATGAAATACTTTGTTTCATGCAAGATGCATGCATCTTTGTTTAACAATATTTTTCATGCCTCAACAGGTAATGTCTATCACAAAATAATATTCCATCACTTTCCTTGATAACTTGCTTACTCTATAATGTGATTTCCTTTTGGCACAAATATATATGTTTTACATTACTAGACTTCTCTAGTTTACAATTTATTTTGCTTAGAATTGTATACCATTGTAAAGTGACTATCATTAAGGATGTGTCTCATATTATATCTTGCCTTCACACTTTGGGGGGAAGAGTTTCATATCTTTCCTAATCTTTTCATTTTTATAAGGATCTACTTTCCTTAGTATAGTGGCATGTGTTTATCATGTGACATTCTTTCGTATAAAGAATAGTTTGTTTCAATTCAAGATTCTCTCTTATACAAGAGGTGTGCATCCTTCATTAAAAACTCTTCTTTATTTGTTAAACCAATGCTCATTATAATAAAATTCCCTCACTTCTAGTCTTAAAGTATGTCATCCTTCATCAAGAATCCCTTTTTCACCTAGTAATAGGGGGTGAAAGGGTGCATTCTTGTTCTCTTCTCCTCTTTATCTTTAAGATGTTATCTTTGTCAAGAAATACTCTTGAAGGTAGATTTCTTGTGACCAAAATATCTTCCTCTCAAGGCTCTCTTCCCACGAGAGGAATATCCTTTCACAATTATCTATTTTCTTAGCTAACAAGAGTTAGCACTCTTTGCTAAGTTTATGGCATACATTGTTGCTTTAAGAATATCTTCTTGTTGTTGAAAGTAGGTATCCTTGATTCTCTTTCCTTATGATATCACCTATGTTTCCATCATAAGGAGGGGGGGCATATATGCGGCCTCTCTTTTACAATATACAACTTTTTGTTTGTTTGTTTGTTTGTTTGATCCCTAAGGAGACAATGCTTACCTTAGGCCTGATCAATTTCATGCATCCACATGGAGGCAATGCTTTCCATAAGACCAGTCTCTAAGATTCCTCTATGCACAAAACATTTTCAAATCTTCCCCTATGCATAAAATATTTTCAAAGCTTCCCATGTGCACAAAACATTTTTAAATCCACCCTTGTGCACAAAACATGTCTAAAGTCTCCCTTGTGCGCAAATTTTCAAGGTAGAATTAGCATAACACAACTTTCTAGACCATCAATTCTCCTTTATCTCTCTCTTTGAGATTAGTGGAACTAGCATAACACAACTTTCTATCCTTTCTACTGTTCTCCTTCTCCTCTTCTCCCATGAATCACCTAGCATAATGCATCTTGCTAGCCTATTGGATGCATGGCCTCTCTCTCTTTCTTTCTATTCTCTCATAGCTATGCTTGTGGGTTAGATCGTGGAGTTTTGTTTCATCTTTGGTGATTCTCTTACCCTTTCCCTGTGATCACTTATTCTCTTTCAATATATTTCTAGATATGATATTAGTGGATGGGATATTTTTTATCAAGGTATCTTTCACTAGTTTATTTGGATTTTATTTTTAGTACTGATCCCTTTCGTGTATTGTGAATTTTGGTCTTTGTTTTTCCTTTTGTTTTGTTTCATGTATTTATGCATAGATTCCCAAGTCGAGATCCTTTATTTGGGGGCTTACGTCCTTGAGCTTAGTGTTGTCTTATCTCTTTGCAATTTGCCCATGATCATATATCTCATCATTCTTTTCTCTCTTTTATTTCTTCATTTATCATGAGAATGAGCTTATCTCATACTTGTGATAATGTGGGGGATAAATGTATAGTCCTAAATTGTAAGCACCTAACTTGTTTTCGATTCTAGGATCATTTTGTGCCTACTTTAGTGAACTTTCCATGGTAGGACCTCATATGGCACTTAAAGGGTACCTAAATTCAAATATGGGTCCTCCACCTCTTTAAAACTTTCTTTAACTCGAGGTTGGCCCTTATTTCTAGGAATGTTTTCTCATTTTCCATTCAATCCCATAATTCATTTCCTCATCTAGGACCTATCCACTCATTTTTGACCTTTGGGATCTGCTCTAACCCCTAAATGAGTTGTCATTTCTTTTCTCACACCTACTAAGTCTTTATAGCACCCAAATCAAATATGGGCCCATTATTCTAGGGATAGGTCTCCATTGGTGATATGTCCCTAGTGAATTGGGCCCAAATTTGTCCTAGAGACCTATGTTAAGATTTGGAAGGTAAAAAAGAACCTATGATTGGTCTACCTAGGTTTAAGTCCCTGAAATGATGTGAAACATATATAAACCCCCTATCCCCCCCCCCCATTTTACATCATGAATCTATTGCGAGAATCCATTATATCCAATAAATCAAGAATTCAAGTACAAGGAAGCAATCAAGATCCATCAAGCATTCAAGTCTTCATTCCTCTCAAGTAATCAAGATGTTTTTCTTCTATAGATCTAGCTTCTTTCCCCCATTCGAGGCCAAGAAAAGGAGTTTCTATCAAGGAAGGAGATCTAAATTCATCTACCATCATCCAATTCTTCTCTTCAATCCTACATTGTGATGAATTACTATGTATACTTCATAAGGTTTTATCTATTCATGATTTCCTTTTGGGTTTTTGTGTTTAGTCAAAGCTATTGCATCAACATATTTGATCACATTTAAAGGAGTAATTGCATTTACAAGGTATGATATACTTCATTTTCTAGATCTAGCATCTGCTATATGACAATACACTTTTCCTTTACTTAATTTCATTTTAAGGTTGATTCTTAAATAGGGGTTTGACTGAGGTAAAACCCTTTTCAACCTTCTTCCCCTATTTTTCTATGTGCAGGAATAGGTTACGAAGCTGTCAAATATTTTTTGAGTAGTATAGGAAAAGTTGCATATTCTATGAAAGTATTGTTTGGAAGTGTCAAGAACATGTCACCAAAGCTAGCATGTCCTAAGTAGACGTCAAGTTTCATCCTGCCCCTACCATTTTTAGCTGAAGTTTCTGGAGTAGGTGTGTTTTATCCTCTAATTTATATTTCCGTCAATTTCATCTCAATATCAGTTCATATCAATCTGTGTTGATCAGCGTTTTAGTCACTTTATTAATAGAAAAATTAAATTACTTAGGCATTCTTCCACTTTCATTATTTACACATCTAAGGAAGAGCAAATCTCATTCCCATTAAGAGCTTGAGTCAACCCTTGATCCTAGTGGGAATATTCTTTCTTCCCAATGTGCAAATTACAAAGTGGGGAGTAATTTACATCATAGCATTGCTTCCCATTTCCCATTGTACACCTATGATAACCAAACTAATCACTATCACTATCCTCACATATTGTGTTGACATAGTCTCCCATCTGGTCTCTTAGTCCACAATGTCCAACTCATTTGTGTTGCATCCAAATAGTCTACTTAGAGTTGCTTTCCTTATCGATGGATCATATATTTCCTATGTATGGGTATTTGTAGTATGTGCCACACATCCTCCAGTGTGATCTTGGCCTCTCCTATCAATAGATGAAACAAGCTCATCTCCAAATGGCACTACTCAAGTGCACAACTAGCACAAGCAAGTGCCCAAGTTAGCATGCCCTAGCTTCCATACCCCCCAACATAAATACAAAAGTGTGTATAGGGTTCATGCAAAGCATCATGCATCTATCAACCATCTATAGGTCAAAATATGCTCGGTGTGATGCTTTTCCACTGAAATGTGCACATGCTTCTCAAATTCCCCTTTCTCCATAGCTCCAAATATTCCAAATGAGAGAGTGAAAGTGGCCTCATTCACCCCACCCAATTCCTTTTATACCCCTTGGAGGTGCCTATATGGACATGCATGCATGCCTATTTGTGGTGGTCAGGGTCTTTTCTGCCTTCTAGGACCTATATCTTTTGTATTTGAACTCAAATTTTGATTTTGTCTACATAGTTGGATTCTTAGCATTATTTTCAACAAATTGGCCCCTTCTTCCATTTTTTTGCCCATTTTTTAAGGGGACCCTTGTAGGCTATTTTGTCCAAGTCATCCTTTTAATGCAACTTTTTAATTTTTCTTTGAAACAATGCTCATAATCACCTTGTCTCAAAGAAGGGCAAAATGTAGACACCTAAAAATGGTAAATGTATGTGGATCTATTATGTTAGGGTGCCCTTTGTCTGATTTTATATTGATTGTTCATATTTTAAACCAATTTTGAGTCATTCTGATTATTTTGATTTATCTTTTGTCTTTGTCATCAATCTTGTTTTTTTTATCACGTTGTCACATTTAATCCTTGCCACTTGTCTGATTAAATAATTTTGACACTTATTTAATCAATGTCCTTAGTTTTTCCCTAGGGGATTAATCATTTAATTAATTCCACTATGTCCTAGCATGTCCCCTTTAGGCACAAATAAATTAAATTTATTTATGTCCTTTGTCATTTTGTGTCACAATTAAATATGTAATATTTAATTATCCTTTGGGTTTTTTGGAGGAAATGGACCTAAGCAGGTTCTAATTATTTATCTTTTCTTATTGACCTTTGGCCCTTATTTCCCCACTTATTTTTTCATCTTTTGTTGCTTGGTCCTTTTATGCTATCTTGTTCATCCATGACTTTTGATCCTGACTGTCTATTTTGAATTTGGAGTCTATAAATTTGGCTCTTATCCTTTATTTTTGGATATATTTGTGCACTTGTCAGTGAAGAAAAACATATCAAGTTAGAGTAGAAAGAAAGGGTAATGAGACACTATCTAAGGAATGCTTGAATTTTGGTTTGAGATTCTTTGTTATTTGTGCATTTCTCTTTGATAGTATTATTGGTAAGATTAGGAATTTTACTAACATGATTGTATAGCTTTTTGTGGTTGGCTAGTCATGTTTTGAATCTAATCCCCTAATTTTATTAATCTACACTATCTATAATTTGTATATGTTTTAGGTGTGGGAGACTTTATCTTAAATAATGGAACTCTTTGACTTGGAGTCTTAGAACTAGATGAGTAAGAATATGAGTAAGAATATGATGATTATTAGATGTCTATAAGCATTGTGACCTTGCAAGTCAACCACTTTCATAGTAGCTTGCATTTTTAGGTTCATAATAGCTTAAGTCTTGCATCTTGCATATGGAGAGAGCTCTCCTTTTTTTATCTTTCGAGGACCTGTTGGTCAACTGCGCTCATTCTTCCTATTCTTGATCATGTCTTTTGCACCTTGTCTTTCACCTCAAACCTGTTCCAGTTCATCAAAGGGGTTAATCATATCATCATATCTATATCTCAATAAATTGTCATTTTCAGAAACATGAATCTGCATCATACACATGAGAATCAAACATACATCTATGAGAGAGAATATACATGAGCATTTAAAATATACATTTTGAGCAAAATGACAAGACAATACATAAACTGACACATCCATCACAAGTGAGACAAATACACATGATATATCAAACATCTAGGAATCTCATATATATATAACAATGTCATGATATGCAATACAATATGAGATCCCAAAATCTAGATCAAAAGTCTCAGGATATGTCCAAAACATCTAAACCTAAGCCCTAAACCTAGGACTTGCTGCCACCATCCTGAGGACCTGGTTGGGGAGGAGGTGGTGCCGCATCTGGTACTACATCTAATCTACCCACTACTACTAAGTAGGAAGGAGCCCTCTAACCTGCTGGTATTGCATGTATGTAGAGACCATGGTAATATGCAGCTCGCGCTGCCTCTCTTTGTCTCTCTGCAAGGGCAACCTGTAGGGCTCTCTCCCGCCGCTTTGTCTCTACCCACTGATCAGTGAGCTATTGCTCTCTAACTACTATGGTGATCTTGAGCTACTGTATCTCAGCCTCCAGAGCCTATATCCTGGCTCTCAGGTCCTCTCCTCCCACAAGCTGATCCTGCTGCACCTTTGCCTGTCGGTGAGCGGGTCTCGCCTCATCCTCAGGAGTCACTGATCTTTGACCCCATGACCATTTTCGGCCACCTTATCTAGATCCCTCACCTCTCTCCATCACCCTCCCTCTCCCTCTCCCTCCATCCCCTCTGTCTCCTCCGTCATCCCCATCATCCCCACCCTGATCTGTCAGTTGTACATCAGGAATAGTGAATCGAGGGAAGGGAACCCTCCGCCGCTCAACCCTGTATGCTGCATCAGATCCCACATCAGCCATATCAGGAAGGTACTCCCAAGGCTCCCTCTTGATGCCATCTGTCTCCGCAATAGCCAGCTGATAATCGAACATGGGTAGCCACCCATGTCCCTCCTCATCCCTAGACCTTGCATAAGTGGTGGTCTCTGTAGAGACCCGTTGCTGCCGCCCAAACTGTCACCATACTCAAGTAATGCAGAATCTCTTGACTATCTCTGCATGTCATCCTACTAATGGTCAGCTGCATAGCATGTAGCTCAACTCATCCTCTGCATCACTCCAGGACTCAACCTCCATGTATGGCCTCCATGTGAAGGAGGTCATCTCATCCAGGATCCATCTATAGTGCGTCACATCCCTAGTATGGGCATGTGATATATACCCTTCATACTTGTATATGTATGGATATCTCCTCTCTCTCGACTGAACCCTGGGGCGCACCATAGCGATGTGCTCCCAAGCCCACACCTATGCTAGGATGGCACCGTAAGCCCATGTCCAACCATCCCTATAGACGATCTCATGTAACTTGTGATACATCTCAGTGAGTATGGCAGGTCCCCATGCCATATGCCAAGGTCTGCCTACCAAGTCAACCAGTAGTCTGCCCCATTCGAGAGGGAATCCCTTCTGACTGTGATCAGTCATCAGGACTTGTGAGATGATAGAGGCAACAATGCACGGCACTGGGAAGTCTCTGCCAAAATCATCCATCAGTCACTCCCAGTTGACATGTCTATCAATGATAGTGACATCCTGAAACATGCCCTGGATAGCATGTCGGCCCTCAATAGCATCTTGATCATAGTATACCTATGCCAGCAAATAATCATGTTAATTTTCATCATATGGAAACATTACACTTAAACGATTATATCTTCAAGCATGATTATACTTACAGGCTCACCATGGCATGGTACTCTAAGAATCCTATAGACATCCTCTAAAGTGATGGACGCCTCCTTAGTAGGCAGATGGAAGGTGTTGTGCTCACTATGCCATCTCTCAGCAAGAGTAGTCAACAACCCATGATTAGCCTAGATATAGGGGAACCGCACCAAATATCCAAATCCCATAGCCCTCAAGTTAGCCTTGCCCGGATCATCAAGATCTCGGACACACTTCAGCCCCACCACCTTCGGCGCTCTGATGAGTAACGTCAGGAAGTGCTCCTGCAAACCATTAAACCAAGCTAGATGTCAGTACATACCATGATGAATTTCTAAAAATCAGTACAAGACATATACAACGTAAAATTGTCTAGACCCATGTCATTTTTGCTCCAAAATACTTAAAAATATCAAATTGTTAACTTGGGCGATACTGCTTTTGGAACAAGTATCGTGCAATACTTCTCCCTATAGTAGTGTGATATACCTTTGATTGTGTGATACTTCACCAAGTATCACATGATAGTTTGCCAGTTATCATGCGATACTGGTGTCTACATGCGTGCGATACATCTGAGACCCGCGAAGTATCGCGCGATGTTTCTCTCTAAAGGATGCGATACTTCTAAAGTATCGCGCGATACATCGCCCAGTTCTTGAAATTTGAAATTTGAAAATTTGAAAATTCTTCAAAAAACATGCTAAATATATATTAAATGCAATAAAAGACTCAAAAGTGGCTAGTTTTCAAGAAACGTACCGAAGCACTATACTGAGGAGGCTGGTTATGCAATCGACCCGCTCGAATCTGTGTTTGTGGATCAAAACTGCTGCTTGCTGGGCCATTTTCTCTCTCTGATCTCCTAAAATTCTCAAATAGCTAAATGACAAATGATTTTGAAAATGACACTTTTTGCCCCTTATATAGCATTTTGACTTTTTGACCTAATTTTCAAAACACCTCAGAATTGCGTGAAAATTGCACCCCTAGCTAATTTCGATGTCCTGGATCCATTTTCGGACTCAAAATTGAAATCTAAGGTCATCTTGATAGTCAAAATCATGTTTCAAAATTTCTCTCTCTTCTGTGCAGTTGACTAACCTTTTGAGGCATAATTCTTTGATCTTTGATGGAATTTCTTCCTTTTCATGTCTTTCACACTCCTAGTCTTTCATTCATTTTCATTCGCTTCATCTCTTTGAGGTTTTGACTTCATCTTTATCCTATATCCTTTTCAGTCAAACCTAGTCACTGGGGCATGTTTTCACTCCCTAATGGTTATCATGTTACCCCTTTATCTTCGATTATGATTTCTAGTGATTTGATCATCTTTTATCAATTTGCTATTCTCCTCTACCTGATTTTGATTTCGATTCCGAGGGGGCAGTACCTATTGGATTTAATCCTTGATTTTCTTGATTCAGCTATCTTTTTATGAGCTTTTGCTCAGCTTGAGATTTTTATCTCTTATTTTGGATGTGATCCCAAAATGAACTCATGTCTAGAATCTTTTTTTTATTTTTGTCCGGGCGTGTTCCCAAAATGAACACACATCTGAGTTGTTTTGTGATCCCAAAATGAACTCACATTTCAATTCTTCTTTGACCACATGTGTTCCCAAAATGATCACACATTAGTCAAAGAGGGGCAAATGTATGCACCCTAAAATGGTCACCTAGACTTTGGGCCCCCATTCAGCAATTTATCAAATCCCTGAATCGATATTTTCAAAAATTAGCATTTTATCAATTATATCAATTTCCTTGATCAAATCCTATTTCATCATTTTCGATTATTTGCCTTGGGCTAACCATTTTATCATAAATCTTTATTTAATCAAGAGGAATATTTCCTCCCCTTTTAATAAATAAAAAGCCCCCACTTTTCCTCTTATCCTAAGTTTCACAAATAAAGCATTATTCTTATTTTATAAAAAGAAGAAAAGCACTTTTTGTCTCATATGGACACAAAAGTCAACTCTTATTTTCTCATTGGAGGATATTTGTGCATGTGGATTGCTCCTCTTTAATGCTCCACTGTTGATTAAGTCTTTTGCCTCTTAATCTCCATGGTCCATTTCTCCTCATTTCCTATAAAAGAAGAGCTCTCTTCTTCATTTTAGGTCATTCACTTTTATGCTAACTTTATGCTGCAGGAATTCTTGAAGACTTTGAAGCTTTTTGGAGATCATTGTTGCATCACATCTTGGCTTTCTTCATTGCTTCATAGTTTAGTTTCCATTCTTGCATAGTAGCTTCATATTTCATGTTTTCATAGTTTAGATTTCCTTTCATGCTTTAGAATAACTCATCTAGTTTAATAGGAAGGATTGTAACACTTGTTATTTCCATTTCATAGCTTAGCTTGTACTTTCATTTTCATAGCTTAGCTTGCATCTCTCATTTCTAGCTTGCATATTCATCTTAATCTAGTTTGCATTTGCATTTCATAGTGATTCTTGGGAATATTGGCATTCTTTCCCTTGTCTTCACTTGAATCTCTCATTGTGTGGTTGACTAGCAAGGTCATTAAGTTTATTAGCTCTAGCTGAGAGCAATTTTACAATCTTGCAACTCCATACATAAAGAGCTCTAGGTCGCTATTGAAGGTTTCCCTTTCATGGATTTCCTTTGATGTAATGACTTAGAGAAGTGCACTACTTTTGTGTGTACAAGAACTAGATGAGTAAGAATATGAGCCATATTTTTACCTTTAATCATTGATCTGTAAGATAATTCAAAAAAGAAATGAAAGAGATATCACATATTTAAATTATTACAAATAGAAATAAAAATTGAGTTAAGCCTATTGCCAAGGAAATTAGTTTGATAGAGACAAAAAAATGGATGGTATATTAGTTTATTTGAACATAACCCACATAGCCAAACTCAAGGTGTTGCTTCCTCTTTATGCTATGGTAAAAAAACACAACTAAGGTAGCTAGTATTGAGGGTTTTTATGTTTTAGCTTCATTCAATTTTCTTCCTAGTGTAGATAGAGCAATGGGAGATACATAATTGGTTGTTTTTAAGGCATTCTCAATGGATTTTGATTTCTAGTGCACTATTATGGTGCATCCTCTACTCATGCTCATTATTGTCAAAAGAATATTGATTTTCTTGCATAATACCACTAATTATAGTGTGAGGATTTTATTAGCATTTTGGTTTAATTATGGTGAAGAAGAGAGATGAGAGAAATATCTGACATGCATACCTTTGATTAGTTGGTGTTGCAAGTAGAATGCCATATTTATTTTTTATTAATGACACAATGAACACCTCACCCAAGCAAAATATTATTTTTATTTTTCTAACCTACTACTTGAATGATGTACAATAAAAACTCTAAAAATCTTCATGCATAAGTAAGTGCACTGGATCTTTTTAAGTTTTACCTCAACCAATGATTCACAAATAAATTAGAAATATGAAATAAAATTATCTTTGCACCATGTGTTAGGATCAATGCTTTGTTGACAAACCATATGCCTATCACTTCCAATATTTGACCACTCAATGTTTTCTTTTTAGATCATTGATTGCACTATTCTTTACTACTACTTTGTGGTGTACATAGATTGGGGTTACACATGTCTTAGTGAATCTTAGAGAGCATATTTTGATTTATTTTCTACTCATTTCATGTAAAAATTCAAGCCAGCTTGATGGATTCATGTGTCGTAAATGCATGAAAACCATTCCATGAATTCAAGCTTCAATAAAATGATAAATGAAATCTAAAACTCATTTATCTTCTAAAAATAATGACTTCAAATATAGTGTAAAATAGTTCACAACAACACATAAAATTGTCTTTTCTTCCAATATAACCTAATAACATACCATAAAGTAACTACAATTCCTGCATTTTGCAATATTGACACTGATATATACTTTTTGATACTTTGACATAAGAAAAATACAATCATGTGATTCTTAATCATTTTGTAACTTGATTTCTTATCAATGGATGTCATATCAAAAGTCAAGTCACCGTTGATGGATTCATGCATGGAAATGCATGAAAATTATTCCATGAATTCAAGCTTTAAAACAAAATGGTATAAATCAAACCATCTAAAACTAATGACTTAAGATCTAGTGTAAAATAGTTCGTAGTAACATATAATATTGTCTTTTTGTTCAATATAACCCAATAACATATCATAAAATAACTACAATTCCTATATTTTACAATATTGATACTAAAAGATGCTTTTTGAAACTTTAGCATAAGAAAGTTACAATCATGTGATTCCTAGTCTATGCATGCTATATCGAATGTAAAGCCATCATTGATGGATTCGTAGATGATAAATGCATGAAAATCATTCTATCAATTTAAGCTTTAGCAAAAGGATAAGTAATGGAAGTCATTGATCCTCTTAAACTAATGAGTTAAAAAGAACACTAATGTAAAATAGTTCCCAATACGACATAATATTGTCTTTTCTATTCAACATAACCCTATAATATATCATAAAATAACAATTATTCCAATATTCTACTATATTGATACTTAAAGATACTTTTTGATACTTTAGCATAAGAGAGCTACAATCACGTGATTCCTAATTGATTCATATATTGATTTCTAGTCTATGCATGCCATATCAAAAGTAAAGCCATCATTGATGGATTCATAAATAAATGCATGAAAACCATTCCATGGATTTAAGCTTAGCAAAAGGATAAATAAATAGAAGTCATTGATCCTCTTAAACTAATGGGTTTAAAAAATCTAATGTAAAATTATTCCCAATAAGAAATAATATTGTCTTTTCCATTCAACAAAACCCTATAAAATATCATAAAATAACAATTATTCCAATATTCTACAGTATCAATCCTAAAACATACTTCAGAAACTTTAACATAACAATATTAGAATCATGTGACTGTCGGTTGATTCCTTGTTGTTATTTGTATTGGCCACTAATAAAATATCATACCACCCTCTATAATAAAATAAAAAAAAAGATTCTATGTATGGATCCCTCTCATCTACAAAATCCATACAATAAACCAAATATCAAAAAAAAAAATCAACTCTATTAGTACACTATATTTTAAAACAAATCATCAATATGAATTTAAACTATTTTAATATATAACATTTTCATATAGCTTTTATGTCCCCTCTTGGACAATACAAACGATAGATCCCTCCAGAGCCCCTCACCAAACAAATATGACATAAAAAGCCACTTGTAGAACTTTAACATAAGAAAAATACAATCATGTGATTACATTGATTCCTAATTTTTATTTATATTAACTACTAATATGATTTCATTCCATCTTTTATTAAAAATAAATAAAATTCTATTTGTCGATCCCTCTCCTCTACAAAATCCATAACAATAAAACAACATCAAAATCAATTTTCAACATTATATTTTCTAAAAATGTCATCAAATAGGCATTGGCCTACAGTGCAGTGGTTGCTGCTTCTCTTTGTAATAGCAAAATCTTGTGTTCGATTCTCGAAATGAGCGCTTAAATAAAAATAATATAAAAATGTCATCAAATCAAATTTTAACTATTTTAAAACTAATTTCATATAAAAAAAGTGTTGATAGGTACCAAGCCATCCAATAGCTTTTATGTCATCCCTTGGAACATACAAATGACATATCCCTCCTCTCACCAAAAAGATGTATAAGATAGTTATGGAACTTTAAAATAAGAAAAATACAATCACATGATTATGTCGATTCCTAATTAACTTCCAATCCCTTCCCATATTCTCACGAAAAAATAGGACATAAAAAATATTCCTGAAACTTTAACATAAGAAAAATATGATTATGTTGATTCCTAATTATTATTTATATTGACTCATAATATGATTAAACAATTCATACAATAAACCAAACATCACAATCATCTTTACACTCTACCAATAATATTCTAAAAAGTTATCAATATGAGTTTTAACTATTTTAATATATAATCAATTGGTATAAAAAATTTGATAAGTACCTAGCCATCTAATAACTTTTATGTCAAGAGCTTTTATGTCCCCTCTTGGACAATACAAATGACGGATCCCTCACTCACCAAAAAAAACAAGCATAACGGACAAAATACAAAACCCCGCCATTTTTTCTGGTTCGCCACTTGTACGAATGCCTCCAATACACGTCACAACACCTCGCATCTCACAGCTCATTTTATAGGGACTCGCTAGAACACCTCCTCTGTTCTTCTCTTCCATATTTGCAGGGGATGAAGAAGAGGGAAAAATAAGGAAACAAAATTCATTTCAATGGCTTCAGCTTCACTGAGGAGATCAGATTACACATTCAGAAGGCAGGGCTCCTCTGGAATTGTATGGGGCGCGGGTTCGAATCCTGTGGAGATTGACTCCAAACCCATTTCATCCATGGAGAAATCAGGATCTCCACAGCCCCCCATGGGTCTGTTCCACAGCAGGAGCACGGGATCAATCCAGACGCCCATGGCTATGTACCATGCTCAGAGATCTGGAGATCCCGCCATTCCTCAAGCTTCCCACAAATCCAAATTCAGGTTTGGCAGATGGATCAAAAGGGTGCTGATGAAATCCCATTAATTCATGCTCTGTTCTAGAAAATCAATCATTTGAGTAGTCATAATGTGTTTCTGTTTGGTACTGTGTACAAAAATGGTGGGTAGTGGGAGTAAATATCCAAGGAAAAAACCACTCGTCTGTTTGTCAGGAATTATGGGTATGATGTAATGGCTGAATTTCATGTTTTAAGGATATTAAATCTCTGTTTGAATCATTGGTATGATGTAATGGGTGAATTTAGAATTTTACAAATATTGCATCCCTGTTTGAATTATGGGTATGATGTAATGGCTGAATTTAATGTTTTAAGGATATTAAATCTCTGTTTGAATCATTGGTATGATGTAATGGCTGAATTTAAAGTTTTACAAATGTTGCATCCATGTTTGAACTATGGGTATATGTAATGGCTGAACTCAATGTTTTACAGGTATTGCATCCCTGTTTGAATCATTGGTATAATGTAATGGCTGAATTTAAAGTTTTACAAATATGGCATCCCTGTTTGAATTATGGGTATGATGCAATGGCTGAATTCAATGTTTTAAAGGTATTGCATCCCTGTTAGAATTATGGGTATGATGCAATGGCTGAATTTAATGTTTTGCATCTCTGCTTTAGAAGTTTTAGTAATTGAGAATGCTTTGGATTTATCTGGGTACATGTGTTTCAGTATCCTGGACTGTGAAAATATTGGCTCTCAGTTTAAGTAATGGATTGTTTGTTTTCAGTGGTGTTTTATCAGATTAATTGAATCCTGTATTTCTGTTTCTGTACAGTCAATTACAATATCATGATAATGCATGTGATTGATGTGATTGGGAGACTAATACGTCGCTCTTCATTGCAAAAAATCTTTGGATATGCAGCTTAAAATTGACAAATTGTTTCTTTGGATCAATCCCCCCATCCAATTTTTCTCAACTGCATATTCTATCAGTCAACGATCCATCAATTATAGCAAATTTAACAGTTGCATCTAATCAGTTTTAGATTTTTTGGCTAATAATTGGAAATAATGGTGTCACGAACCGAAAGCATACATTCAAATTAAGAGTTTCCTTCAATCTGGGAGTCACAGACTGGCGGATTGGGGAGGTTGATCATCTTTGTCAAAGAGGTTCTATCTAGGGGCTGAATCTCGCCCAATCACATTTCACATTTCTAAAGGTTCAAAGGTTGGCATCTCAATGGATGGTGTAGTCATGTTACTGTCCTTGTCAATTGTACTTAATTAGTGGAACTATAATAGATTAAATTGTCCAAATCTGGATACATGTAACATGAAGTTGGTGATCATGTTATGTACCATAAAGTTGGTGATCATATTGGTCTAATGAAGATTGGAGAATAAAGTTGGTGATCATATTGGTCTAATGAAGTTTGTAGGATAAAGTTAGTGGTCATGTTGGTCTAATGAAGGTTCAAGAGTTTGAAATTGCAGATGTAAGAGTTGGTATAGAATTCTATGTACTATATAAGACTTGTTAAGATTATAGCACCCAAGATCTAGGTAGTTCATGAAGGAAAAAGAGAAATCAGTCATGAGAGAATAATGCTCGCATTAAGGATGCAAGTGATACGTCGAAAAAGTATAAATTAAGATTGTGAAAGTGACCCTCACCATAAGATTGTGAAAGTGACCCTCACCATAAGATTGTGACATGTGTCTTAATCTTATGACATGTGTTAATCATATGACATGTGTCTTAATCTTATGACTTCAAACAACTAACTTGAGAAATATTGAATAACTAATAAAATAAGGAGTAAATACAATAAGATAAAACCATATGACAACAAAGACTTCTAGATATGTTTCTTATGACCTACGTGTATCTTCAGCAAACATAAATAACATGAGTAATTAAGACCTAGGTGAGCAACTAGCTAAGTAAAATACCTTTGTCACACCAATAATTAACATGAAGGTGAACAACTTCAATATGAAAGTTCAAATCTGCTAACACTATATTTACAAGGGCATAATAGCTGAGGGGGACTTCGAATCTTGATGAGTATAACAACAGTATCACCATTGCATTATGTCATGAATGACATAAAAATATATTATTAAACAAAATAATTATATAGAAATATGTTTTGAAAAAATAATTGAATTTTCTATTTTAAATTTAAGTCATCTCAAGATCAATCCTTATTATTTTAATTTGTCTTTATCATGTTGGTCTAATGAAGGTTGTAGCATAAAGTTGTCAATTGTGTTGGTCTAATGAAGGTTCAAGAGTTTGAAATCATCGATGTAAGAATTGGTATAGAATGCTTTGTACCATATAAGATTTTCTAAGATTATAGCACCCAAGATCTAGGTAGTTCATGAAGGCAAACGAGAGATCAACCATGAGAGAATAATGCTCCCATCAAGGATGCAAGTGATAGATTGAAAAAGCATGAATTAAGATTATGAAGGGACCCCTTGGTTATTTAAGTCAAGGTGAACATAGATTGTATAAGATTATGGCACATGTATTAATCTGATGACTTGAAACAACTAACATGAGAAATATTAAATAACCAATAAAATAAGAAATAAATACGATAACATAAAATCATATGAAAACAAAGACTTCTAGAAAGATTTCTTAAGACTTATGTGTATCCTAAGTAAATTTAAGTAACATGAGTAATTAAGACCTAGGTGAGCTACTAGCTAAGTAAAATATGCTTGTACACCAATAATTAACATGAATGTGAACAACTTCAATATGAAGGTTCAAATTTGGTAACACAAAATATTTACAAGGGCATAATAGCTAAGGGAAACTTTGAATCTCGATGAGTACAACAACAGTACCACCATTGCATTATGTCATGAATGACAATAAAAATATTTTTTTGAACCAAACAATTATATAAAAAAAAATTTAAGAAAATTAATTGAATTTCCTATTTCAAATTTAAGTCATCTCAAGATCAATCCTTATTATTTTAGTTTGTAAAATATTTTAACATTCACTTGTGTACATTGCCAAACACATTCCTAAGTTTTAAAAATAAAACTATTTCATTCATGTGTATTTTATTAAAATGATGTTTAAGTAAGTAAATTAATTTTTTATTAGGTCAATTTTTAGGAACGATGTTGAAGGGTAAAAAGTATATATTTTATGCAATTCTTATGTAAATTTTTATTTATGTAATAGAAATGCCATGTAGACATTGATATATTCTTTTTATGTGGTTCATTGACTATAATCTTGCATTTTATTGTATATTTTTTTATTAAGGTAAGAAGGGATTTGAAAGGGTCCAAAATCGTGTACAAAGAGAAGGATGAAGTAAAAGACACATAAATAGTAGTAGGAATTTGTTCATTCTCCCTTCAAACAACATGGTATTTCTTATTGCTCAAGCGGGCTTCTATCGTGACCCACTTTACAACAAGAATCGCAAATAATACAAGAGCCTTCAAATTCTGTTTGTTGCACCTAATGATTATTTTTGGAAGATAAGACAATCTGAGTAGGAAGCACCATTTTTATGAAAAAATAATATATTTATTTATATACTATAATTTTCCACCCAACCCTAGTTTGAGTCCAATTTGTGCATGGTTTTGGACAGTTAGGGGGAGTCCTCCCCCTATACTACCCCTCTCCACTCACACTTCTTTGGTACAATTTTTTATTGGATCAACCTTGGGAGACCCTTGGGGTCCATTTTGCAATTCAAACTACTACTAATTTTCCTTTGGACAACCCTCTAGATATTGTGAGTACTTCAAGGGTTTCAAATCTCAAGGCCTACAAAATTTTTATTATGGGTGAGGCTCAAGGTGAGCACGTGGTCGATTTTGAAGAAGGTATTACTATAAATATTTTCAACTCTACAGTAGAAAGTATTATCTCTTCAATGGATAGTTTCTTGGTTGGTAAAATTCTCTCTGTTTACCCCATTATTGATATGGTTTGACAATGGACAATGATGAAATGGTAGCTAAAAGTAAGTGTAATGGTTAGCATGATTGTGAGTGGTCACTTCCTCATCTTGAATTTACCTCTAAGAAGATCTCATGCTAGTTCTCACCATCAACCCCTGGATCTATGACAAGCACAATCAATTACTTTGTAGATGGAAGCTGAGTTTTGACCCTATAGCAAACTTGAACAAAATTGTCCCAATTTGGACTAAGATGCCTAGCCTCGTACTTGAATCTTGTGATGAATAAGTGTTCACATGGATTGGAAACTCCTTGAGACACTTTATCTCTATTGAAAATATCACAAAGGCTAAATCCAACTTAGTATTTGCTTGATTTTATGTTAATATTGATCTATCCACAAAACCCTTCATAATCAAATCATTCTTGATTCCAACCTTAAAAAATGGACACAACTAGTCATTTAAGAAAATGCTACAATTTTATTTCAAAATTACTCAAAAGTGGGTCATTTAATTAATGTGAAAAGTCCCCTTGAAGCATAATAAAAATTGAAAGAGCTCATGATAATTGAAGCTAATTCATAATAATATTGCCCATTTAAAGAAGATATTTTAAATATCATTAGTTCTCCTTTAAAACCTACTAACCTTTTTGGAGATAAGAATTGCCTCTTATAGAAGAATCTCATAACTCAAACCCTATCATGTTTAAGTTGAATAGCTATTAGACAAATATGAAAATTAAAATATGAAAGGGGTCCCCACTCCCACCATGGAAGAAAAATAAGAAGCGGAACTCACTATTGAGTCTTTTGTCATTCCCAAATTGGATTCCATTCAACATGAAAACGAGCTATGCAAGAGGTAACTAAAATAAATATAGTGGATTTCTCCTCCCCACTAAAAGTTTTAGAGATATGTAGCTTTGGTTGGATTACTCTAACGAATGTAATCAAATGTATAAGTGGCCTACTGACGTTGATCATTTGATCTCTATCCTTTATAGTACACTGATCTGATTATTTGCTATGATTAAGGTTATCATAATTAATCTCTATTGTGCATGATTAATAATCACCGATCCTAAAAATATATTTAATAACAGTCATATTATTAAATATATATACATGATCAATTATATTGCAAAAATTTAATAATCATATTATGGTTGAGTGCATCGATAATTTATATCGATATAAAATTATGAGTATCATATAAGATATATCAATCATGTAATTGTTTTTTATTAAGGTAACAACAGGTTTTGAAGGGGCCCCGAAACCCTTTACAATATCGAAACTTAGGATAAGACTAATGGAGTTCCAAAAATACAACAGTCCAACCAAAAAATAGGCCCAGACACCTCAAGATTTAGTCCATCCAAGGAATGGAAGGACACCCAAACAACAAAATGAGAACACTACATAAGAATAATCAACGAAAACCACAGTCCAGAGAGGATAGCAATAAGGCTAGGTCCCCTTTTTATGAGAACAAAGGGTCATGTCAAATGAAGAGGAGGATTTCTTTGAATGTTTCCCTTTTACACTTATCCATCCATCTTCAAATTTCATTGCCTCCTTCTGCCAACACACCGAATTTAGGGAGACAGCCCCCAACATCAGATCCGAACAACCCCCAGCAAGAGGAACAACACCATTTCCAACAGTAGTCATCAAACCAGCAGAGTTGGCAGGAAAAGCAACCTCAAAAACAAGGCTTGCAATACTTCCAGCATGAGAATCAGAAGCACCAAAACCCACAGCATTAAGCTCACCAACAGGGTTGGCAGAAAAAACATCCACTGAACCACCAACAAAAATACTAGGATCCGTCATCAAAGGAGAGGTGGGTCCCTGCAGAACAGAGCTGGCAGGAACAGCAACAGAGATAGGGCTATAAATACTCCCAGCAAGAGAGCTATAAACAAAATTTTCCACAACCACCCCAGCAGGGCTGGCAGGAACACCAACCAAAGAGCCACCAGCAGAAGACCTAGGAATAATCGTATCCTTCGAAGACTCTGGAGAGCTTTTGAGAACTATATAATGTTTGGTGGAGGCATCCTTCCACCAAGTATGAGGGACTTTCTTCATTTTGAAGTCAGAATCACCTTTTGAAGCATGATGACCTATTTTGAAACATTTTCTGCATCTAAAGGGGATACCCTCATAATCCAACTGTTGCAACCAAAAACCTTTAGATGACTCAATTTTAATTTTAGCGGGAAGACCCTGAGAAATATCAATATCCACCAGGATGCATGCAAAGGTAGAGTGGAACATGTTGGCAGAATCATCATCAATAATCAGAAACTCCCCCAGAGCCTCCCCCACCTCCTCCAGGAAAGCACCTTGCCAGAGATGAAGAGGAAGATTGGGAAGCCTCACCCAAATAGGCATGTTGTTGAAAACTTCAGATGAGGGATTAAAATCTGGGTGCCATGGCTTTACCATAAGCAAGAATTTATCCTCCTCCCAGCTAAAGAAATTCTCACATAAACTTTTCGATCTATCCTTAGTATTATCAAATTTAGCTACAAAAAAACCTTTAGCTAAAGGGAAGATATGAATATTATCTGAAAGTATTGGTTCCCATTTTTGGGAGATCCAATCGTGAAGTTGGGACAAAGTTGGCCAAAACCCCCGAAACTGACAAATCAGAGGTAGACCCGAAAAGATCTTAGAGTAAGTCTCTAGCTCCCCTTCAGGGACAATAGAGAGCTTGACGGAGAGAGATCCAGGGGCAGAAATCGACATAGAAGAAGGCACCCCACGGGAGGAGCCCCCAACCCCAATCTGAGCCATAGAAACAGCTTTAACATAAGATCCCACCACATCACGAGCTGAAGCATCAGACGTCAGCCTGGAAGAAGCTTTGGCATTATGGGCATTCACTGAAGAAAGGGGCGGAGAGCCAGGAGAACCTGAAGCCACACCCACAGGGGCAGCCCCCTTAGCAAGAACAACAACTTTACCCAGACCACCTTTGGTCACCTTATTTTGAAAAAAAATTGGGCGGGAAGGAAGAGACCCCTTCAAACCCAAGCCCTTTCCTGACTTAGCAGTCAAGGGCACAACCTCAGACCCATCTGAGGAATCTAAAATATCAAAGGAAGGACTTACGGCAGTAGAGGCTGGAAGCACACCCAAGATAGGGAAGGCGTCAGCTGGTTGGACATCCGAGCACATAGCACATGACACGATGGAAGGGGGAAGTCGCGGGAGCCCAAGAGGAGAAGCCCTAGTCACGACATTTGCAGGCAAAGTGCCACAAACAATAGTCACGCGAGAAGCCCTAGTCATGGCTTCCCGCATAGGCAGTGCGCCAGGAATAGCCGCAGGAGAAGCCCTAGCAGCATCCGCATTTAGAGCTGCAGGAAACATTGTTAATGATATCGTTGAAGACTTTTTAATCATCGAACAAAATTTTTTAATAGAAAGACATGTCTCTACATGAAACATGTAGTTTCACGTAGAGTCATGTCCCTACATGAAACATGTATTTTCACGTAGAGTCATGTCCCTACATGAGACACAACTCTTTGCACTCGTATATATATGAGGTCATTCCCATAATTTTCAGATGTACATAAATCATTAAGTGTAGAGAAATATAAGTATACAGCATTCGATTAACTTGTCTCATTGATATAGAGCAATAGAAGATTGATATTGATTCACAACAGATCGATATTAATTCACAGCAGATCGATATTGTTAAATATATCTTTGTGGATTGAAAGAAATGATCTTTCAAGATCATTGAACTGTGTAGGGTTTGATCATTATTGATTATATATCCACATCTACGTAATAGTAAATAAATTTTTAAAAATATCATCATGTAAATCTGATCAAATTTAATATGGTATCAGAGCTAGCTTAAGGAAGATCCAATCAAATTTATAAGAAGAGATCATCTAACTGCCATTAAATTTTCTAGAAATCCTTATATTCAACAAAATGGTGAATGGTGTTAGATTTGAGGACCAACTTGAAGGGGATTCAAATTTTGTATCTTGGAAATTTAGGATCATGCTTTCCCTAAGAGAACATGATTTATATACATTCATGGAGAAGGCAATACATGTACTTGATGAAGAAAGCAAGAAACTTCTATGGATGAAAAACAACAACAAATCCATGAAGATGTTGGTGGATGCAGTGAAAGATCATATAGTTCCAATTATTTCCAAATAAGATATAGCCTATCACATGTTCACAACTTTAGAGAGTATGTATGAAATAAATAATACAAGCATGGCTCTTGCACTAAAGAAACAACTCCACCACGTGAAAATGAACAAAGGAGAATCCATCACATCTTACTTCATGAGGATAATATAATTAAGATATCAACTATCCACCATTGGTCACACAATTGATAGAAATGAGTTAACCATGTTGGCTCTTAATGGACTCCCAACATCTCAGGATGAATTCATTCAAGGGATAAGTGTCTGATCTAAACTTCCTAAGTTTAATCATCTAAAAACTGAATACATTCAAGAAGAGTCGAGGCTAGTCACAAGAGGGATTAGTCAAAACTCTGCAAATGAAGATATAAAAGTTCTAAATTCTCACTCTCACAAGAAGGGTAAAATAGGAAACTTCAAAAGGAAGAAAGACAAACATTCAAATGGAAAATGATCATTGTAGAAAAGGAGGAGCATGTCTAAGGTACAATGTTTCAGATGTGACAAATATGGTCACTATGAAATGAAGTTTCCAGACATGCCCAAACCTCAAGCCTCAATTGTTGATTTAGTAAGGCAGGCTCAAAAAAGGACTCAAAAAGACTTATATTTTATGTAGTCCTATCAATTCATGTGTCAACCAGCCACACTTGGGTAATTGATAGTGGGGCATCACATCACATCATAGGATTTTGAGAACACCTAGATAGCCTGGTGGAAAATTCAAATGAGGAAGTTATTATTGGAGATGATTCTAACTATCCTCTGAAAGGAATTAGAAAGTTTGTACTATACACTTAAAATCAGGTATTTCCCTTCAATTAATAGGTATATTATTTGTACCAGGAATCAAGAGAAACTTGGTCTCCATATTAGCCCTTGAAGACAAAGGATACTGAATTACCTTAATGGATGGTAAATTTCTAGCATGGCCCAAGAATTCAAATATCAAGAAAGCTCACACCATAGGAGTTCAACATGGATGTTTATATAAACTTTGGACTTCTCCTTCTCAAGCTCTAATTCATGAATCTTCAAATACATATGATATTTGGCATAGAGGATTAGGGAATCTCCATTTTCATTCTTTACCTTCAATAGAGAAAATACTGATAGGCTTACCTAAACTTAAACAAGAACATGAAGGAACTTGCAAAGGATGTGCCTTGGGAAAGAACACTAAAGGCACCTTCCATATAGTGAAAGTAGATCTAAACATGTATTGGAACTTATTCACTCATATTTATGTGGACCTATGACAATAACCTCTTTAGGAGGATTATTGTACTATGTCATTTTTGTAGATGATTATTCTAGGAAAACTTGGATATATTTTTTGAAATGTAAAGAGTCTGATGAAGTCCTTATGAGGTTTAAGGAGTTCAAAGATCTAGTAGAAAATATGTCTAGGAAAAGAATCAAAACCTTAAGATCAAATAATGCAGGAGAATATACCTCTAATAACTTCAAAACTTTTTATAATAATGCTAGGATTGAGAGGGAGTTTAACTTATTCCTTATTACCCTCAACAAAATGCGGTGGTAGAAAGGAAAAATAGGACAATTGTAGAAGCAACCAAATCCATGATGCATGACCAAAACCTTTGTACCTCTTTTTGGGTTGAAGTCTCTAGTAATGTTCTCTATATAAAAAACAAATGTCCTCACTCCCTTTTGGATAATAAAACTCTTGAAGAAGCATTTACAAGGATAAAACCTAATATAGGCCACTTAAGAATCTTTAGTTGTCTTGTTTACATTCACATACCTAAAGAAATGATATCTAAACTAGAACCCTCGGGCAAAAAGGTAATATTTGTAGGCTACAGTAAAACATATAAAGCTTATAGGATTTATATTCCTAGATAAAAGTTAATTGAACTAAGCAAGGATGTAATCTTTGAAGAATATTTTGCATTCAAAGATCCAAAGATATTCATGAGATGGACATTGAAGATCAAGAATCTCCTCAAAATATGGAATAGGATCATGCTTCATAGATTCAGAGGGAGACCCATGAACTTATGGAAGATGCTAATCCAAATAAGCTTATGGATCTTGTTGATGAGCCTGGAGACATTAAGTTGTGAACCGTAAAATACCTCTATGGGAAAGTAAAATGATTCAAGAGGCTGAAAGTTTTGTAGCACCTAAAAGAGCCTTCAGGGAAAGTAAAATACCTCATAGATACTCCAGCTATGTTGTCTTAATGAGTGAAATCATCAAGTGATAACCTTCTAGAATTGAGGAAGCCTTCAAAATCCAAGTTTGGAAAGATGTTATGAGAAAAGAATATCAATCTATTCTTAAGAATAATGTTTGGTACATTGTTCCTAGACCAAAGGATAAATCAATGGTTTCATCTAGATGGCTCTTCAAAATCAAACATGTTGCAGATAGCAATATTGAAAAATATAAAGCAAGATTTGTTGCTAGAGAATTTTCTCAAAAGGAAGGGATTGATTACGAGGAAATATTTGCTCCATTTGCTTGATATGCCTCTGTTAGGACTATGATTTTTATTGTTGCATAAAAAGGATGAAAGATTTACCAAATGAATGTAAATACTACTTTTCTTAATGACATAATAGAAGAGGAAGTGTGCCTAGAGAAACTTGAAGGATTTGTAATACATGGAAATGATTCTCATGTTTGCAAATTGAAGAAGGCACAATATGGTCTTAAATAGGCTCCTCACGCATGGTATGAGAGGATAGATCATTACCTCTTAGGCTTGGGTTTCTCTAAGAATGATGCAGATTTGAATATATACTTCAACATAATTAATGGTGAAATGTTGATTCTCATTCTATGTTGATGACTTATTGATTATAGAAGAAGATCATCTCATTAGTAAATGTAAAAAACATCTTTCATATAGGTTTGTCATGAAGGATTTGGGTCCTTTACACTATTTCCTTGGGTTAGAAGTATGGAAGAAGGCTTATGGGATCACTCTAAATCAAGGAAAGTACACTATTGACATTCTAAAAAGGTTTGGAATGATGGATTGTAAACCCATGAATATCCCATGGAAATAAACATACATAAGTTAAAATAAGTTGTAGAAAACTTCGAATTGGAAGATCATACTCTCTACCAAAATATTATTGGGTCCTTGATGTACTTGGTTAATACTAGACCTGACATTTTCTATGCAGTAAAAATACTTAGTTAGTTCATGTGTAAACCAAGACAGTTACATCTAGTTACAACAAAACACATTCTAAGGTACCTGTGTGGCACAATTGGATACGGTCTAAGTGTAGTGGATCAAAAAATCACATCAGGGTGTTATTTCAGCTTAGGATCAGCTATGATCTCCTAGTTTAGTAGGAAGCAATCCTCAGTTGCACAAATTTTCATGGAAGACGGGTACATAGTAGTATCCACGGGAGCTCAAGAAGTTGTATGGTTAAGGAAAATTATTATAAGATTGTTTGGATAATCCTTGGATCCTACTATCATTCACCGTGACAACTAGATTTGCATAAAACTTTGAGTGAGTCCTATGTTCCATGACATATCAAAGCATATATAAATTCCCTACCATTATGTTAGATACATGGTGGAGAGAAATGTTATCAAGTTAATATATATTAGTACAAGTGAAGAAATGACAGACATTCTCACCAAGCCTCTCCCCAAGACAAAGGTTGAATACCTCCAAGGTAATCTTGGTGTGGTAGAAAATGTAACCTTATTTGAGATTGAGTCTCAACAATGTTAATTTTTTGTACTAATATACTCTAAAGATTTTTAATGTATAAACTCTTTTATTTTCATGTGTGTGACTCCATGACTTCATGGGCCTCTGTGAACATCATTGAGAGGTGACAATCTTTCAATGATGAGCACTTGTATTATTGGATAATATTGTAAGGTGACAATCTTACAATAATCACTTTATATCTTAAGTAATATCATTTGAATGGTGGATATCATGAGACTTGATATCTATGGATAAGCCATGATGAATGATATTATTGAGATATTCATGGTGGATATTGTGTGACTTAATATCCATGGATATGCCATGAACATATATCCTTATGGTAGGTATCATGTGACTTTATGCCTATGCACATACCATAGTGATGGATATTTGGTTTTAAGCAAAAGTGGGCTAGCCACTATATATATTTATTTAAAACTGGTTTAAAGACTCAACTAGGAAAGAACCAGAAAAGAAAACCCGGAATCATTGTCGAATAAAAAGTATAGTGATGGATATTACATTGTGAGTTATGGTGAATATTATGTGACTTGATATTCATGGACATACCATTACTCATGATATCATGGTGAGGTGATATATTTCTCTCATAATAAATGGATCTATTGTGTTTACATTATGGATAGAAATACTCATCCCTAGCTAAGAGGAACTGTTAGAGATATGTAGCTTTGGTCGGATTACTCTAACCAATGTAATCAAATGTATAAGTGTCCTATCAGCCTTGAACATTTTATCTCTATCCTTTACAATATAGTGATCTAATTATTTTCTATGATTGTGGTTATCATAATTAAATAAATATTGTGCATGAATAATAATCAGTGACTTAATAATCACCAATCATCTATATATATTTAATAATAGTCATATTATTAAATATATATATGATCAATTATATTGCAATGATTAAAAATCATATTATTGCTGAGTGTATTGATAATTTATATCGATATAAAATTATGATTATTGCAGTAGATATATTGATCATGTAATTGTTAATGATATCGTTGAAGACTTGTTGATCATTGAACAACATTTGTTAATAGAAAGACATGTCTCACATAGAGACATGTCTCTATGTGAAACATGTAGTTTCACGTAGAGCCATGGCTCTAAGTGAGACACAACTTATTGCACTTATATATATATATATATATATATATATATATATATATATATATATATATATATATATATATATATATATATATATATATATATATATATATATATATATATATATATATATATATATATATATATATATATATATATATATATATATATATATATATATATATATATATATATATATATATATATATATATATATATGAGGTTGTTCCCATAATTTATAAATGTACATAAATCATTAAGTGCATAGAAATATAAGCATACAACATTCAATTAACTTGTCTCATCGATATAGAGCAACAACATATTGATATTGTTTCACAACATATCAATATTAATTCATAGAAGATCATTTTTTTTTATAAGTGATAATTTTTATTGATTTGAAAAGAAAAGTTTTATATATGCCAAAACAAGGCATTGAGCCTGGATAAAACATTGTATACCCCATAAACACATATTCCACCTAGGCACCTATCCCTTGACACATCAACAACCCAAAACTACACATAGACAGGAAAAACATATAGCCCTACAAGGAAAATGGGCACACAGGCCAAACACATAGTTTACCACGTCACTAATCCTTAATACCCCACTTAACCAGCATCTCCTCATGGGTTTTGTTAACCATTATCCCTCCAGTAGTCTCCACCTTGGATTTCATCTATCCCAAAATAGGTAGCGGTACCTCCTAGGAAATCACCCCTGCATCTCACTCACAAAACTTACTTGGCATGTATTTACACTTATGTTTTTGTTCCTCCACCAACCTCCGTTAATCGGCTTCCCATGGGTTCATGTACACCAGAAATTCCATCCATGCTATTCAAGCTTCACCCACACGTTGCACAATCGGTTTCACAATGCCAAACACTAGAAAGGGTTGAAAACCTTCCCTCGCTCCTTCAACACGATGCCATCAACCATCAGTTGTGTGAAAACATGCTCCAATCTCCACCAAGCTCAACCAATACGCTACATCCAGCTACCACATTGGCTCAATACATAGCTCCACCATGCACAATGCCTCTTCCTTTTCTTGAGCAAGCATAAATGCCCATGCGCAAAACAAGGAGGAGATGTCCGCATTTTTTCATGGGCTAAAGTATCCTTCAAAGAACTCCTTGCCAAGTAGTTTATTCAGAATCTGAATAAACCCATCTTCTTCTAACCTAAAGAGCATCCCCAACCAGCGCGGTGTGATCTCAGATCTAAAGCCGAGTGTTTGATTCTCTTTAGAAGTGTCCAAAAATAAATTTGTCTCCATGACTCACACTCCAAATTTACCTACACATTGAATGTTCCTAAAAGCCTAATTTGATTCATTAAAAGCTCTTCCTACGTCTAGAGAGTTCCAGGCTCGTCATCCAAAGTCATGAGTGCAGGTACTTCATTTGTCCATCATACCTACTTGGACAAGAATCACATGTGCCCCTCTATTTTCATATACCATATAATGAGGTTCAAGAGTACCTCACGATCATTACTAAATCATCTTGAAAGATCATGGGATTGAAAAGGAAGTTGAGAGAATTCATCCACCATCTCTTTTTAATCAATCATCCTTACTCCACAGCAGATCGATATTGTTAAATATATCTTTGTGGATTGAAAGAAATGATCCTTCAAGATCATCAAAGTGTGTATGGTTTGATCATTATTGATTATGTATCCACATCTGCATAACAATAAATAAATTTAAAAATATACCATAATATAAATCTAATCAAATTTAATAGAAAGAATGCCTTTCCTTTTTCTTGGGGATGGGTCGAAGAAAGGAAAGTAAAAATCAAAGCTCTCCAAACCAAGAAGGATGGTCAACCCTAAAAATAAAAGGAAAAAAAAAAAAAGAATATATTTTACACTAAGGTTGGTAGTCCTTCTCAAATATAGACAAGAAAAATAGAAGTAGCTAAAGAATAGCTAGTGGAAGACAAATAACTTTGGAGACATCCTAGAAAATCTGCAAATGAATTTGCTTCCTTGGAATATTAGAGCACTTAATATTCCTCAAGAATTAGTTTTCTCTTAAGAAATGTATTCTTGAGAATATGATAAATATTCTCCTCCTTCCATAAGTTAAAATGACAAAGAAAAACTTTTATGTATTTTATTTATATATAGCCTAATTTTGAGTTTTTTTTATTTGTGAAACTCATGGGTCACTATGTGGAATCCAAACACATTTTCTAAAGCTTTTCTATCACACTCTCAAATTCACCAAGCTAATAAGTTCACATCTACTACTTTGTCTTTGAATATTTTCAATATTTATGCCCCTTAAATGAAAAATGCAAGAAAATATATGTGGGATGATGTGACCTCTCAAATTATTACCAACATGGAGTCTTTGTGGATGTTGACAAGAGATTTTAATTTCACCCTTTTTTTTCTCTCTGAGACGAAGAAGACTAGATAGAGATGAATTCATCAAGGGCTTCATTCAACATATCAAAGCCATCACTACTAAATGGATCGCCAAAGACATTAAAGCTCAAAAGAAATCTAACATTTTTCTAATATAAGAAAAGGAAAACTTGCAATGAAATAAGTTAATCTAATGAAACAAAGCATCAAAAGACTAAACTAAGAATACATAACAATTCATGAAAGGAAATATTTTTGTACTTCTTATTGTTTTTGGAAAGAAAAATGAACATACAAATGTAAAAATATAATGCAAGAATAATCAAGTATACTAAAAGAAAGTTGGGTTCACCAAAATGTATTATGGGGAAAGAGGGTGGACAAACTAAGTTGAGAAACATCTTCCTTTGATTACATAAAAATACAAATCCACCAAGAGATAAGTATAAATAACTAACAATTTACTCAAAAGAGTCAATTTAGTATCATACTCCTAGGGATTCTATTCTTTTGCTCCGTAATTGATTGATTGAGTGATTCAAAAGGCTAGGTAATCAAAGATCTAAATTGATAATTACTATTATAGAAAATTGAAAACTACAAAGAATATATAGAAATGATAGGGAAACTATATTGTGCACTCGTATTTAAAATATGAGCTGATTTAGGGAGGACACTGTCGAGAAGGGAAACCTACTCCAAAAAATAATCTACTTCTTAGAATTCAAGATCTGGGCTCCTAGAGGTCTACATTCGATCTCTAGAATTCTAGACTGCTTTCAAGTAGACAAGTTTGTTCCAAGCAACCCTGTCATAGGTTCTAGTGATGAAATTTTGAATTTGAGTATGTGATTGTATGTTGAGATGTTTCCATCGTGACATATATGTTGAGACTTGTAGTTAAACCTGCATAATAGAAAAAGGGTGTGTGTGTGGCTATACAAGGTTTTTCCTTATCCAACCCCCTTATTTTGATGATTTCCACTTCCACAATAGATGATATTTGAAAATTAGAATAGTGTGTGCCATTGAATCTTAAGTGTCTCTAAGATTGTTATGAGCTAAATTGCATAAATATAACCTAGAGCCCTACTCAAGTGTGTTTAAGAAAACCCCTAAATGATATTAATTGAAATTAAATGAAAAATGCATGAATCACTTAAATTGAAATGATAAAATTCATATCGAAAGATTATATGTAGAAATATGAGAATAACATGAAACCATACCAAACCCAAAGGGAGAGGTACAATCCAATCATCAGTTGGTAACTCTCTATTATATGTCAACATCTCTTGAAGCTTTAAAATGAGTCCAGATTAGGTTGTCTAGCCAACATCATCCAAACTGAAATCATCCATTTTTAGGGATGTGAGGTAATAAGGTTTAATTTCCCAAAATCACCTTAACTAGAAAAATATGAATTGTAGATGTAGGAAAATTTGTCTTGAACTTTAAAATAGGCTAGGACTCATTTTGAATTAAGGAGATGAAAGAATTAAAGGGCACACATAGAATGAAGGGTCCAAATATGATATTGATGAGATTTAATTAAGAGACGACCCATATTCTTGAATTAATTATTAATTAAATGCACAATAAAGTCATATATTGCATAATAGAATGGGGCACACTAAAATGAGTGCTAGGATAATGTAGATTGGAGACCCTAGCAAAGGTGTACAATTTATGATGCTACATACATATAAATATTAATATCTATATATACACATAACAATATAAGTAAAAACTTGTCTTAGTTATGGAAAGTTCAGAGTTCTATTTGAATTTAAAGACTTATTTCAAAATATGTATAAACTTCATCTAATCCTTTAAATTTTACATATATTGATGCACATGTAACTTGTGTAAATGTGTGTAGAGGTATATACCTTACGAAGATATAAATAAATAGATGCTCCTATGGAAAATATATAAAGTTCATACTTGTGACACGGAAAAAAGAACTAGTTTTTTTATGAAAAGAATATTAATAAATCAAATAATAGTCAACCCTCATTGGGGGTGTGACACCCATAAGGTGTACCCCCTCCATCACATCTCCTTTTATTGGAACCTTATCATCATAATTACACTTGATTTTGTAATGTATAATCAAATAGTAAATAAATAAATAATTGGTTCTAGTCTTGGTAGTCTATAGTCTTGTCTTATGTTCCTTGATTCTTCTAAAGTTATATGATGCTCCAATTTACTTCTTCCCCCATAAGAAAGCAAAAGCCAAAAGTGCTTGAAGCATTCCTTATGCATAACTCCTTTTAATTTATTAATATTTTTTAATTTTCCACAATAATTTATCCTTCACTTGGTCTATCAAGAGATGGAGATGTTTTAAGAAGCAATAAGGATGAACTCGCTACAACTTATGTATAGAACTTAAGTATCTAGACCAATAATTGTATTGAATCTATTGTTACCTTAGGAGGCCTTTTGAAAGCCAAATACTATATCTTCAATATTTTTGTGATAGAAGGGAACTTAAAGAATATTATTAGTATGCTAAAGAATGAAGATTCTATCCATTGGCTTAATAAAGACATCATCAAAGAGGCTAGGGAAAATAATAGACTTATTAAAAAATAAATAAAAATTGGGAACATTTTTTTAGGGAAGAGAACACGTTTTATAACCTCTTGGCTATCCTAGGTAGCATCATTGATAACCTATTGGTAGATGGAGTGGATGTTACCCCAACAAATATTGCATTATTACAGTAACGAATCTAGAATAAATCATTAAAATGAAGCTAACTCTTGTGAGGCTAAGTTGGGCTTGTACGAGGGAAGTCTATGAGAATTACTTTAAGAATTGTGATATTGTAAAAGATGTGTTGGGATCTTGTGGGTAATAATAAAAAATTCATGTTAAATTAGTTGTTTTTTATATCCCACCATTGTGAGCATTATTTTTCTTTGCATTGTAAGTTGAGTTTATCTTCAATTATCTCTAACCCCAAAGGAAACTATAGAATCATAGGGGGTGATTTCATATGGGTTCAACCTACTTTGTGTGACAAGTAACTAGTAACATAATTTTTCTGAAACATTATAAGAAGAGGAGGAATAACTTTCTATATGAAAGTCAATGATGATTATGATGGGGCTTTTACCTTGATAAATTTTTATAGCTAGTGGTGTAGTATAGTATACATTTGGGGAGTATTGTTTAAGGTGTCATGGGAAATAATTACCATGGCTATGATTTTGAGCATGAAGGTGATTAAGACCTAAAACCCATCAAGGGACATGCCCATTCATTTATGAATGGATTTTTTAGAAATTTGAAAAATCTCAACATTCTAGAATGGGTTCAACTAGGAGTACCTAGGACCATTGAAAGATTTCTTGGAGGTTCTCATGAGATATTTTACATTTTCCTTTGCTAAAGAATCTCTACCATAAGAAAAAGATGATCAAGAAAAGATAAATTAGTTATTCGTATAGGGCTTATTTACACATTAATAGATATGAAGTTTTGATTACGTAAAAGCAGGTTTTGAAAGGACCCAAAACCTTTTACATTAGAGTTACATGATAAGAATTAAAGTTCATCAAATCTATGAAATAGCACCAAAAAAATCACACAACCAAGTCCTTAAACAGAAACAAAAACATAGAAACAAACAGAGGATAGCAAAAAGACAGCAAGACAGCAACCTGCAGGCTAAATACATTTCATAAGGTCTGCTGCTTGATCAACCAGGGTCTACATATTAGCTAAGGACACTTTGAGTTCTTCAATGTCATTGTTCTTATTATCCTCCAGCTTCCTGAGCCTAGATCTAGTCCTCCTATTGGGACCGTGATCCTCTTTGACCTCGATGATCACCTACTCCCCTTTTCCCTGGTTTAGTTTGTCCATTTGAATCTTAACATGCTCTAGCGAAGCCTTAAGGATAGAAAAGCTATGTTCCGCTATGTTTCCAACCATTTTATCCATCTTGTCCACTCTGTTTTCCATAATCTAAATTCTTTTTTCCATTTCCTCTCCTTTATCGATTTTCTCTTCCATAGCAATAATTTTGTCATTAAAGACAGTGAGCCCCTCAGCCCTACCGACTGTCTCCATGAGATCATCAATGCTTTGGCCCATGGTTTTCTCCCCTAGATTCATCTTCTTAAGGATCCCAGTCTCTTTTTGAAGCTGATGAATATGGGTCTTCATTGTTGTGATGTCAGTTTTCATATTACTAAGGTTAATCAGGAAAGCAAGATAGCCCAGATTCTTAAAATCCTTGTTCACTCCATTTGTTTCCTCCTTGGAACTCTCCACCTTATCCTTCCCAATGTTAGTCGTGTCCTTCCCCTACCCATCCTTCTCAATATTTATCACATCCTGAGCCACATCATGTAGAATATTCTCCTCGACTAGAACATTTTGGTCCACCCCCATACTCTCCTCCACAATGGGGTCATTCTCCATCCGCTCATCCTGGTTATCATGGCTATTCTTCTAAGAAGAAGATCCCTCATCAAAGGAGATGAAAACCCTCTTAGCAATTTTCCTATTCCCTTTCTTGGCTCTGGTACGCTTCCCAATGGGCTCCTTTTTATTTTTACCCTTCTTCTTGATACTTTCCTCCCTACTCTCCTCTTCCTCCATATCCATATCTGTGACCAAGTCCTCCACCTTAATTTTCTTCTTTTTTCTTTTGGGAGCCACCTCCTAGTACTCCTCAGAATCCCCATCTTCATCCTCAATTTCCTCCATGAAGGGTTCCTCTGACTCCTTACCATCTGTGTATAGTCTTCTAGGGCCTTCCTATTCAGTCGATGCCTCTCCACCTTCGATTTCAACACCTCGTAAATGAGGACCATTAACTCATCGTGACAAACATGGTCACCTTTTGGATCCCTCTACCAACTGAGGATAGAGGCATTTAAAGAGCTCAACAAATAAAAGGGGAAATTGATTTTAACCCCATGCCTAAAATGGTTCAGTAAAATCAAATGATGATTGTAAATTTTAGTATAACGTCCATCAAGAGTAATGTAGCTAATAATCACAAAGAGAACCAGTCTCGACGGCCTAGAAATACTCTTAGGATTAAAGTAGGAGTTATCCACCTTTACCATATGCTTCCTCTCCTGCTTCATTGGCGCAAAGGCCTCCAAAGCTTTATCCAAGATTTTCCTATCCCTGTAGAAGTTAATACCTTCAATCTTAAGACTCGTCGCCTCTGCAATTATCTCCTCTGTCACTTCCATGCTTTGCATTCCCACCATGATTTTCCCCTTTTTCCAAATTGTAATGAAGTTCTTGGTCACAACAACTTTCCCTCCATGAAGCTTCTCCAAATAAACCACCAGGCCTCCATCTTTAACAATCTTCCACACCTCTTGGTTCTAGTTCCATTCATGACAATTCCACAGTTCACATCTTTTCTTTCTTCCTCCCATAGCTCTGCAAAAGTCAAGAAAACCCTTCTCAATTTTTTTCACAAAGCTCTGTAAATTAGGCTTAGAGTTGTAGTAAAGTCCTCTAACCCTACGAATGGCCCATAAATCATGCCAAATGGAAGCAATTATCATCTCGTAATCCCCCCACTATCCTTCATCATATTCACTCCAAATTCCACATTCATTACTCATTAATCTGCACTTCATTTAGAATGTGTTGCCTGTTATTAACTTGATCCTTATCAATTAATGATATCCCTTCAAAAGGGAGGAAAAAACCATCATCCCACTCAATATCCACCTGGCTTTGGCAAGCCACATTTGTAGCCCAATCAGCCGCCGAATTGGCCTCCCTAAAAGTATGAGTTATAATACACTTATCAAAAGAATCAATTCTGTTTTTAGACTTACTAATAACATTGGATATTGTCCATGAAGGGGTTAAAGTATTATTCATACAATTAATAATATTTAGGGAATCCCCTTCAACCCAAACCTTCCTATAGTTATTCCTCTTGGCTAACAATAGACCATAAAGCACAATGTTAGCCTCAGCAACATGGTTGGTATTGTAACCTATAGGAATTTCCTTAGCCCCTTTACAATTCCCATATTCGTCACGGATAACTATACCACAACCAGCTATTCCCGGGTTACCCTTAGAGGCACCATCAAAGTTGACTTTCATCCAGCCATTAGGGGGACAGTCCCACCTGGCCTCATTTCTTAGATTTCTCTTGGTATCTTGAACCTTCCTCCCTTCAAGCTTCCAATTTTTGTAGACTTTAACCTCCCAGTCATCTTTTGATTCATGATACTTTTTAATCAGCCCAATGTTCTCCAATAGAATTCTCTTAATATTGTGGAAGATAACAGCCCATCTAGATTCCTTATTTCTAAAAATCCTCTCATTCCTCTCTTTCCAAACCCCCCAACACATATAGGGAAGAAAGAATCTCCATAAGGATAATAAGAGTTTATTATTAGTAGGCGACTTCCAAGAATTGAAAAGCTCTTGAATATCCTGTGGAAAAACCCAATCCATATTCATCAAATCAAGAAATTTTTCCCATTATTTCCTAGCAAAGGAACAATGGATAACCATATGATTGATGTTATCCTCATCACTCTTGCAGAGACGACATCTATTGGTTAAATAAAGACCCCTTTTCCTTAGATTATCCATAGTTAAGATTTTATCTTGCAATAAGATCCAAAAAAAACATTAATTTTAGGTGTTAACCCCTTGTACCAAGCATTGGCCCAACATGGTTCACGACTATCTTCAAAATTCTGCCTGTACAAAGAAGAGACCAAGAAAGAACCATTAGCATTATATTTCCAAATAAGAGTATCCTCTTCATCAACAAGAAAGACATCATTCAAAATTATATTCAGGCTTCTAAGAGAATGATCCACCCTAGTCAAATCAGTCCACTTATCCCCCTCCCAATAGTCAGCCACATGATTTCCCAAAATCTATTTGCAATGCATCATCTTTTCTTTCCAATTTGGAACTTCCTTGAGAGGGTGATCAAGAATCCAAACATCATCCCAAAAAAGTATGGTTTTTCCATTTCCTACCTTCCATTTGGTTCCCTTCTTGATTAGATCCTTCCTTCTCAAAGCATTATTCCAAATGCTAGACCCTCCTTGAATAATATCATGATTCAAAAAAAAATTAAAAGCATTCTTGTCCCTGTTATATTTGTTGTGCCATATGGTACTCTATTCTCCCAAGGTCTTAAACAGTCTCCATAGAAGTTTGGCCATAAGAAAATCATTCATACTTCTTATATTACGGAGACCAAGGCCCCTTTTCCTAACAGGTTTACAAACCTTCTCCCAGGCTATGAGAGCCATTCTTTTTTTATGTTCCACTCCTGACCAAAGGAAGTTCTTTTGGATTTTCTCTACACTATTAGCAAACTTCCTAGGGATTTTGAAGATACTTAATGCATAGAGAGGAATAATTTGGAGGGTAGCTTTAAGCACCAATATCTTACCAGCCTGGCTAAGAAGAGCACCCTTCCAACCAGTTAAGCTCTTATGAAATTTATCAATCATATCTCTCCAAAAAGAGTCTAGAGGATCAAGGCACAAAGGTAAGCCTAAGTAGGAACCTGGGAGACTATCCACCTCACAACCCAACACTCTTTTAATCCTTTCTTGTCTTCTTTCAGGAACATTAATGAAAAAAATAGAGCTCTTATTCCAATTTATAATCTGACCAGTAGCAGGGGCATAGATATCAAGGGCTTTTTTTATAGTTTTTCCATTCTTTATAGATGCTTCTCCCATAATAATGGAGTCATCCACAAACTACTAATGAGAACAAATCAGATCCTTTGAAGAAGGTTTCAGCCCTTTAAACTCACCTTTATTAACCAGTTTGCCAATATATCTACCCAAACACTCCACCATAATGATGAACAAGATTGGAGATAAAGAATGCCCTTGTCTAAGACCTCTTGAGGACTTGAAGAAGGGAGTAGAAGATCCATTTACGAGCACTAAGAAAGTTTTAGAGGAAATCAAGCAATGGATAAGATCTCTACTTCTCTTTTTGAAACCAAAAGCCTCTAAAGTAGCCTTCAAAAAATCCCAATCAACCCTATCATAGGCTTTAGACAAGTCTAACTTCAGAAAAAAACCTTCCTTCTTAGACAGAATCAAAGAATGAATATTTTCATGGACAGAAATGATCGAGTCCAAAATCTACTTGCTAGGGACAAAGCCATTCTGCTATCCAGAAATCAGGGAAGGAAGAAAAAAGAGAATCTTGGAGGTAAGGAATTTAGAGATAATCTTGTACACCGAGTTACATAAACTTATTGGTCTGAACTGGTCCATACTATCAGCCCCCACTTTCTTTGGAATCAAAGCTATAAAGGTACCACTAAGTTCCTTAAGAATCCTTCTTGACCAAAAAAACTCTTTCACCGCATTCATAACATCATCTTTCACAATCCTCCAATAATTTTGAAAGAAAAATAGAGGGTATCCATCCAGGCCCGGGGCTTTGTCTCCTTCAAAGGAGAAAATAGCCTTATGAATCTCTTCCTTAGAAGGGATGGCAGTGATAGATCTATTGTGGTCATCATTCAACATGCACGGGATACCCTCCAATAGCTCCTTTTGGCATTCCTCATCCAGATTGTCAACTTTCTTTAATAGCTCCCCCAAAAAATTATTTGCTTCTCCCCTGAAATCATCCTCTTTTTCACTGATATTGCCATTAATCTTAAGTTTGGAGATTTTGTTTTCCATTCTATGTTTCACCGTGGTCATGAAAAAATATTTTGAATTTCTATCCCCTTCCTTAAAAAGATCTTTCTAGACCTTTGTCTCCAAAAGCATTCTTCTTTTGAGATAATATCATGGTATTCAACAAGTTTAGTATCTTCCTCGTCTTTAGTGAAAAAGTAATACCCATCTTTTTGAATACTATCCTGAATCTCCTTTAGCTCCTCTACAATTTTCCTTTTGTTGGTAAAGATATTTCCAAAAGTCTCTTTGTTCCATTTTTTAATATTTTCCTTCACATTTTTCAGTTTCTTAGCAATTTTGAACGTAGTCGTTCCTTCAATCCTAATACTCCACCACTCCTCAATGATTTTTTCCAGATTAGGATGAATCATCCACATTTTCTCAAAATGAAAAGGAAAGTTCCTTTTCAGCCCATTAGGCTCAGCTATGATGGTAATCGGGTAATGATCAGAACCATCTCTAATATAAGTTGATAATGTGCAAGAATAACTATTGAACCACTTGCTACTTGCAAGCGCCCTATCAAGTCTGACCTGAATTAGCTCATTTCCCAACCTTCTGTTAGTCCATGTACAATTGATCCCCTACAAATCAATGTCATGTAAAGCTTGGCCATTGATAAAGTCCATAAGATCTGTTCTGCTGTCTAGATTGGGTTGACTTCCACCAAATTTCTCACTCTCCTTTAAAGGAGTGTTGAAGTCCCCCATAATAATCCATCCTTCATCAGCAAAGTCATTCCTATTTCTAGAAACATCCCTCCACAAAGATTTCCTCCCCCATCTAGTATTAGGTGCATAGATATTAGTCAACACCCAAGAAGTGTCATCCTTAATGTGCTAGAATCTGATATTAGCCATATTATTTCCTTGAGATACCATCTCCCCTTTAATAACATTACAGTTCCAACTTGTCACAATACCTCCTGAAGCCCCATCCGCATCACCACCAAGGGACATGCCATTGCTAAAAAACTGGAGTTTCTCAACTTTATCCTTAGACATTTTAGTCTCCTAAAGTAGAACAATATCTAGTTTGTTATCTCTAATCATGTATTTAATCATGTCTTTCTTATGAGGATTATTTAATCCTCATACATTCCAAGAAATAATCTTCATTATTTATGGAAAGGACCAGACTCTAGGATGGTTTTTTGACTGCCATCTGTGATGCTCCTGCTGGTCTCAAGAGCTCTCCTTTTCTAGTTTGAGGGCCTTCCTGGGGAGACATGAGTAACTCCCACGTCTCCATTTTTATTACTTCTAGTGCTTCTAAGAATCAAAGAAGCATTCTTCATAATCTTCTGCACACTTTCTTTCATTTTTTAAATATTTTTAACTATCTTTTTGTTCTCCACTTTTGACCATCCATCTTCAGACAGATCTTTAGACCCCAACAGAGCAGCATCAATATCCACCTCATCTCTCCACTTCACAGATTTGGATAAACTGGGTGACTGCATATCCTATCCCATAGGTGTAGCACTAGTCTTCTGGGACAAATCCTCTAAATACCCCAAAATCAAATAGTTTTGGGCATCCTGCCATATTTCCTTATTTTGTATAGATAAGATTAAACCATTACCTCCCAACATTTCTCTTTCGATCAAATACACATCAAAATCCTCTTTACCCTCCATAGCTCCCAAAGGCCTACTCTGTATTTCTTCCACAAGAGAATCATCAGTTCTTTTGGGCAGAGATTGATTCACTATTTCTGTGTTGCCCCCCAATTTCTGCACTGTTTCTAAGGGGGACGTGTCACTACCTTCACTAGAAGTGTCCTTCCCCTCCTTCTTTCCTTCTTGCTTCCCATTATCACTTATCCCATTAGAGTTCGCTCCAGTTCCTGCCTTTCTAACCCACACCTTTTTCAATTTTTTGGGTTGCGGTATTAGTTTTGGGCACTGCTTTTCCCAATGACATGTTTTCTTACAATGAAAATAGGCAAAAGGTGTTGATTCATACTCTATCTTCTGAACCCATGATCCTAGTTTGGATTGGAGAGTGATAGACTCTGGCATATCCACTCCCTACTTCACCCCAACACAAATCCTAGCATACGTTAGGCATCTCCTAGAGACTGTGATAGGATCCATAGATAAGAGCTCTCCAAAAACATTAGCTATTCCCTTAAAAATATCTTCCATCCATAACTCTAGAGGCAGACCCAGAATATTCACCCAGACCAACGCCTGCACATCCAAGTCTTCTTGCATATTCAAGTTGGGACACCACTTATGTAGAATCATGGAGTGCTTTCAAATCACCCACAATCCATTGCACAAGATGTTCCTTAAATCTTCCTCACATGAGAATGAAAAAGCTAAACATCCTTTAGGGAGAGCCACCACCTCCACTTGACCTTTCAAAACCCATTTTCTTTTAACAAAAGCCCTAACCACCTCAATATTAGGACGAGATCCTAGGAATCTCCCCACAAGAGAGTTAACCATTCGAGAAATATTCAAATCAATAATTTGGTCCGGAATGGTAATAGCAAAGGTGCCCTGCTTGATGTTTGACAAGATTTGCACAAGTGGGAGAGAAGACTTACCTATTGGTTTGATGCCAAAAAGGCCTGACCAACTTTTTCCAGATTCGCCAGATTTCATCCTATTCTAATCTGAAAGCTCCTTTATGGGACCCCCCCCCAGGTCCCCTGATCCCAAGCCGACATCAGGAATCTTACCTTGTTCTTCTTTCGCATCTGTCTCCTCTCGTTGACCTCCAACTCCCGATGGACCATCATGAGATCCGCAATTTCCTCTGCTGTCCAGATTTGAAATTTGAATTCCTCCTTTCCCGCCTGATGTTCCCCCCGCTCATTGTTCTGCCATAACTCCTACACAAGCAAAGCCTCAATCCCTAGTTTTGGATTAAGTCTCTAACCTAACCTTGATTCCCCCAAAATGCCTAATGAACCCCACCATGGTCAAATATCCTCCTTTTTATGAAGAGGGGAATATAACATACATCACCCTCCTCACCCTAGGATTCTTGTGTTGGAAATTTTTTTGACACCCTAGTGCCCAAGATCTATATGTCTCTTGCCTATCTCCTTAAGGATGATAGCACAAATATCCATGCCTCCACTTCCCATAAAAAGGAGATAAAGCAAAAGTCATTTTGAATGAAAGGTCCTTTGAAACCAAATATCTTCTTATCCTTGGTCCATTAAGTGATCTTCCTATTACCAAGCACCAAAGATATAGTCCTAAAAAGGATTGCACCAATGCCCTCAAGTCAAAGCCTTGAAGAAAAAATCAATCACCTTGCTAAACTCTCCTACTAATCAACAAACTAAATTGAGAGATATAATCATCAAGGGATATTAGAAAAGGTGAGGAAGACTGAAGAAATATTGGAACTACATAACAATATAATGAAGCAATTCCTTGCGGAGTTGTATACTATTAATCTAAGGTAGTAAGATATTAAAAAACGTGGTGTTTGATTAGGCAAAATATTTGAAAGAGAAACATGTGGATAAGAAAATAAGGCCTAATATGCAAAAATTTGTGGCCCCATTGTTGTGAGTAATTAGGGAGAAAGATAGCCACCCAACACCACTTTTACCAATAATCAGGTATCAAACTAAAATTCATAGGAAACAACCATATCTTAATAATTACAATTAGAAAATGGTATAATTAAAAAATGAGACTTTATTGAATAACATGAATGCAAACATTTTGTTTATGAACAACACTATAACATTCAATTTTATCTTACTAATTGTGAATCTATGAAGTTAAAGCAATACCTACCTCCAAAAACCCAATACTTGAAAATGAGTGGAATGAATACAAGAAGTATATTACAAGTCGTGCTCATAAGCTATCATGCCACTAAGGTTGGACAATATCTCCAAGATTAACAATTTAATGTTTGTTCCTCTCAATCACATCTCTTCCAAGGAAGAGACAATTTAGGGACTTTGCTCCCCCATCTCTTCCACAAAGGATACTATCTAGGGACTTTGCTACTCTAAGGGATTGAGAGATCTGCATTAGAGGGCATGAAAAACAAATGAACTTAATGGTTACTTGAGCATCATGTAAGTTTACTGTATATTGTTAATTAGTTCTATCTTCTTATAGCCATGTCAATGACAATAAATTGAGTGCTATTAAGAAGACCTAAACACAACCATTAAAAGAAAATTAGGAACATGAGAAGTCATAAACATATCTACTAATGGAAGAATGTTAGTGTATATAATATAAAATGGTAGGCACAAGGTCATGAGGTCTAGTCCCTCCCAGTCCACATGATACCAAAAGGAATGTTGCACAAGCATCATTGATCACATTAAAAAGTATACCTGACACACTACAATTTATAAAAGATATACCCAATTCCTACAAAACATATAAAGAGAGAAAAAAAGAAGTGCACATCATCAAGGTTAAATCCTCATTAGCTCTGAATGGAGCTCCAATTCCATTTTTTTTATTAGGTTATCATACATATCATGCTCAATCAAAGACATGAAAGTATCATATATTGCTTACAAAAACACAGAGTCTGCATTGAGATTCATGAAATCTGCAATCCCAAAACTTCAACAGGGCTGCACCATCACATTCTCTGTTGTTTCAACCGAGAACACTATGGAGTGAAACAAGTAAGCACAAAATCAAGGTTATAATCTCTTCCAACCTTATTTGGCGTATTCCCCACATGATTATGATGATCAACTGTTGCACCTTCAACACTCACAACTGTTTTGGGCAGTGGAAGAGGGGATTTGGTTGCATAGCGCCTCCTCCTCATGTAATCCTCTGGAATGAAAACATCCACTGCCATATCCATGGCTTTTTCCTATGTGGGTGTTTACAATTAGCACTGCAAACTCTTCTGTAACTCTCACAGAAGAATAAGAATAAGAGGAAGAAATTCAATCATAAGTAAATGAAATTCTCATCTGATGAGGACGGAGGATACAATAAAAGTGTATAGTTGTTGTCGTCAAACATACCCACCTCGTCCTCTGCTTCAACGTCTCTTGTCCGATAATGTAGAGTTCATTGTCAGTCATCTTACTAAATTTGGAGCATGTATGATTATTTCACAGTTTTAAGACATTAATACAAGCTAACAGACAAGAATGGAACAATGGAATTGTTCGTTGCACTGCCGAATGGAATATCCGACTATGAAATGAAATCAAGTCAAGGAAATGACGACAAATAAAGATTGTCTTTTTTGCCTTCTCTCGCCTCGGGCTTGTTTTCAAAGGCACGGGCTGAGGTCCCTACAGAACGTACTAGAGAGGGAAAAAAAGTTAAATTTTTATTTTTCAGATTGGCGAAAATATAGTGATTTTTGTGGTTTTCAATCATAAAATATGAAGAACAAATGTTGAAAATTTTGCAAAAATCTGTTGTGTTTTTTGGTTTTTGAAATTTGTTAGATGGTACATTTTGTAGGGAGCTTAGCTGCGTCCATTTTCAAATAGGATTTAAAACTGCCTCTAAATTAAGAGTTTTGATTACTAGAAAAACAGGTTTTGAAAGGGCCCTGAAACCCTTTACAATTCCAAAAACAGAAGATCAACAAAAGTAACAACAACAAAAAGAGACAACAACGAACTGCCCATAGAAGGGCTACAAGGGCATCAAAAGACTAGATAATAGGAAAAAACCAGCCCACCAACCAAAAAACCAGCACGGGAAATAGCTTAATTGACAAAATACATAACACCGACTTTTTCATCCAGAGTCTTATCCATTCTGGCTTGTATGTTGTCCATCCTCCCGATGACCCGCTTCAGTTCTTCAACATTCTTCTTCACAGAGGGAGTCTTCTTCTTAGTGTTCACTCGGGTTCTGGAACTGGGCCCTCCAGGAGCTTCCGAAGTGTCATTCTTGTAATCAGTTTCCTCCTCAATACCATTGTCCAACATGTTGACCAGGGCTTTGAGATTTATGCTGGAGGCTTTCATGCTATCCTTACTATGCTGGAGGATATCAATAATAGTGCTTTCCATGTTATCCATTCTTTTTTGAACATTGGAAATAGCAGAGTTAGGGTTCAAGTTACCCTCCTTGACCTCAGTTTCCAATTTCTCCTGAAGACTAGCGTTAATGGCCTCTAAATTAAGATTCAAGTTAGGGTTCAAGTTACCCTCTAAATTAAGAGTTAAAAAGTCTCATAAATTGTAATTGAAAATGTGCCAAAATTGAGAGACATGGAAATAAAAGCTATTAAATGATATATTGTGATAAAGATTTGGAAGTTGGTAATTGAAATAAGATTATAGATGAAAGAGGTTCAAGGCATTGAATTTTTAAAAATTGAGTATCTAGGACAAAATGTAACAATGATTCTAGCATCCTAATTATATGATCTTGTGTTAATTAGTATTATAGAAAGTGCTCACTTCCTAATGTCTAAGGTGAGGAGATATGGGTAGTACTATGTGGTCCATAAGGATTTGTTAGGCAAAGGTTGAAGTTGAGAGCCTTCTTGTGCACTAGTTAAGTCTTAAGGTTAATTTATAGTAAAATGAATTTAAAAAAAGGGTAATAATTAATAAATTTGTATTGTCTGTGTGAACTAATACATGATTGTATTAAAGAGTTTCCTCAAATTTCTTGTGTGATAATGAATTTTAAGTAATGTAGAGAAATTGGTTATTACTAATGTTGATAAAGAAGTGGGTGGAGATTATTATATGCTCTTACACATGCTACTATGTGATGTATTATTATCTCCAAATGACTTGGGATGCTGACTTTAAATACATAATGCTAGATGCATGAATTTGAATTTGTGATGTACTCACGACAATAGAGAATTATAAAATCCTAAGAACATTAGACTTATAATGTGAGAATTCAAGTTTTGAAAGTAGGGGAAATGATCACACTTATAATCTTATCCAAGGGATGTCTAATAAAATTACAATTATGTTCATAATAAGTAAACTACTGAGATTTGGATGAGAATGGTTTGAAATAGAGTGATGTTGCATTTTTTAGAGTTTGAGCGGATCTTGGATTAATGATTGCATCAAAATAATCAAATTATGTGCTCTAGAACCATACATCCAAGGTATTGACCCAAAGTGTTGGAAAATAAGAGCAAAAAAATGTTTGAGTGTCTATTTTTCTTTCTCTACATATTGCTTTTACTTTAGTGTGTGAATAGACATGCAAAAATATAAACATATAGAAAATAAACAACTTCTATAGACTAAAATATTCTTTAGATACAAATCATCTTCAAGCCAATAAGGACAATTTGTATCACTTGTGAGAGTATGCATAAATTGAATATAAAATTAGTAGATAACATGCCCTTTAAATTGTATATATGGTAAAAGAGCATAAATAAATTCAAGATGAAGAGAAACTATGACTAAAACATGGTATGATCATATGAGTTTTAAGTTTTCCAAAAAACCAAGGTGGACACACACAAAACAATTAGGGGACATGACTCCAAACTAGATGTAGATATAGAGTTGTTCAACGAGTCATATGGGTGATAGGGAGCTAGATTCATCTAGGGCCTAACATCCATCCCAACTATGTTATTGTAGACACTAAAAGCTGTCATGTCACCTACGCGCAATAATTTTACTAATTCTCATCTTAAATAATTAAATAATCTTTATTATTTAATTAATTTGTGTCTTTCTTCTTAATTCAAATTTCAAATTCATCATTTCCCTCCAATTCCAATAATTGAATAGTTTTCATTAATATTATTTAATAATTTAATTTCTAATTAATATTATTTAATAATTTAATTTCTAATTAATATTCTATCAAGTTTCTTTGATTATCCTTCTAAAAATTAATTAAATAGTTGTTATTATTTAAATAATCTATTTCTTTAAGTTTCATTAAATAATTATATTATTTAATTAATATATTCCTAATTATTATTATCAACACAATTAAGTGATAATTCCAACTACTTAACTGTGTCTTCTAAAATCATCAATTTATTTAATTTTTTGTTTCCTCAATGCGAACTAATTTTTTTGAAAATTAATAGATGTAATTTATTTATTTATTCCTCTCATGCACAAATAAATAAAAAATTTAATTTATTTAATGCTAATTATTCCTCCAGTTCCACCTTTTTTATATGTCATTGAGTGACAATTCTTCTTTCCATTCAATTTAGTCTGACTAATTAATTTATTCAATTTTCTCAGCCATGTAGTCAGTTCATTGTTCAATCTATTCAGTCTACTTATAATTAATTGAGTTAACTATCCAATCAATTATGTCATGCAACCACTTAACTGATAATTAGTCCTACTCTTTTGATCAATCAAGATTAGTCATTTATCTAGTCAATTTCAGTTGTCTGTTCAATCACCCAGTCCTGATTGAAGTCCAAAATTCTATATAATGAGGCTTAATTCTCATAATTTCACAACCACAATCTTTGAATTTTTATGTTGTCATAATTGGAGCAATATCTGAGAGCCCACACTGCATGGAAAGGAGAAGGCAAAGAGAGATCAATCTAGTTTGAATGTTTGCATTTGATATTGAATTTATACTATTTTTATTACTTTGCATTAATTATTTATTTCTCTCTTGTGTAAAGAGTAGGATTTGCAGTAATATAGATCTTTGTGGTTGGATCTAACTATTGTTATTAAAGGTTTACAGACATCGACATATATGAAGTATTCAAAATGAGGGAGAGGCAGGAGCCAGTCTGGAGGCAATGGTCACCTGCAAGTTGAGGAGGCACAAATGGGGGTGCAGACACGCGCCAGGGTTGGGTTTAGAGAACACCCAGGGAAGGTTTATAGTGGCCAAAGATATAGCAGATGGCCTTTTAACTTTTGAAACTAGAATCACATGCAAGGGAAGGATCCTATTGACTGGAGAAATGGGGGAAATGGTTATCGAAACCTAGTGCGTAGATCATTTGGGAATGGAAGGAGAGGGGAGAACTGGAACAAAACAGGTGGTCATGCTCTGGTCTACACACAGTTTGGGAAAAATGTTGATTCCAAAAAGATTGAACATAAGTTTTACCATCCAAAGATGATTCAGGTGAAGGAAAAACCAGCTGAACCTCCCCAACAACCTAATGTGGAGGTGGAAAACATCAGATATGAGGTAATGTCTACGCTTAAGATTTTCAATCTTCATTGGCTAGATGTAGTAGGATCTTTTAGAGAAAGGGATTTTTTTCAAATGGCTGGGCCCTTGGCCATCAGTCACCATCATTAGGGACTAGTGTAGGCAAGTGTGGGGTAAGGATTTAAAACTTAAGACCTTAACAAATGGATTTTATCTGGGTATTTGTGTTGTGAAAGAGGAAAAGGAATGGATCCTCAATAATGGACCATATTTAATAAATGGAAGAGGTGTTTACTTAAAAGATTGAGTGGAAAATTTTGACCCTATGAAGGAAAAGCTCAAAGAATACCCTATATGGCTAAACCTACACAATCTCCCAATTGAATATTGGGATGAAATGACCCTGGAGAAAATAGGGAATAAAACAGGCACCTTTGTAACTGCAAAGGAAGTTATCAGCAAAAAGGATGCATCAATACACCCTAGAATCCTAATAAACTTACAAAATAATGACCTAATCCTAGACTTTCTGATATTAGGAACAAAACATGGAACATGGAAGAAAATGATCAAAGTTTGGGAAGGAGAGGTGACCCAGAAAATACCCACACCAAGTCAGAATGATACCTATACGAAAGGGAAAGGGCTGGAAGAGGATGAACTTTTAGACCAAATAGAACATGAGCTCCTAGTTGATTGGAAGGTGTTAGTGGACTCTATGGTAAACCAAGTGAGAAGCTTGGACAGAGGACAATTTAACACTCCTCCCTAGAGGAAATATTATTAAGTAGCCAAAGATGAAGCTATTGAGGACATTGTTAGGCAACAATTTGAGGAAGAGGACAAATTTTCAACACAATATGTAGAGGAGACACCTCTCTCTGCTTCAGTTGTTTAGAACAAAGAAAAAAGCACACCATGAGACCTAAAGAAACTGTGGGAGAAATCAAAACTGCAAGATGTTACCCATAGGGAGCAAAGATTTAGGATAGAAGGAGCAAACCATATGCCTCTTGTGATCTTGAAGACTCTAGCATTCAGGGATCTAGAAAAACCCAATAACAATAAGGATGAAAGAATAGAAGTAGTCTGGGACTTATACTCATAGGAAAGGGAGGCAATTCAAGTTCAGCAAAAAGGGTATTTGGGCAAAAGGGCAGATGATAATTTACATTTCAAGGATTTAGAAATCTCCCCAATAAGGAATCTAGATAGCTCCTTTGAAATGACTAGAGATAGTGGGGATGGATCAGAGGATTGGGAATCATATTATGTAGTGAATGAGGAGGAGAGAGGCCTGAATGATTTAGGTTTCTTTGAAACATAGGGAGTGATTGAAACAAGAATAGTGGAATAGACTCCATCTCAACTTCTGAAACTAAGAATTGGGGAAAAGAAAAAGAGGGGTCCTAAATTAAATAGGGTCAAGCTAGCTATTGTTGGTAGTGCTTCTGATCAAACAAAACTTTTAAGATTGGGAAAAGGCTATGCCTTTTCTTGGGAGCATTGAAACTCTTATCATGGAATGTGAGGGGCTACAATGCCTCCAACAAATTACGTTTGATCAAAAGATGTTTTGATCAAACGAAACCAGATTTGATTTTGTTATAGGAAACAAAAATTAAGCAGGAAGATCTAGATATGTTTGAAAGGAGGTTTGGAAGATGGAAATGCACAATGGTAGAGGCACAAGGAGCCTCAGGGGGCCTGGGTTCTCTATGGAATGAGCCAATAATTGATGTAACAATTAGGCAAACAGGTCAAAATTGGCAATGGTTGGATGTGTACTCAAAACAACTCAAGTGCAAAATCTCAATCTTTAATATTTATGGCCCAAACAACAAGATGCCAAAAAGGAGACTGTGGGAAAATTTGGCAGTGATAACCAATGGATTAAAAGAGGAGATGGTCATACTGGGAGGAGACTTTAATGCCATCCAAAAACCAGAGGATAAAAAAGGAGGAAAGTGATGGAGTAATGATAGTCAAAGGGATTTTAGTAATTTTTTCAATGACTGTGGATTGATTGAAGTCACTTTCAAAAAAGGTGATTTAACATGGACCAACAGAAGAGAAGGTTTTTTGAACATTGCAGAAAAGTTAGAAAGATTTTTCTTGGCAGGCAACTGGGTAGACACTTTATGGACATGTGAAGTAGAAATTTTACTGTTCCAAGGCTCTGATAATTTCTCAATATGTTGAAGAATTCAAGAGGAAAAATCACTAGAAAGATGCCCCTTCAATTTTGAGGTGATGTGGTTTCAAGCAGATGGCTTCGCTGATTTGATAGCCAAATGGTGGGAACAAGCACCAAGAAGATCAGGTAATAAGCCTTTTATCTTTTTCAAAAAGTTACAATACATAAAGGAGCAACTAAAAATTTGGAACAAAGATTACTTTAGGAACATTTTTGAAGAAAAACATAAGTTAGAGGAAGATCTCAAACATTTAAGTTTAAAAGTGATTGAAGATGGCATGCAAGAAGCTGACTTTCAAGAAGAAAATCGACTAAAAAAGGAGTTGGAAGGTTGGTTGAGGAAAGAGGAAATTTTCTGGAAACAAAAATCCAGGGAGACATGGCTTAAAGAAGGGGATAAAAAAGCAAATATTTTTCACAATTCTATCAAGATTCAAAGATCAAGGAACAAGATTTTTAGTATCCAAAATAGTAATGTAGTAATGGTAGGTGATATGGAGAGTATCAATAAGGAAGCAGTGGCTTTCTTCTATAAGCAAAAGAATCAAGAGGAAAATGATGAAAGGATGTTAGAGGAGGTTTTGGCTATAATACCTCCAATAGTCTCAGAGTAACTTAATAGGAACTTGATGTCTCCAACCACTAAAGAGGAGATTAAAGAGGCTTTACATGGATTAGGGGGTGACAAAGCCCCAGGACCGGATGGGTTTCCTATTGTTTTCTTCCAGAAACTATGGCATATATTTGAAAAAGATCTTTGGGAGGTGGTGGAGGAATATAGGATGGGAAGGTTTATTCTCAAAGAATTTAACACTACCTTTTTAGCTCTTGTCCCTAAAAAGGATAAACAAGTCACTTTTGAATATTTTAGACCTATTTCTCTTTGTAACATTGTTTATAAAGTAATATCAAAAGTTATTGCCAACATATTGAAGCTTGTTTTGCACAAAGTTATATCAGAGGAGAAAATTGGTTTTTCTCTAGGGAGATCTATCTTTGAAGGGATTATTGTTGCTCATGAGTCATTCCATTCGATAAGAATTTCCAAGGCACAAAAAATGATGGTTAAACTAGATATAAAAAGAACATATGATGAAGTTGATAGAATTTTTTTTTTGAAAGTGTTGAAAGTGTTGAAAGGGTTCAGGTTTGGAGAAAATTGGATTAAATGGGTTAAAGGATGTATTGATTCTCCAATGTTCTCTATTTATGTGAATGGTAGCCCACAAGGCTTTTTTTCTCAAGAAAAAGGAATCAGACAAGGTGATCCACTCTCTCCATTCTTATTCATAATAATGGCAAAAGTCTTGGGCCGTTTGATAAATGAGAACATAAATAAAGGAAAATGGAAAGGTATTAAGATCATAGAAGGGGTGGAGGCCTTGGCTCATCTACAATTTGTTGATGACACCTTTTTAGTGGGTGAAGCTACAGAACAAGAAGCAAAGGTGATGAAGGAAAATTTGGAAATATATGGGAAGGCATCTAGGCAGCACATTAACTAGAGAAAATCAGATATTTTTTTCTTCAATACTCCACAACAAACACATAGCAAAATTTATAGAATCATGGGGATGAAACAAGGTTTGATGCCTAACCGATATCTAGGGATCCCTTTCTTTAAGGGTAGTAATAAAGTAGATTTATGGAAAGATTTGATTGATAAGTGCCTCAAAAAGATGGATGGGTGGAAAGGCAAGTGGTTATCTTCTGTTGGAAGAATACTTATGTTGCAAACAGTGATCTCAGCGATTCTAGTTTACTCAATGATGTTCTTAGACATCCCTAAGAAAGTTTTAAAAACCTTAGAGCAGAAAATGAGAAATTTCTTTTGGAATGGAGAAAATGAAGAAGAGAGGATTCCACTCTTGGCATGGGAGAAAATTTGTAAGCCAAAAGCCAAAGGAGGAGCAGGTATAAGAAATTGGCACTATATGAATAAGGCTTTAGGAGAAAAGCTTATGTGGAGTATGTATAGGCAACCAAATCAATACTAGGCTAGAATTCTTCAAGAAAAGTATATGGATTCAAGAGAGTGTGAAAGAATTCTAACAATCAGGAATCCTCCAAAAGGATCAACAATTTGGAACTTTATCCTGTCATGTAGGCAAGTGATAACAAATCATTTATCATGAAAAATCAGGAATGGCTCAAAGGCAAAGTTTTGGGAGGATTCATGGGATAGATATAAGGCTTTAAAAGATGAAGGGATTTACCATGACTTACAAACTTACTTTTCGGTGAAATGGGGAGAGAAAGTTAGTGATTATATCATTCAACAAGAAGGTGTGGAGGAGCAATACTGGTGCTGGAAGAGTGTGGAGATGGAAGACCTGTCAGCACAACAAAAGCAAGTGATGCAAACTATTTTAGACAATAGGAAATTAAAGATTAGTGGGAAGGAGGACATGCTTATATGGTGTGTTCTCTCTCACAGAACTATTTGGTTAAGCTAGGATACAGTTTTATTGAAGGATTGGAGGATTCAAAGTTTGTCTCTCAAGACTTATGTTGGCATCAATGTGTGCTTCCAAAGGTAGGAGTTTTTTCATGGTTAGCCATTAAAGGGAGAATTTTAACAACAAAGAGAAGGAAAAGGTTGGGTATGGTAGGTCCTACTAGATGTATGTTATGTGAAAGGAATGAAGAATCAATAGATCATTTATTAGTGCAATGCAAGTTTGTAGAAAAATGTTGGGATCATGTGCATGCAAAATTGGGCTAGTTAGGGCCAAGAGGAAAAACTATGAAGGGGACACTTGATGGATGGCCTAGACCTTTAAACAAATCAACTCTATCCAACATATGGTTAATCACTCCTTCATTGGTCATGTGGGAAATTTGGAAGGAACCCAATCGAAGGGTTTTTAGGGGTGAAGCTGAATCTATAAGGAGATGTCTCTACATGATTGATCATATCATAGAAGAGGTAATGGGATCCTTAGCATCAAGGAAACAAGCTCATCGGGTTCCTTTCACACAAAGGGATAGTGAAATCTAGAAGGTGTGGTCAGGCATAAGATTCAAATCACCCCCAAGAGCATTGGTAGTAAAAACAAAGAATAAGAAGGCTGAGAAAATTGTATGGAGAACACCAAAAGAAGGTTGGTTTAAGGCAAATTTTGATGGAGCAGCGCAGAACAATCCTGGTAGATCCAAGGCAGGAATCATTATCAAGGATTCAAAAGGGGAGATAATGTTATTTGGTGCAATGAGACTAAAGGATGGGACAAATAATGAGGCAGAGTGCAAAGAAACAATACTTGCAATCAAGATGGCCAAACAAGCGGGTGTAAAAAAACTACATCTTGAAGGTGATTCACTGATTATTATACATGCTATAGAAAAACTAACCATCAATTCTTGGCATCTCCAAAATTACATTGAAATAATCAGAGAAGATTTAATTTTTTTTAAGATTTCAGAATAACTCATATAAAATGAGATGGCAATAAAGAAGCATACAAGCTGTTAAAATGGGCCATGTCATTGGCTGAGGTGGAGAAGTTATATCTTGAAAATTTAAAGATGAATGATGACGGGATATCATCCTTCCCAAGAAACTTTTAAAAGTGGGGTTTGTGTGACGTAAGACTTTCCTTGAAAAGAGAAAATCAATAATTGTTAAGATACACAGAAATGGGAAAAGGAATGTTTTCACATTATTAATTGTAATGGACTTAGAATGTCATTAATTAAGAATGCAGATTGACGGCTATTAACTTAGAAAGTGGAGCTTTAATCGTGTGATGGAACAACTTGATGGGGAGAAGGACGGGTTGTTGGGATGGGAGTTAAGGCAAAAAAGGTCTCACTTTGTTATATAAACAAACAAGAATGACTTCAGATTTCATTCCTTTTGTTCTTACGAATTGACAGAGTTGAAGTTTGTGGTGTAACAATGGAGCCAAACTTCACTTTCCAAACACAAAAGCAACAGAAAGGTCTGTTTGGCCCGATGGAGAATCTAAGATTGAAGAAGATGTTGAATTGCCCCACAAAGAAGGTCATTTCTACAGTGAAAGATACTTTGGGTCCGCTCTTCAACAATGACCATTGTAGATGGAAATTGCAGGTTGACATAGCGGCCATGGTAATGGCGTGGGGGTTAGAACTCGAGGAACATGAAAATAGTGTGAAATGGGTCATTATATCTTTGTTTGAGAAAGACTTAATGGAAGGGATTGATTCCCTATTGGAATGGGCTCACCCAGGATGGGCATTTAATTACAATGAAATGTTTGAGGATGAAGCAGAAGGCTTTGAAGTGGGAATCACCCCTTTTCTGAACTGGCCGAAAAGGGTGAATAGGGAGGCCTACACTAAGGAATGGAAGAAAGCATGGAAAAAGTTGGTTATTGCTATCCAAGAGGCTCAGGCAGTGAGAAAGAAGGTGGTAATGTCCAGGGTGATTCCTAGGAAATGAAGGTCTATTAGGATTCAAAAAGCAAGGATTGTAAAGAATGAAAGAGGGATAAATCTCCCAAATTTTTGTGAACGAATATGAAAATTATTAAATTTTGATTTATGGAAGGGAAATGACTGAACTTGCAATGGCTTTTGATGATACTATCAGGTTGATGAAGATGTCAAAGTGTTGAAAGCGGAGGGATAGAAAAGTCACTTTTTGAAGTTTCAACAAGAATTCACAGAGGAGGACGAAAGGACAATGGGCATTTGATGAAGGTTGATAGTCTATAAGCCCTTGCATGAAAGTGATGCATTGTAATGTTTTTTTTTAATGTAAATTTTCTATGGCTAATAAAGTAAAGTGAAGAATATAGGGTTTAAGTTTAAATGTAGGGGTTGATATTTGTAAGGTGGGGGATATAATAGTTTTTATGTAATGAGTCTAGAAATGATTCCATGAAATACAGAATGTAAATCCTTTTTTATGAATAAAATATAACCTATTATTGATAATTAAAAAAAAAGGTTTACAAACATCCAAAATTTTACCCCTTGAGACATCTGGTGAACTCGACATGAAGCACTTTCTTATGATTTTTCATAAAAAAAAATTTTTGTGCAAGAACAAAACCATTCGACGTAATCACAATTCAATCACCGCATACTACTTTTTATTCAACATAATAGTTTTGTGCTTCTTGACACTTTTCTAGTTATTCTATTTTCTATGTGTAGGATTAATCGCTGCATATATGGATCTAATGTTGTAGTTGTGTGTTTACGATATGAGATTTTTCTTTATTGATACATTATTTTTCTACTTTTTGAAATCCCTTTACTATTTTTGTGCTTACAGGATATTTTGATGCAATCACATCCAATTCGATGTAATGCCTAGTACAAATATGCAATCGTACTATTAAAATGATGCATCTATTTAAAAAGAGCTACAACTACCTTCAAAATGATGCAATCACCTGAGATAGATGCCCATTTATCAGAAGCATAAGAAATCCAATTTAAGTCAGCCTCCTGAGTATGAAAGAAGAAAGGAAGAAAGTTGAATCAACCAGAATTTTAGACACAAAGCCAAATAAGAGGAAGATATCAACGACGTAGAGGAACGATAAGTCTTGAATAGGTATTATCAATAGGTATTGACTTATTATAAAAATTATAGCTTGATTATGAATCTTAGTAACCTTTATCCAAATGAATTTTGATTTCTAGATCTAGGGTTTTTTTGTTAATGATATATGATTTGTAGCGTGTTGCATAGAAGCATCTCTAGTTTCTATCACATTTCATTTTGGAGCTAAAATGAACCTTTTTATTTTCTATCTATTTTTAGAGTAAATAAATTCCCTTGGCTACTATATAAATAAGACTACGAGTAAAGTTTGTTTTTACACTAGCCATCTCGGGCTCAGTGTATCAGTGATAGGTCAAATTAGGTGAATGTGCCTAAGGACTTGGCATGGATGAATAGAGACTTAAGTGTCTCACCCATGCATCCCATTATTGGCTAGCATCATAGATCTTATTAAACACCATTTTTTTTAGAGCCAAAAACTCCTTCTACTTGTTGAGGCAGGGTTAATGATATGTACAACCCGAAGATACCCCTCAAGTATCCCTCTTTTTGAGATAGAAGATTTATCGAGATCTTTGGGTCTTGAGAAATTTGAAGCTTGATATGCCCGATAAGTGAGTGCCATGTAAGGGGGATCCAGTGCTACCAAGATTCTATATGTGCAAATTAAATATGATATTTTATAGTAAGGGGATTTGACAAGGAGAGCCCTTGATTGAGCCATAGGTTGTGATTATTTTCATATTTATTTATATTCATTGTCACAACAACCATACTATTTTTTGTGCATTTTTTATCACTGAAGTTTGACAAAAGACACAAAATTGATAATACATAGGCAATTAGATGTAATTGACAAAAAACTGCTACACAATTGAGAAATTATACAACGCATTTAATAGATTTCTACTACATAATTAATTTTTTCTATTGTGTGTTTTTTGTTTATTAGTCGCATTTGATATAACTATGCAACACATTTGTCATTCATGTCCTGCTACACATTTGCTATATTTTGACATGAAACTATTACAATCATTCGACATAATTGCCTAAGATTTTCAGCTTGCATCATATCAAAATAGGGTTTCTAGACCTATCCTATATTTCTATCTAGATTATTATATTCCTATGATTGGCACCTGACACTACATATTTTCCTTAGGAGTACTTGCATGTTTAATATACCCTTGCATATAGAAAACCATTCATGTATATGTTTAGTATACTCTTGCATATAGAAAATCATTCCCTTTCATATTAGTATACCCTTGCATCTAAGAAATCATTCTCATGCATGTTTAGTACATACCCTTGCATATTACAAAATCATCTTCTTGCACGTTTAGTGTACCCTTGCATATAAGAGATCATTCACTCGCATTCTTAGTTTTCTCCTTGCATTTAGGATTCTCATCCTTGCACTATCCTTACATTTAGGGTCTTTATTTCACATTGCCTTGATAATTCCAAAAATCTAAAAAAATCACAAAAAATAGGTTGTGTTTTCCAAGGGTTTTACATTATACCTTTAGGGTTATTTCCAGAAACTAAGGGCTTCACTTTTTGGTCATTTCCATAGTGATTTTTAGAACAATTTTGACCTCCTCCAAATCAACTATCTTTTTGTCACTTGATCAATTGTCAACTTGTCATCCTATCATTTTTTTGTCCCAAATTTGGAGGTCAAGAGAATTCTTTTAGTCGCTTAGGCTATCTCCTAAAAGCACTATCCTCAAAATTTCTAACAATTTCCCTTTTAGGTATCTACATTATTTTGCCTCTTTACATATATTTTAGTGTCATACTTTGTCATTATTATCATCATTTTGCATCTTGAATACCTTAGTCTTGCATTCCAAAAAAATAATATTGTCTTACCTAGTTGTTATTATCATCATTTTGCACCTTGCATACTTTAGTCTTGTATTCCAAAAAATTAAAAAACCACCCCAAAAAAATTAGTGTCATACTTAGTTATTATCATCAATTTTCATCTTGCATGCCTAAGTCTTGCATTCCAAAAAATAAAATAAAAAATAGTCATACCTAGTTGTCATTTTTGTCTTGCATAAGTATATTTCTTAGTTTATATTCCATGAGAGTCATTTGCATGTGCCAATCACAAGATCACATAAGAGCAAAGGTCAAATGGATCCCAAAAATGACCTTATGTTCAACCCTACCAGCAACATGGACTTTAGCACACCAAGGACCCTACGATGTTCTTAAAGGGAAAGAACTACATTACCACCATTACCCCCTTTGCCTCCACCAGGAGATAATTTTTTAGTTGAAACTTTTAGGGCATAATGTACACAAGAGGAAATTTATTGGGCACTACAATACCTTAGAATTATGCTCGTTATAGATGTGCTATTATCTGCTAACCCCAATCGATATTTCTACTTGCTTGCACAAAATAGGGAAAACATTCCAACTAGATTTTACACTTCCACCATCATGGAACAAATGACACAGACCCAAACACACATAATTGTGCCTACCCATGCAACTATATCTACTCAGATATCCTCGAGTGTGCCCTCTAGTAATTCATCTCATAATAAGACATATGTCACGACCTCAACAATATCATTTGGCACCCAATACAGCAACCCACTCATCACTAGTAATCCAATGATAATAAATGCCAACATGAATACCAATGTGGCCTCAACTGTGCCATAATCCAATCCAACATTCAATCCTCAAACATAACAACAAGTGTCACAAATACTATATCAGTGACTAGTCAAATGAACACCTCCAATCCCTTGGGGCTTATGAGCAGTCAAACTAACATAGTTCCCCAAGGTGTTATTGTAACCAAAGATAGTCACATTGCTACCTCACAGGGGGAACCTCCCAATCAAGTGCCACGTATCATACTCCAAGGTACTCCCCTTAACCCACAGTTGAACAATCAGAATATTGGGGTATCGACTAATCCCATTGGACATAATCCTTTTGCAAACTTGATGTTTAACTATTTTGCGCCATTGTAAGTGCCTTCACATGTGTCCATGTCAAACCAATATCCTACACAAAAATTGGCATATACATACAATCAGGTACCATCCTATTACAATAGTAATCCTTTTCTGGACCCAAATTTGGGAATCAATACACATGTCTCACTAATGCCCATTGAGATACTTGCACAACATGTGCAAAATGTATAACAATAGACAACCAACCTACAAATTGGTACCCCAAAGAGAACGTACTCACTAGAAGACTTATGCCCTATCCTTTTGACAAGTCATTAAGCATGTCACCTTTTCCACCTAACTTTGAGATACATAAATTTGACCAATATAAGGAAAAGGGAGACCCAGAGACCATATCGGAGATTTTTTCATAGCATGCATAGAGGTGGTACATAATGACACTTATCCAATAAGACTCTTCCCACACAATCTTGTTGGCACTACTATGGAATGGTTCTCATGACTACCTTTAGACATAATATCTTGGAATGAAGTGGCTGAAAAGTTCATTTCCCATTACTCTCATAACATCGTTAGTGATGTCACAATCATGGATCTTTGTAATACAAAGCATAAAATAAATGATATTTTTTCTTCCTTCCTACAATGTTTGAGGAATATGGTTTAAAAAGCCTTATTTCATATTCTAGAAAAGGATAAGATCTTGATCTTTATAGAAAACTCCCAACTAGACATGATGTGTGATCTCCATTCTCAATGCATTGACAAATTTTAAGAACTTGTTGAGTGCAACCTGAAAGAAGAGAGATCACTTACCATAAAAGGAATAATCAAAATCACCAAAGAGACCAATACCAATTAATCATATGATAAATCAAAATATTGGTCTAGAAATAAGAATGCCATCAATGATGATGTAGTAGATGCTAAAGTTGTTAATAGAGCACAACCTGTCTTGTGTCTCCAAGGGACACCAAATGCAAACACTCCCAATAAAACTAGTAACATACCTCAAACTGGGATTCAATCATCTAATGTCACTAATGACCAACAACGTTCTTCATCATTTAAGTATTTATCCTTTTTTTCTTTTGTGTTTTTTGTTCTCTTCTTCCAAGATGATGAATGATGGAATATGATAAAATTTTTGAATAAATAAGCTCATATAGCTAATACAAAAATCTATGCACTATAATATCATGGATGGTTTAAATGATATGTTTATTATTTAAGCACTTATTTGAAAATTAAGAAAACAATTATATATCAATTAGATTAGATTCAACCCCTTAATTATTGCTCGCAAAATATGAAGGTCAAGGGTTGTTATGCTCCCAACCAATAGGGGAGGATGCGAGTGGTGATCTCTTAGAGTGAGGTCTCATGGAAGGAGGCTACCCAAATTATGGAGGTCAAGTGTTGCTATTCTCCCAACCAATAGGGGATGATGTGAGGGGTGAGCTCTTAAACTGAGGTCTTATGGAAGGAGTTTGCCCAAAATATAGAGGTCAAGGGTTGTTATGCTCCCAACCAACATGGAAGGATGCAAGGGGTGAGCTCTTTGACTGAGGTCTCGTGGAAGGAGGCTACCCAAAAAAATTATGAGGGTGATATTGAGAGTTTTTAGATCTCATTAATTTTGTAGTGTAATCTAATCTTAGTGGGAGGAAGATATTTGTCATTATCCATGGATAAGATATAGTTCTAACATATAATTTTTTGTCTATTTCATCACAAAGTTAGTGACTCCCATAATTTCCAGTAAGTTATTAATATCCCATTGTAATTACTTCCCCAGTAAATTATGTTAAGTACACAATAGTAAAATATATATGTCAATCTTCGCAAATTAACTTTAGATAACTTTTATTGATGTGAATAATGTGAAAATTGTAGACATAATAACTTTTCAAATCTGTAACACAATTTCTTACATATTGTTAAATTATTTTAGGATATGCTAATAAAATATTTGGATTGAGATTGAAGATGAATGAGCAATATCAAGGATATACATTACAAGAATCCATTGGTGTATGTGGTCATATTATACCCAAGAACTTTCTCCTAATCATGTTTTTCCTTAAGATCAATCATACTTTGATCTTTGGATACATAGTACTCACCAGATCTACAGAGATGACTCCTTTAACTACACTTTGTAATGTGCCCATTTATTTGTTGAGTTATCTGAAACATAACTACAAATGACTTATTTTTTCTTTATTATTAAGACAACCCTTAGATTCAAATGTGAATGAGATATATACACTAAGCTAGAAACTATCTTACCAATAATTAGTTAAATAATCATTAACCTACTTGTGATTTATGCAGGATAGAATATCTCCTAGTGTCCTTCATGTGCTCTTTGATTTTGGTGAAGTTGTTGGTGCAGCCATAATAAATCACATGGATATTGATTAGGTGAGTTGTACATGTATTGATAGAATATGTATGTCTAAAATAAATGAATTTACTTTAAATTTAAGATTTTGAAAGTTTAAATTTGTTACAAAATTATCAGACTATACAAAAAGGTTAAGTGATTTAGAGTTGTAGTAGAAACTATGAAAAATAATTATTAACTTAGTTGTGATTTACACAGGCTAGAATATCTATTGGTGTCCTTAAAGTCCTCCTAGATTTTGGTGAAACTGTTGGTATTTCCATAAGCAGCCATACAAGTATTGATTAGGTGAGTTGTACATGTATTGATAGCATGTATATGTCTAAAATAAAAGAATTTCCTTCATTTTAGATGTGGAAATTTAAAATTTGTTACAAAATTATCAAACTATACACAAAGGTTAAAGTTTTTTTAAAAAAGCTTTATTTAAGATTTTAAAAGTTCAAATTTCATATAAAATTATCAGTTGTCCACAAAGTTAAGTGAAGTTTGTGTTGTTTGTTTGAAGATTTATGGATTGGATTACCTAAAAATTAAAGATGTAATATTATAATAAGTTGATTAATCATTATATAATGCTAATATATTAATAAAAATATATAGATATTATCATGAAATTGGTATTGACTAAAAAAAATGCAGTCTTAAAATGGTATCAAAAGCCAAAGTCTAATAATTATGGATTCATAAATCCATCAAATAATTGAATTTACTGTTTTATCCAATTATCATCTAGAACTAACAAGCATAAAAGTCTTCAAACAATATCGGTCCTCACATAATTCTTCATTTTGATAGATCTTTCTATCATAGGATGAGTACTCCTCTATAGAGGATTTTTCTTCTTCATTGCCACTTTCATCCATTTCTATTCCGAAAGAGAAGAGACTACCATTCCATGTTGTACGAAGATTAAGAACTCTATTTCGTAGCTTGAATTTTAATGTTTTAAATTCTACACCTCCCTCTTGTACCCTAAATTGTTGTGCTTCTTAAGCCACCTTGTTAGACTCATGTTTGCATTCATCATGGTTCTCTATCCTAGAGAAAAGGTCCATAGTTGGAGATCTAATTTGTTAAGATCATTGTAATAATTTGGCAATGTTCAAAACCAATCCACCAAACAAGTTTTCTTGATAAAACCCAAAATTTTTGATAACCATTTCTATTACAATGGAAAGCCACCTAACCTTGCAAAATAACCCTTTCACTTGAAACTTTTTTTTTTATAATCCACTGGCTACCTTCAAATTTTGTCAGATCTTATTTATAGTCTCATTTCTTGAACATACCATTTTTTTCATGTGATTTTGCATAAACTATCAAAATTCAAGATCTCCAAAAGTTGAGGAGCAAATAAGGTAGTCTATTCCATATTAGATCATTAAAACATGCACAATATTTTTACGCTTTGATTCATCTTTTCATTCAAATAACTTTCAACCTTACAAAGGCTCGTGTACTAGAAAAATGGCTAGAAAGAGAACCATCTCTTTGTCACCAACCATGTTCTCCACCATTATTTAGACTCAAAATTCACAATTAAACTAAAGGGTGTTTTGAGACACAAAATTCTTAAACGATAGTAGCTCAAATATGGAAGAGCACCTACTTTACAAGCATGAGGATGGTGGTTTTATTCCATCGTGCCCTAACTTGAATTAATTAATGATATTATAGTTTATATTTAACAATATTGATTTATCTGAATAGTGAGCTATTTTGAAAATTCATTGTTTTATATCATCTCTAAAGATCTTGAATGATAATATTTTTATTGTTTTAAGAAAGATGATAAATGAGATTGAAAATATATTTTTCTATAAAGATAAAAAAAAATTATATTATAGCTATAGTCTCTATAGAGACAATGATACTAGTGGTTTTTATTGTCTTTATAAAGGCAAATTTTCAAGACAATAATTTAAGACACCCACTTAAAGACAATACATAAATTTAGTTCTACCTCAAGTTGAGACAGTTTACTCAAATATTTTCTTAAAACCCCTTTATATGTAGTAGTGACACCCATAGTCTAATATAAAATTTATAACCATCAAGGAGTGATTGGAAAATATAAAGGAAAATGATAATCAAAATGAAGTACAAATGAACATAAATATTCAAAAAATCCCCTTTATTTCCTTGACAAAATTAGAGAGTTCAAAGGTTCCCCTTGCCTATACAACAAAACATGTCTAAAGAAAATCACTACAATCTCTCCTTTGTTTTCAAAATTGAATAAGAATGTCTTCTTCTAGTTGATTCACACTCATGCCTCTGAGAACAAGGGGATAAGAAAATCCTCCCCAATTAATGTCCTTCAATTTCATATTTAAAGACTTTCTTAATTATTCCTTTCAGTATCAACTTTTGTAACCATTTGTTTAAAATCATATATTTTAAATACCTCCACATTTCAATAAACATACTGAACATGTTTAATTCATTGAATTAAAACAAATTTTTGAAGTTAAAAATAAATTTGGGTTAAATGGACGAGTGTCTCTTTTCTTTCTCACTCGGTCTATCCACATTTTACAAATCAAAATTATGTGATGATAGAAGTGAACCTTAAATAACATCTTAAATAAGCTTATAGACATTTTCATGGTACTCTATTCACATTTCCAATATAAGGTCCATTTTTTATAAGAATTACACTTGGTGTGTGACATCAACATTAGTTTTTTTCTATAAAATTTCTTGTAAATACCTAATAAAGAGTAGCCGTGTTGATCTTTTTATATGTCTCCATTCTGAAGCTTTACATTCTGAAATATTTTACCTTTTATAGTTAAGCTTCTAAATTTTTTATTATTATTGAAGAATATAGTTTCATTCAATTTTCCAACAATGCCCTTATTCATCACTCTTAACACTAGGAGTTAGTGAATTTTAAAGAATAAAATATTTTTGAGATACTATAGGCCAATGATGATAGCGGATCAAAGGAGGAGGTTAGGGTTTTCAACTAGCAGTGGCGGTGAGAGAAGGGATCCAAGCATGGGGTGAGGAAGAGGAAGGAAATGGAAGAGGCTCATGTGGTGACCACCAGGACGGACTTGGGAGCTTCCAAAAAGGGATGTTATAGCCAATGCTTAAAGGGATTCATGGTGGAAAAGATCAAACAAGTGGAATGGGGATAGGAACTAGTGGGGGTGTTCCAAAAAATTCAAAGGAGTTAACAATGGTTTAGCATGCTAGAAGAGAAATAATGGAGGCCCAAGGACTCTTTTCAGCCAACCCAAAAAATGATGGAGAAACTGTCCACAATTGACAATAGGGTCATTTCAGTGCGAATTGAATCAAACAAATGACGAGAATCGGTTCATCTTCAAAGAGAGAGGGGATTTTTTATGAACTGGGGGGAGGATGGTCGATGTACCCTCACATTTGGAAATGGATAGATGATAACTGGGGTAAGAATTTTGCACTGAAATCCCTATCTAATGGTTTTTTCCTGGTAATAACTAGTAACTCAAGAGAAAAGAAATGGGTTATGAATAATGGCCCGTTCATGATGGACAAAATTAGCTTCTTCGTTAAATATTGGGATTCACATTTTAACCCTAACCAAGTCTCTATTGAATAAATATGCATATGGATTAGGTCATATAACTTGTCGCATGAATGTTGGAATGTAGAAATTCTAAGGGCTCTAGGTAATAGATTGGGAAAGTTTCTCAAGGTAGATGAAGCAATAGAGAAAAATATTTTAGCATATATGCCATGACATGAATTGGATGGAGGCATCATCTACCTTTACCTCATGCGATTGAGATCTAAACAAGTGAAGGATATTGGTGGTAGGAAATAGAGGTAGAAAAAAATATGGAAAAGTGTAGTAAATTCAAAGAATGGGGACATCAAGTGGAAGAATGTCTGAGTGATAAAAAAGGGAAGGGATTAGAGGATGATAGTGTAATACCCCAAAAATGGGCTATAGGTTCATTAACCTCATACATCGATAATACAAATGAAATCGACATCAAAGTCCTAACCTAAGGCACATCTGAACATCATCGAATCCTAATTGATTATCATAAATTCTACATCAGGGAATATTCTTAGTAATATTCCTAATTATCCTAATTATCTTTGATTTAATGATTATTTGGCAATAAATCCTATTTATCCTAAAAGTTTGATTAATTGAATATTCTCAATATTTAATTAATTAGATTTAATTCTACCACTTAATTGTTTAATTGAAGTTAATTCTATTTATTCCTAAGTTGTATTATTTAATTTTGACAATAAATCCAAAATCCTATGAATAATTGATTAAATTCTTGTTTAATTAATTAAAGCAAGTTGACATATTTAATGATATTATTTTGGAATAAAAGTTTGATTTTAATAATTGATTAACCCATAAATCAATTGTTTTATTTTTCAAAATCCTTTAAGTTGGAAATAAATCACTTTATTATTAAATTAATTCATAAATAAAACATGCACAATCAAAAAAGCAGACAACTATCAATTATCAATTAAATCTAAACTCTATTTTGAGTTGAACTCTGCTTTTGCATGTTTTTGTGAGTTAATTATCCTTTATTTAAAAATAACTCAAAAATCAACCTAAGTTATTTGAGTGATTTATGGCTTTTTTTCATGCACCTCCAAAGCCCTAGCTTTCTATAAATTAAGGCTTCAGCTCTTCATTTGGGATCCATCCATGAATTGCACACTCACGCTGTCGAATTGGAGACTGAAGAATCGATCTTGAGAATTCAAGTTGTTGTGAGATTTTCATTGTTTTTGCATAGTATCCATATCATTTAGAATATTATTGTTAGATCATTTTAGCATATCAATTTTCATATTAACATAGATTCATATCAAGTTTTCATTATCATAATTGTATAGAAAAACCAAAAAAATAGATTAATTGCATTCATTCCATATCTAGATTTTGCATTCAAATCCTTCATTTAGGTGTCGTCAAGGTCACTAATCTCAGTCCAATCTGAGAATACATACTTGCATCTACTAGAAGGCAATAAATCGCTTGGTTAGTTTAGTTTTTCATTTATTGCACGATTTCGATTTTAGCTAACCTCTAATGTTTTACTAAAGTGTTGTGTCTACAGATCAAGTAAAAAATTCACACACACATTTCTAGCACCCACCGTGGGGCCCTGAAATGGGTTTCCCTTCAAATTTTATCAATTTCTATCATTTTCTTATCTTTTTCTATTCCAAGCTACGATTTGTATTCTATGTCCGTATAATTTTCGTACAAGTTTTGTCAGAAACTCGTACCAAGAGATACCTACTGTCGTACGATAGTTGATTTGATCTAGGATCGCACAAGCAGAAACCCACTATTGTTTGGAAGCTCGATTGTCGTGTGATCTAATACCCATTGTCGTATGAGCTTCTAGATTGTCATCTGGGAGGTAACCCATTGTCGTACGAGTTTCAGTGCCAGGGTTCAATTATTGTTTCATTTTTTCAAGTAGTTTGTCAGATTTGGTTTGCAAATTTTGACTAACAACTAACCCTAACAATTGAAATTCTCTATTTTTGATTGATTTTCACTGGTTTTTTATTGGAAAAAGTGCAAGAATTGCTAAAAATAGGTAAGAATCTACTAAGCACATTGCGAGGAATTCAGCTAATCTTTTTAGCTGATAACGTTTCAATTTGGATTAAAAAGAACTCTTGCATGTCAAGCTTGTGTGACCTTTATTGCTTTCATATCACATATTTCATTTTGGGCTATAAAAATGAACATAGATTTTCTTTTCAGCATCTTTGTTACACATAGTAAATAGGCCCTATGAACACTATTCATGGCTCTTGAGAGAGTGAATTTCCAATGAAATTCTTCTCAATGAAAGAACCCTTGTAGGTAGGGAGGATACTGAGGGCATCTCACGTTCTACTAGATATGTGTGTCTTCAACTTTTGATCGATGCATTCTCTCTCCGAAGAGGTTGATAGATCATAAGGGGTTGACATCATAGATCTTTGTGAGATAATCTTAGTCTTAGCGTGTCAGATTTATCTGTCTGCTTTGTTTTGGTGAAGTGAAGAGGCTAGGGGATTATGCTCTACTTCCTTTTTGGATAGTACCAAAAATCCAAATCCTTGAATCTGATCTAGTCCCCATGTGGTATATCTTGTGAGTCACCTTTAGAGAGGGTTAACCATAGTGGACATTCCCTTAATTGGGTCAACCACATTGACAAAACCTCAAGCGGTAATAGCCATTTTCACCGTGGTAGTGACAACCTCTATATAAATGTCTTGTTGGAAGAAATCTCCACAGGTGTGGTCTCTTGTTGGGCTGTCAGATCTCCCTAGCAGATCCTAAAGATTAAGTTCTCAAATTGTGTCAAAACCTCGGTGCGCCTAGATTGGAGTTCGCCCTCTTGGATCATAAAAGTTGCAGAGTCAAACCATTACTAAAAACCCTAGCGAGGCCAAATTTTCATTTTCTAGGAATATGTGTGTTATTGCAAAACTTTTTGGAACATACACAATTAGCAATTCTAAGGATTAGCACAAATAAGTCACTTGATTGTTCATGCGCAAGGTTGCTTTTACCCTTGTTCATTGTTTTCAGACATGCTTGAAATCACTTGCTTGATGTTTTGCGTGCTTGCTTATCTATCTGGTTACTAAAAATGAACAAATCTGTTATAATCCTCAAATCTAGACATTGAAATTTGCAAACAATCTGAAATTGAAAACCCAAAAATTTGCAAAAATTGAAGTGAAACACATTTTTGGAGTCAACAGTCATTTTGTAAAGTTAGAAAGTCGTACGAATTTTGGCTATTGTCATTTCAAAACCCCTATATTGTTGTATGGTATTAGGTACATTATCATATGAGTTTTATTGCCAGTCAATTCCAAAAAGTCAAAATTCCTGCTATCAACTGTCGTGCAAGTTTTGGAATAATCATACAAGTTTTTCAATTGTCATTTCATGCTATACCCACTATCGTATGAACCTGTAGAAAGTTGTTTGAGAAATTTCAAAAAGTTGTCAGAACTATCAGAGACCCAGCTTTTCCAGCCTATTTCTAGAATCTTTCAAACAAATAATCATGTCAGGAACAGAGCAGCAAATACTGAGAATCCAACCATTTTCCTAAAGGGGGCCTTTTGAATCTGATTTAGTCTTCTGTTTAATCGATTTGAGTCTTTTTTATCTTGTGTCAAAAACCTTGTCATAACTATCAATCTTCAATCAATCATCAAAATGACTAAGTGTTGTGAACTCATGTCCGCTATCTTTTGGGAGTCTACCCATACATCCAGGGCACAATCTCCATCATCTACATCTAATCTAAGCTTCAATCAATCAAAACCTTGACAAGGTTGCATCATTTGATCTTCTTGAATCATATCCTTCTTTAGTTGTCTTCATCATATTCTTTTTCTTCACCCAAGGTTAATGGTGGAAACTAGAGTTTCCTCTCACAAGAAATCTGGAGAAGCATCCCATACTTTACCTATAACCACTCTCCAAGCTCCAACTCTTGAACAACTCTACAATTCTGGTCTTTACGAAGATGATGGTCTTGGCAACTTTCGATTAAAAACTGGTTACATTCCTCCTTCATCAACTCACGAAGGTAATCAACAAACTCCACATCAATCTATCCCAGGTAGAACTCCTACCATGTCTCAAGCAGGGACAAACTTTGGCTCTCAAAGAGCTCAATCTCAACATGGTGCAGATCAGGAACCCACACCTGAAGAAATTGCTCAATATCAAAATGATGATAACTTCAAATGAATGATGAAGCATTTCTTGAAAGAAGACAAAGAGGCATACTTTTTACAATTGGCTCATCAAGGAGCTAAACTTCCTCCCAACTTTAATGTTGAAGATATCATTACACATGAGGAAGAAACTCCACTCACAGCTATGATGAAACAGATGCAAGCCATGCAAGTCAAGCTTAATAACCTTGAGAAAGAAAAGGAACCCAAGGAGTTCTCCATGGAGGCCCTATGTCCTTTTCCATTTGACAAAGACTTGTACATGCCACCATTCCCAAAAAGAGTGGAGATGCCTAAGTATGATAAGTATGATGGACAATCAGATCCCCAAGATCATGTCAGAGAATTCTGTACACAATCTATGGAGTTCATGCACGAACCAACCTATCTGATGTGTCTCTTCCCTTGATCTCTAGGGGGAGAAGCCATTCATTGGTTCTCTAGATTGCCTTCTACTATCAAAACTTTTGAGGAGTTGATCAAATTGTTCTATCAGCAATACTCCTACAATGTTCAACATCCAATCACCATGATCGATATCTGCAATCTCAAGCAATATCCAGGCGAACCATTCTTGACATTTCTCAAAAGATGGAGGAAGAAATTCTCTCTATATGCTAGGCCTATTCCAGAAACTGAGAAACTGGAAATCTTCATCAATAATATTATCCTAGAAATCAACTACCCTTTACAAATGCAAGATCATACGTCTTTTGATAAGATGGTAGACAATGCGATCAAAATTGAAAAAGTACTTGTGAAAAAAGGAGAAATCACACTTCAAAAGGACAAGTACGAATCAGGATCCAGTTCTAAAGACAAGAATAAAAACTGGAACAAGAACAAAGGCATTGTCATAGATGGTGTTGTTGATACTATCTGTGCCCCATCAAAGGCACCAGCTTTCAATCTAACTATTGGTACCCAAGCCATAAAAGCTTTAGAACAAAAGGTGCCTGAATCATCTCAAAAGAAGCCAGAGTATAAAAAGTGGTCCGCTGATAATAAATGAATGTTCACTCCTCTGGGAGAATCTTTGGAATTAGCTATGAGAACTCTGCTAGCTAATAACATCATCTCTTTGTCGGAGATCCGACAATCTAATTTTGATCCTAAACCAAAATGGTGGAGAGAATAAATTTTGTGATTTCCATCGGGGTAAAGGTCACAAAACTAATAACTACTTACGCTTGAAACATACTATTCAAGATTTGATTGATAAGGGAGATATCACCATTGACAATCATAAAAGCAATAATGATCATATAGCATTCACAGAACCATTTCTGAAACATGGTTAAGAAGTTTCATCTTCTCAACCTAATATGGGGGCAAAGGTCAATTATGCTTACCCTGGAAATAATGTTGTTATCAATATGGTTGAACCTTATCTCTCTGAACATTGCAATGTCATCAGAATTATATGAAGAGATAGAGATCATCCTTCAGCTAATGTAGTTACTCGATCACAAGCTCAGGCACATCTGAACGGACAAATCCTAGATTCATTGAATGTCCCTAAGATGCCCTTCAATCTTTCTTCCACTTCCAAACAGAAGGTTGTTTCTAAATCTTCCAATCCTAAAGATACAAGGCCAACATCTTATAGAATTGTTCAAAAACTCCAACACACTAATGAAAAAATCTCCATGTTTGAGTTGCTTCGAATATCTCCAACTCATAAAGCCATTCTAGATAAAGCTTTGCTCAGATCCAATGTTTCTGATGACCTTGATTTAGATAGGTTCCAGACTATGGTTGGACATCTTACATCTCTACAATATATCTCCTTTTCAAAGGAATATGACAACTCCTTGAGTCACCCACATAACCAGCCCTTGCATATAGAAGTCTTGATCCAGAACCATAGAGTCAAACGTGTGTTGATAGATGGGGGTGCTGGCCTAAACATTTGTTCTTACAGCTTGGTCACACAATTGGGATTTTCAGAATTGGCTATTGATCCTAGAAAGAAAATAACTATAAAAGCCTATGATGAACAAGAAAGGTCTTCTAAAGGCACCATTGTCTTACCTATCCAAGCAGGTCCAGTTATCAGAGATAATGTATGTCAAGTTCTTGATCTACCTTTGGCTTACAATATTCTTCTAGGGAGACCATGGATACATGAGATGAAGGCTATTCCTTCTACATTTCACCAATGCTTGAAATTTCCTTATGAAGGAGTAGAAGTCACTATTCCAGCAGACATATCCACCACTTGCAATACATTGAAGGAAAGTGCAGATAAACTTGTGCCTAATAACAAAGAATCTTCCATTGAACCAACTAAAGAAGCATCCACATCTAAAATGGAAGATCTTGCAAAAGAGGTTAATATCAAAGAAAACAAATATGGGAGAATATACTATAGAGCCAGTCTTATCTTTGACATCTCTCCCTATCTCACCTAGGTCTTATGGACAATATTTGAAATAATCCAAACCAGACTCTAAAGAACCTCTTAAGGCATATTAAAAGAATTTTGTAGCAGAACAAGTCTCCAAGAAGGAATTTGAAGAAGATGAAGCTATGCTTGCATGGCTATACAAAGATGAACCTGAATCTCAAGTGGTTCAAACTAGTGACTCTACAGTATCCAATATCCCTTCCAAGGCATATGGCCCAGGAGATAAATTAATAGCTAAGATGGGATATTTAGGTAAAGGACCTCTAGGATTCAGAGGAAAAGGTCTCATAACACCTATTTCACATACCGGTAGGGCAAACAAAGATATTGTTAGCTTAGGCTTTAAAAAGAAACCCTTCCACCTCAAAGGTAATTGTTCTCATGTCATAGAGCAGATCGCACTAGGTGAACCCCTTCTTAAGAAGGAAGAAATTGAACCATTAGATAGTGATTCAGACAGCTCTAAACTTGTTCCTTATGAACGTTTGCCTAAAGAAATCAAAGACCTTCTTGATGATAAAGATGATCCAATCAAAGGAATTAATGTAGTAGAAACATAAGAACCTACTATCAATCAAGAGATAGTTGCAACACAAGAACCAGCTAATCTCGAAAATAATCAAGAAGAGGAAGGTGGTAGTTATTCTGAGACAGATTCTCATGAGTATGAATTCAAATCAGAATCTGAGGGTAACCCTTCTTGGGGTATTCATCCTAACTTTACTCATATTCTTAGATTTCCTAGAGGCATAGATGAGGAATCTAATGACTATGAATGGGGAGCCATTCTAGAAGAAGATGAGCTTATTACAGAGAAACATGTTGATGTTAATCACCAATATGCACTTGAACCCAACGTAAGTCTAGAGTGAAATAATGAACCTATCGAGTCTGATCCACCTATGGCTGAATTAGACTCCCACAATGACATTGAGCCTATTCATGAATTGAATGTCTTAAGTTGTAATATCACCTTTGAACTTGAGCATCGGCTTAGGACCAATGATGACAGATCCATATCCGTAAATACTATCTCCCAATCTTTCCCCACTTTGACTATCCAATATCCAGACCTTATTGATCAAACCTCCACAAATCCAAGCCATGGTATTTATACCTTCCTGAATGACTATGCCTTTACTTGCTACCTCAATGCAATTGAGCCTATGAGTACTTCCATCAGTGAACTGAGCGTTAGCATGACGGAGTCAAACATCAAGTATCTTAGTTAGAAAAATAAGAATAAGAATAAAAAGAAAAGGAGTTTTGAGGGTGAAAACCACTTTGTGGTAGTCTTAGAACCTACAAAAGTAAAAATAAAAGACGTATCCAAAGGTGAAAACCTCTCTGAGGCACCTAAAGATGAGATATTTGATGTCCTTTTGAGTCATTTACAGGACAGATCTCCAGTTCTAATTGAGCCCACTCAATCCATCAATTTGGGAACAACAGAAGAACCACAGTTGATTCATGTAGCACAATCTTTATGAGAAGAAGAGAAGCAAAAATTTACAACATTCTTAATAGAGAAGAAGATCAACTTTGCATGGAAATATTCAGATATGCCAGGGTTGGATCCTAATCTTATAATGCATCATTTATCTATAGCTCCAAATGTTAAACCTATCAAGCAAAAGTTAAGAAAGATGCATCCTCATGTTGCACTCTTGGTGAAAGTTGAATTAGAGAAGCTCCTGAAAGTTGGATTCATCTGAGTTATTGACTATGCAGAGTGGATCTCTAATATTGTACCTATTTCAAAACCAGATAAATCAATCAGAGTATGCACAGACTTTAGAGATGTAAACAGAGCATGCCCTAAGGATGATTTTCCATTACCTAACATTGACATGATAGTGGACATGACTGCGGGCTTTGAGATGTATTCTCTAATGGATGGTTTTTTTGGGTATAATCAAATAAAAATTGCTCCAGAGGATCAAGAGAAAACTGCTTTTACATGTGCATGGGGTACCTTCTGTTGGAATGTCATGCCATTCGGGCTTAAAAATGTTGGTGCTACATATCAAAGAGGCATGACATCTATTTTTCATGACATAATGCATAGGACTATGGAGGATTATGTTGATGATACTTTAGCAAAATCTATGATTAGAGCTGAACATCTAGATGAGTTGAGCAAGATACTAAACAAAATGGAAAAATTTAGTCTCAGACTAAATCCTAAGAAGTGTGCTTTTGGTGTCACTTCTGGAAAGCTCTTAGGATACATAGTTTCAAAGAAGGGTATTGAAGTTGATCCAGCTAAAGTGAAGACTATAATGGAAATGCAACCTCCAAAGAATATTAGTCAAATGAGGACATTGCAAGGAAGAGTTCAATCTATAAGAAGATTCATATCACAACTGGCAAATATATCACAAACTTTTACAAAAACATTACATAAAGGTGTGACCTTTGCATGGAATGAAAAATGTGAGAAGAACTTTGACCATATCAAATGATATCTATCAAATCCTCCTATTTTGATGCCTCCTATTCATGGGAAGCCATTGATCTTATATGTCTCCGCAACAAATACATCACTGGGGGCATTGCTTGCACAACATGATGAGAACAAAAGGGAAAGAGCTATATACTATATCAGTAGAACATTGGTTGCATATGAGAAGAACTATTCAATGATTGAGAAAGCTTGTCTAGCTATGATCTTTGCATCACAAAAACTAAGACACTACATGTTAGCTCATACCACACAATTGGTAGCTAAGATTGATCCACCCAAGTACCTACTAAGCATAGCTGCCCTCACAGGTAAATTAGCTAAATGGGTCATGCTCTTAAGTGAATTTGACATTGAATATGTGGAAAGAAAAGCTATCAAAGGATAGGTTATTGTTGATCAATTAGCAGATGCACCTATGATTGATGGTACACCAATGCAAATGGAATTTTCAAATTCCTCTATCATGACTCTTTCTTCTAGAGAATGGCAGTTATTCTTTGATGGCTCCTATACACAAAATGGATCAGGAGCGGGCATATTGTTCATAACTCCTCAAGGATACTCAATCCTAAAAGCATTCAGATTAAATTTCCCTTGCACAAACAATATTGTAGAATATGAAGCCCTTTTGAATGGCATGAAAATAGCAATTGAGTGGTGAGTAACAAAATTACACATTCATGGAGACTCTCAACTTGTTATCCATCAAGTCAATGATGTGTACCAAACTAAAGATGAAAAGCTCATTCCTTACAAGAGAATGGTAGATGATCTAAAGAAGTATTTCCTATCTATCACATTTGAGCAAATTCCTAGAATAGAGAATAAGGTTGCCGATGCAATGGCAATGCTATCTACTTTATTACAGCAGCTTGAGCATGAGCTACGCTATGAGTTCCTGGTGGAAGCACTATCTTATCCTGCATATGATTCCCCTGAAACTCACATGATCTACACTGTTGTTGGTCATGATTCATCCAGATACAAAAACCTATTTTCCTATCTCCAAGACCAAATCATTCCCGATACCTTCAACTGCCATGAAAAGAGATACCTTATCCGTAATGCCTCCCGATATATCATCATTGGTCACGATCTATACAAATGAGCTACTTAGATGTTTAGAACGAGAAGAGTCTCAACATGCATTAGAGGAAGTCCATGATGGTATTTGTGGATCACATTTGAACGGTTTAACACTAGCTCGAAAACTTATTAGGGCTGGGTACTATTGGCCTGAAATGGAGAAAGAGTCTATCAAGTTTGCTAAGAATTGTCAAAAGTGCCAAGTGCATGGCAACTTAATTCATGCTCCAGGGAGAGATCTAATTCCCTTCACTACACAATGGCCTTTTCACCAATGGGCATTTGATCTTATAGGAGCTATACATCCTCATTCTTCTAATGGACATACCCATATAATCACAACTACAGATTATTTTACAAAATGGGTAGAAGGAGTCCCTTTGACACAAGCAACTAGAAAGAAAATATCTATGTTCATATTGAACTATATCATATGCAGATATGGGATAGCTCATTCCATAATCACAGATAACGGTGGACAATTCAAGAATAAAGACCTAGATGATCTATGTGCCAAATTCAAGATCACACAACATTGGTCTTCTATCTATTATCCTCAAGGGAATGGACAAGTAGAGGCTTCTAACAAGAATCTATTGAAAATCTTGCATCATAAAGTTAATAAAATAGGAAGATACTGGCATCTCATGATTAATCCAGCTCTCTGGGCCTACAGAACAAGTATCAGAACACCTACCAGGGCTACACCTTTTGCTTTAGTTTATGGGTCTAAAGTAGTACTACCTATTGAGGTTGAAATCCCATCTCTAAGAATTAGAATGCATGGTCTAGTAATTGGTGATGACTACAGAGTGTCTAGGTTGCAAGAACTTGAACTACTAGATGAGCGCAGACAAGCAGTGTATGATCATCTCAGAGTGTATCAGAAAAGAATGTCTAGAGGCTACAACAAGAAATTCAAACACAGAGAATTTCAAGTTGGTGATCTCGTCTTGAGAGAGAATCTTAAAAATCAATCACATCGAGAACGCAAGGGGAAGTTTGAACCCAATTGGCTGGGTCCCTTTGTAATCACTGCTACTTTTGGCTCTGGTGCCTATCAACTCTCAACGACTGAAGGAGAACAGCTCCGAGAACCAATCAACATTCTCCATCTGAAGAAATTCTACGCCTAAGGCATTTAGTCTATGGTAAAATGTCCTAAAAAAATCTTTAAAATTGGAACAAGTCCTGAAAAAAATGAACATCTTGGTGAAAACCTAGCAATAGGTGCCTTGATGATTCACAAAAAAAATTGAAAAATATCAAAAGTAAAAAAAATTGAAAAAATGAAAAATACAAAAAAATGAGAAAAAGAAAAAGTGCCTTGGTGAAAACCTGGAAACAGGCGCCTTGGTAGCAAAAATAGAATCTTTGCCAAGATGGTGAAAACCCGGCAAACGGGCACCACTTGTTTCAAAATGCTCCATCTATCAGCGCAATCTTGGTCTTTCCCAGCTTTTAGTCTTGCTTTAGTTTGTACATATTTCCCAGTTTGTTCCTACTTTCCTATTTTCAATAAGTCAGTCTGTACACCAATCAGCTCAAGCATCTGTATCCTATCAATGTTCAAAACTTTGGGGCAATCAATGTCATATCCTATAGCCTCCAATGTATCTTAGATGTATCATATCCAGTCAGAGTCCTTTGAAGCTTCATTTGAGTCAGTCAGCTAGTCTTGTCTCCAGAAAGGATTTTGCATCTACAAACAACGCAATCAAACATCAAAATGAAAACAATATATTGCATTCTTTTATCTCCTTGTATGCTTACTGATTTGCATTGAGATTTTTGCATATTGTGTTCCCACAAGCTCTTCGATGATGTCCTTTACAAGATTTAGAGAGTGATGACTGGGGACATAATCTTTTCTTTCTCTTTTGCTTGTATGTGAAAATCTAATAACTTTGGAAATTCTGGATTGAAATGGTGTCCGACTATAAGAGCCTCTATCTCGAATTGGATGGCCATGCGTACCTCGACCATTGATACCCAGAAAATTCAAGGAAGTTTGATCTAACTATTTTTTAGTGAGTTCTTTCTCCTACCGTGAAACGCGATCTTACCTAAGGATGTGGAAGATAAAGGGTCACTACGGATAATTCACATTGGATTTAGAATGATCTCCTGACTGCTTGATGTGTTTGTACTGCAAGGCATATTTTGGTCATCATGACGTCTATGTTTTGATGCTTATACAAATTGCTATATCAAAATGGACATGATATTCAAGTCATCCTGGCATTTGTGCCTTGGTGCTTATATTTAATTTGACATTCCGAAAACAAAATCAATATTCATATATCCATGGTTTCCTAATCAGTGAGTGTTGTATTGATTCTTGAGTATACAAATCGATATTCATATGTCTATGGTTTCATAACTAGTGGGCATTGTATTGATTTATCCGGTTATCTAAAAATTCAATGATGAAAACAACTGACACATGATCAGTGACTAGGTCCTAAGTCTTAGGTTGCATTTCATTTTGCATGTCTCTTTGCATTTTGCATGTTTGCATGATCTCACAATGGTTGGCTACGCTTCAATGCTTAAATGATTCTTCAAATCACATCTTCAAATCTAACAAGAGTTTACTCTCACACGAAGGTTCCTCCAATGAAACAGCAAGTAGAATCTTTTTTCGGGATCAAAATCAAAATCTACGATCATTCATATTATTAACTACTTGCATAATCAACCTTCAATCATCGAAGAAATCCAGTATTCGACTTAACTGATTATCTTTCATCAAACTATCAAAATTTCAACTTGGTTAACCATGGTCAACTCATGGTCAAACCTAGTCAAACTTGGTCTTCTAGACCTCCAAACGATGCAGAATGCATTTTCGAATGTGTATAACCCTTTCTCAGATCAATTAACATGCTTCTAAACCATAACGCTGACTTTTCTTGTCAGATTTTAATTTTTATCCCAAAGGGGGCATGGTATTGCACATCATTCAAAATCTGTAATCTAAATTTGAAATCATATCTTTATTGATATCATATCTTTCCTCAGTAATCAAGACAACAACCACGTCTAGTTGTTGATTCATCAAAAGACCTCATCAATCAGGGAAAATCAATCATTACTCGGGGCATATCAGATTCATCAAAATCCATATCAATCTGGTATTCTCTTAATCTTGTAAATTGTATCAATTTTTGCAACTATCGGTTCAATTGTGTTATTTCCTTGGTTCTTCAAAAACTGAAGGGTTCGGATGTGATACCAATGTGATTCTTATCAACAATTAGGTCTGGAATCGGTCACTCACTTCTTCACAATCATTAGGTTTAGAATCAGGTGTTTTGACACTTTTTCGCAATCATCAATTTATTTGTTGTTATAGTTAACATTATCTTTGGTCATTCAGGACCTATTATCTTCATATCAAACTTCAATCAGTTTCTGCTTCATATCAATTTCAGTTTCAAACATCATACACAGACTGTCTTTGAACCACTGCGCTTTGCACAACAATTCAAAGAGGGGCAAAATGTAATACCCCAAAAATGGGCTATAGGTTCATTAACCTCATACATTGACAATACGAATGAAATCGACATCAAAGTCCTAACCTAAGGCACATCTGAACATCATCGAATCCTAATTGATTATCATAAATTCTGCATCAGGGAATATTCCTAGTAATATTCCTAATTATCCTAATTATCTTTGATTTAATGATTATTTGGCGATAAATCCTATTTATCCTAAAAGTTTGATTAATTGAATATTCTCAATATTTAATTAATTAGATTTAATTCTGCCACTTAATTGTTTAATTGAAGTTAATTCTATTTATTCCTAAATTGTATTATTTAATTTTGATAATAAATTCAAAATCCTATGAATAATTGATTAAATTATTATTTAATTAATTAAAGCAAGTTGTCATATTTAATGATATTATTTTGGAATAAAAGTTTGATTTTAATAATTGATTAACCCATAAATCAATTATTTTATTTTTCAAAATCAGTTAAGTTGGAAATAAATCACTTTATTATTAAATTAATTCATAAATAAAACATGCACAATCAAAAAAGCAGACAACTATCAATTATCAATTAAATCTAAACTCTATTTTGAGTTGAACTCTGCTTTTGCATGTTTTTGTGAGTTAATTATCCTTTATTTAAAAATAACTCAAAAATCAACCTGAGTTATTTGAGTGATTTATGGCTTTTTTTTCATGCACCTCCAAAGCCCTAGATTTCTATAAATTAAGGCTTCAACTCTTCATTTGGGATCCATCCACGAATTGCACACTCGCGCTGTCGAATTGGAGACTGAAGAATCGATCTTGAGAATTCAAGTTGTTATGAGATTTTCATTGTTTTTGCATAGTATCCATATCATTTAGAATATTATTGTTAGATCATTTTAGCATATCAATTTTCATATTAGCATAGATTCATATCGAGTTTTCATTATCATAATTGCACATAAAAACCAAAAAAATAGATTAATTGCATTCATTCCATATCTAGATTTTGCATTCAAATCCTTCGTTTAGGTGTCGTCAAGGTCACTGATTTCGGTCCAATCTGAGAATACATACTCGCATCTACTAGAAGGCAATAAATCACCTGGTTAGTTTAGTTTTTCATTTATTGTATGATTTTGATTTTAGCTAACCTCTAATGTTTTACTGAAGTGTTGTGTCTACAGATCAGGTACAAAATTCACACACATAGATAGGTTATAAATAAGGCTCGCATCACTATTTAAAATCCAAAGTGAGAAGGCATTGGAAGATGGAAATACATTGTCAAAAGACCAACAAAAGAGGGGTTAATAGAAAGATGATGACAAGGAGCCTCACCCAATGGTAATGAGAATTGAGAGTAATGATTCATTTATTGGGGATTGTAGTTGATCAGTAGGGGATTTATTTGGTGGATGAGCCAATTAAGGTAGGTTTACACAAGTAGAAATAGAAGCCAGGTGGGGACCCATAGATGAAGAATATTTAGATATACAAGGGAAGGAGGTACCCATGGAGTGACAACAAATTGTGTTGGTCTCGTCAGATCAAATACAACAAGGAGGAAAAATAGAGAGGAAAGAGGATAATTCAGGACATAATTTTGTTGAAAAGGGATAGAACATAGTAGATTCCACAAGAAATATTGATCTTTCTTAGATAGGAAAGGTTCAAGAAGGAGAAATTGTGATTGAGAACATAGAAGAGACTGGATGGAATGAGGATGGGGAAAACACAAAGGAGCTACCTAAAACTAAAATCATACTAAAGGACACATAACATGAAAAACTTAGAATGGCTAGTGACAGTATAATCAAATAAATTGTCAAGGATATTCACATGTCCCCAATCCAGGAAGAGAAAAAAAATGGAGAAGGAGAGACAGTTGGGGAGGATGTGGATTTATTTCAAGAAGGAACATAGGATGAGTTTGGCTTTATAGATAGAGAGGAAATATTGGATAACATGACTATCAAGAAGATTAAATCTAAATTGGAGAAGGTAAACATAGGGGTAAAGAGACTAGGAGAAGAAAAATTGTTCAATAGTTGTTGGAAGACATTGGGAACAAGAAGGAGCAGAGTAAACTAAGATCTGGGAGAGACTTGTTCTCTCCTTAGAAGCAATGAAGTTCCTTATGTGGAATGCTAGGGGATGCAATTCCCTTGACAATAAATGTATGATAAAATGATGTTTTGATTAGGCAAAACTAGATATAGTATGTTTGTAGAAAACTAAATTAGATCAAGAGGCAGTAGTAAGATTTTTAGGAGTTCATCAGAGGTGGTCGAGCTTCTTTGTGAGCTCGGAAGGGGCTTCTAGAGGCTTTGGTGTCCTATACAATCTAAGAACAGTTAGAGTGGATGGTATTTCTCAAACTGGGAATTGGAAATTAGTAAAGGTGAGTATGTTACATTTGCAGACTTTGGTTTTTATTTTCAATGTGTATGGTCCAAAAAAAATAGATGAAAAGAAAGAGGTTTGGAATATTATTTCAATGGCTATGAGGGGATTGGATAGGGGGTCTTTCATCATAGGGGGGACTTCAATGCAACTTTGGAAATATTAGACAAGAAAGGTGGGAGGTACACAATGAATAGAATCCAATTTGATTTTTAGAATTTTGTAACTGGCAATGGGTTGTGGGAAGTTAAAACAAAGAATGGGTCTTTTACATAGACAAACATGCATTTGGGTTTTTCTCGTATAGCGGAGAGGTTGGACCAATTATTTTTAGCAGATGACTAGGGTTCTCTTCCTTTGATCTTTTAAGATGACATTTTTCCCATGACAGGATTTGATCATTGCCCAGTGGCCATGGTGGTACAAAAGGACTCGATACCAATCAAATGTCCTTTCAAAATGGAAAAAATATGGTTTAGAGAAAATGGATTTTGCGATATGGTGGAAAATTGGTGGAAAAATGCCCTGGATGTTGATGGGAACAAGGGATTTCAACTCTTTAAGAAGCTCCAGTTCATAAAATAGAATTTGAAGAGATGGAATCATGAGCATTTTAAGGATACTTTTGCGGAAAATAGATTCTTGGGGGACTAGCTAAAGTAATAAATGATTGCATGGATGAGGTGGACTTCTTAATAGAAAAATATTTGAAGTGATAGCATGGAGAAAATTTATTATAAGAAGAAGTGTACTGGAAGCATAAATCTAGGGAGGATTGGCTCAAAGATGGTGATTGGAATACAAAGTTTTTTCATAGTTTATTAAAGGCAAGAAGATCAGTTAATAGAATATCTTCAATCTAGAATTCAGATGGGCAAAAAATTATTGACTAGAGACCATCAATAGGGAAGCGGTTAAATATTTTTCAACAATATGGAAAACAAATGAAGTGGTTCCAGAAGAAGACTATGATGAGTTCTTAGGTGTGGTTCCTCCTTTAGTTATGGAAGTAGACAATAGGATGTTGATGGAACCGGTTGAAATGAAAGAATTAAAGACGGTTATTTTTTCCTTAGAAGGGGATAAAGGTCATGGTCTGGACAGGTTCCAAGCTTTTTTCTACCAAAAATTTTGGGACATTTTTAAGGAGGATCTACTAGGTGTAATCAAGGAGTCAAGGTTAAAAGGGTTTGGCCTAAAAGAGTTTAATAGTACCCTAGTAGCGTTGATCCCAAAGAAAGAGAAATAAAAAAAAATTGAGGATTTTTTGACCCATATCTTTGTGCAATATAATTTATAAATTTATCATAAAGGTGGAAGATAAAAGATTGAAGAAGGTTTTGGACAAGATAATTTCTCTAGAACAAAGTGGATTTACACCCAACAATTCAATAATGGAAGGAATAATCATTTCACATGAAGCAATCCATTCAATCATAATCAATAAGATACTAAGATGAAGAAGATGTTTGTAAAGCCTGACATTAGGAAGGCATATGAAAGAGTAGATAGAATTTTCCTATCTAAAGTGTTGATGAAGTTTGGATTTGATGAAAGATGGGTCGATTGGGTTAAGGGAATGATAATTGTTTACAGAGCTTCTATTTTGGTCAATGGATATTCACAAGGCTTTTTCCCAACAATGAGAGTATTGAGACAAGATGATCCAATATCCCTCTTTCTCTTCATCTTGATGGTAGAGGTGTTAGGAAGAATGATTACTAAGCAAAGAATACAAGAACAATGGGAAGGTGTAGAAATTCCTAGAGGTGTGGACCCAACATCTCATTCTTAATTTGTAAACGATACACTCTTAATGGGAGAGGCTTCTTTGAGAGAAGCAAGAATGATGAAGAAGGTTTTAGATAAATACAATCAAGTGTCTAGGCAGTGTATCAATTGGAGAAAATATGAGATTTATTTTTTCAATACAGAAATCCATATCTAGAGAGAAATAACAAGGGTATTTGGTGTGTGTATTGGGAAACTCCTAGGTAAGTTTTTTGGCATACCTCTTATTGCACGAGCATGTAATTTGATTCTTTGGAAGGACATGATTGATGGATCCGTAGGGAAGATGAAGGGATGGAAGAGTCAATGGATCACACTTGCAGGGAGGATTCTGATGTTAAAACTAGTTATTTCAGCTATGCCACTTTTTTCAATGACATGTTTGAGGATTCCAGTTAAGGTGATAAAAGTCATCAAGAAAATAATGAGAAAGTTTTTTCTAGAATGAAAACTAAGAACATAATAAAATCCCTCTCCTGGCTTGGGATCAAATTTGAAAATATAAATGAAGTGGGGGATAGACCTCAAAAACTAGAAATTGATGAATGAGGCAATGGGGGGCAAGTTGGTTTGGAAAATGTACAAACAATTGAACCAGTTGTGGGTGCAAATTATGTGGTAAAAGTATTTAGATAGTGGAGAAAGATCAGAAAGCATTTTAACAATTGAAGACCCACCAAGACGTTCTGCTATATGGAATTTTATTTTGAGTTGTACGCATGTAATTACTAACTATTTGACATGGCATTAGGTAATGGGAGCAAGGATAACTTTTTGTTTGACTATGGGACAAAAAGGAAGTATTGTCACATGGAAATATATCTCAGAATCTCATACAAACAACACATAAAAGTTGGGGTTTCAAACGAAGAGACTTTGTAGAGCATATGGTTAGGGAAATGGGTGAAGTCAACAAATGGAAAGATCTAGAAACCCTTGGATTGAATGATGTTGAAATGCAACAGCTCAAAGATATCTTTAAACAATAGTCAATTAAATTAATTGATAATGAATATGAAATAATATGGTGTGGTTCCAAGAGTGGAAATTATTTGGTGAAAGTGGAATATATGTTGTTGGAGAATGAGGTCAACCAGGAGGAGTGGGCTGAGAGAGTGTGTTGGAATAAGCATTGTCTACTAAAGGCTAGTGCCTTTCCTTGGCTAGCTAGGCAAGGTAGGATACTCACAAGGGATAGATTGAAAAGAATCAGCTTTGTTAGGCCTTTCAAATATTTTTTGTGCAACAAGGAGGGGACTTTAGATTATCTTCTCCTTAGTTGTGATTTTATGTAGGATTTTTGGAAGTTTGATTTGAAGAGGTTGGAATAGTATTGTTCATTACCACATTCAATATGGGACCTAGTTATATCATGATTTATCCCAAGGGAAAAGACAACATACTCAGCTATCTGGCAAGTATCTCCATCCACAATTTTATGGGAGGTATGGAAGGAACGTAGTAGAATAAATTTTTAGGGAAAGGAAGAGGATATATCCATATTTTTGGCAAGACTAGAGAGGGCTATTTCAAACTTGTTGAGTAATGTAGTTGCTCAGGTCAATGTAAATAAGGTTCCTTTTAATCTAAATGACTCCATATTGTAGTCTAATTGGCCTCTGGTAAAATTTGGGTTTGTTAATGGATCTTTGAGGGTTCAACCTCCTTTTTCCACAATCAAGACAGAATCTTGGAAGCCTCCTAATAAAGGATGGATTCATGTTAATTTTGATGGGGCCTCAAAAGGTAGCCCATGGCCTTCAAGAGAGGACTATGTAGTGAGAGATGGTGCAAGTAATATTTAGATGATTGGAGCTAAGATATTACCAACAAGAACAAATAATGAGGCTAAATTATTGGAAACAGTACTGGTCATAAGGATGGCAATGAAAATGGAGGTCAGAAATTGCACTTGAAGGGGTATTCTCAGATCATAGTAAATGGAATAATCAAAGGGGAAGTGGGAGTATGACACCTAAATAAACACATTCATAAGGTCAAGATGTTTCTTGGAGCATTTGAGGAATTCAAAGTCTCTCATGTAATACGGGAGGCAAAAGAAGTTGTAGATAGACTATCAAATTTGGGGGTATCACTACCAGAGCAACGAGAGGAAGAATTTTTGGAAGATTTTAGGGGTGTTGAGATTGAATCCTTAGACCATGTAATGATATATGCTCACTAGTGGTGGAGAAATGAAATTTGGCAAGAAAGAAATACCAATACATTTAAAGTACTTAATCTAATTTCTAACACCAAGTCTAATTTGGTGGCAAAAACAAAGTAAGACTAAAAAATTAGGGAAAAGGAAACATAAAATCTCATGAAAGATTATAAAATCTGGGTCGTGGGTGGTGATAACATCATGGTATAATCATGTCGAGGTTATATGGATGATGGATGATGTGTAAGAATGAGAATAATTAGGAACTTTCTAGGCAGAAAGTTCCTATTTCATTTGAATTTGGGGATGCCAATTTGAAAGTGACATTGGTGGTGAGTGAGAAGAGACAGAGCGGAGACAATGAAGGCTAACTTCTCACTCAATTTGCCAAAATAGTTGCCTACATTGAGGCAAAATTACTATGAGGAGAATGAGAGAGGTGTTTAAGTTTGATGATGATCAATTTTGGGGGTGTGTGACAAATTTGTTAGGGGAAGAGTATCTGAAAATAGATCATCGACCGAGGAGAAATCTTGACATTTCATCCATTTTCCTTGCCTAGGAACTGTAGTTGGGTAGTAGGGAGGAGGTTTTAAAAGCCATGCGACTATGTGTGAGGATGGAATGGGCATGAGGTATGATTCCAATTCTGGAAAAAGTGGATCTTGGAGTGGGAATTGCGATAGGGGATGGCCCATAGTGGGTAGTTGAGGGAGCATCAAGAGATTTCTAGCCTTTCCTTCTATGGATCTCTACAAAGCCAAAAGAGAAGTAAATTGAGGATACTTAGAGAAGATAGGAGGAGCTATTGGTGTAAATGCAAAATCAGGAGGAAATGGAGCACTTGGAGGTAGAGAGTAAAAGGAAGATGAAAACCACTCAGAGGAAATTGGTAGCCAAAGTGAAGAATGAGGGATGTTTGGAGGCTGGAGATAAGGAGATAAGGAAGAACAAAAAGAGCAAAGTAGATACCTGCGAAGGAATTTTCATTCCAAATGAGACAAAAGAGGAGATGATGAAGAAATGATTAGGGTGAGAAGTTTCTAGGTGTCTTTATTTTTTGTTTTTGTCAGCAAAAGGATATAGCTTATTTTGGCTCAATTTTGATAGCAATACAAGCTCGTTATTGTAAACAATATTGTAATGCCTATGATAGTAGTGTTGAATTATATAAAGTTTCTAGGTCTAGCTGGTATATGTGATGTTCCTAAGGTGTAGATAATATATTTCATAGCTTAAGAGGCTCAATGTAAAGAAACATATAAATGTAGTTGTAGATAGGTTTATAGCGGTGTTGAAAAGATCAATCAACTAATAGAAAGTGGTGAATTTTGTATCTCTTTATTTTAAAAATTATTAAATTATAAACTTATCATCGATAAAAAAAGAAGTTTGAGAGCCATTAAAGTCAATTATAGTCAATCTATAGAAGCTACTACCATGTTGATGTACTATGGACACACTCGCACCAACCCTATCCAGCTTTTGTTGTATAATCAGGTGCAATTTCTTGATTAACAAAGCACTGTCTTGGAACTTCCACATCAATGACATGAAACTCATGAAGAGCCCTACTTTCCTCCTCCAATTTCAAGACCATAAATAATATGTCTTTCACATTTCCTTGTAGAACATTCTTTCAAAGTATTAAATACATAGTCATTTCAGAAAGTAAATTGTCAAGATCAAGGTCACGTTTAAATTCCCATTTGTACTCATTCACAAATTCAACATGTTTATTTATAGTGTTTGCTAAAAAGTAAGCTCTATAGACACCAAAAAGCTCTTTCTTGAGTGATTGTAGAACCTCCACTATTGTAGCAATAGGATATTTGTAGCATTGGTGCAGTAATGGAAATACTACAACATATGATCTCTCTTAGAAATCTTGAACCAATTTCTATTAGTAATGCCTCAAGCTCAAAATTTATGCACTTGCTCCTCCCAATTCCATTTGTTTGAAAGTTTATAAATCATTTTTAGCAAATGTATTTTGATGCATCCCTACACTCCATGACAAATATTGAGAACAATGTTTCATTTATCACTATGGCTCCATATTGTTGGTGATTAGATAGTTCTTAGAATTGTGTATGGTTCCAATGTGGTTCTAATAACCACTTAGAAACCTAAAATAAAAGTAAAAGTTTTTAAATCCAAACAACATAACCATTTTAGGTCTCAAATGAATTTTTAGAACCAAAATAGAATGTCGATGACTTTTCTCCTTTTTTTTTTTTCATTCATCACATTTTCAATATGTTGCATGTTTGATAGAACCATGTTAGGTATTTTTTACGGTCCTTGAACTAGGTTTAGTATCCAATGGAAAAAAAAATAGAATCCAAGCTACTTCAAATCCATTTTAAATGCCAATTGGGTCCATGACTAAGTTTTTCTATTAATAAAGATGCTAATTTCCCAACCTTTTAAGTGGTCATCAAAATCTCTTTAGCCAAAGCTTAAACCTTTGAAATTAATCTTCATTTTTAAAGAGCTCAATGGAGTTTGAAAAGGACGCTAAGGTTGATAAAATTATAAATTTTTTAAATCACCATTATAATTATTAGTAGGAGTACATAGGTTTGACCGAGAAGTATAGGGAAAATCCTCATATTGGTCATATAGCATAGTACTAAATGTATTGTATATTTGTCCGTGATTTCTTCTTTCTAAAAATTTTCCAACCAATTTGATACCTCGGGATTATCAACTCTAGAAGGTTTTCTATTGAGAAAAATGTTGCATGTAATTGAATTGCTCCTTTTTCTCTAAATTCTTTGTCAATGTTGCTACAATATGTACCAAAATTATTAAAATGATAATCGCTTTAGTATGTTGCTCATTTATTTCTAGACATCAACCTTGTTTCATGCATTTTGACTCATAAAATAATTTGCAACAAGGATAAGTGGTTTCCTAATTCAACCTTTGCAAACACATGTTGTCATGCATATCACATCTCCTTTTGCCTTCTAGATTTTTCTTTTTGCCTCTAGAAATGTTTGTCAACAAACAACTTTATAAAGCTTCCAAGGAAAGATTATAACCAAATTATCTTTAACAAATAAGTAGGGATTAAAATGCATATGTAGATATTGTTAGAGTAAAAAGGTTATTTAACTCAATTAATTTAATTATATTGATTAATTAATTAATTAAGTCACATTTTCTCTCTCTTTTTTTCGCTTAAGATAAATTTAGGAAGCTTTAGTTTGCATTTAATAATGCTTTTATTTTATGCATGCATCTTTTAGGGTTTGCATTAGGGTTTCTAATCTCCTTTATTAAGGATTGACCCCATTGTAATAACTCATTCTGATTAATTAAATTCTAATTCATTCCTTCAATTCCAATTGTTCATGCACACTTTCTTGTTTGAGGATTTTCTCTTGTATGTGGCAGGTTATTTGCATGTAGGTGATTATTGGGCTTGTGGGAATTCACCAATCTTTAATTATAACATGGTATTAGAGCTTAAAAGCTAACGCTTCTTATTCATCAATTTTGAGAGTTTTCTTATAGTGAAGTAGTTCCAAAAGGTTTGAGATAGTCACGATCACCTTTTGTTTCACTAAAATTAGACATACAGGGTCAATTTTACAAGGGTTTGAAGTTATAAGTTTTTTTCCTGTTCTAGAGAGTACCCAAAATTTAGAGTGCTTTGGGCCCAAATATACCTTAACATTAGCTTTAGAAGGTCAATTCAATGAATTTTGATATAAAATTTGACCTATTTTGGTCACCAGAGCATTTGGGGCAAAAGTTTTCCCTTCTTGCCATACAATCGTACAAGTATGGAAGCACGATTTTTAAAAAAAATAAAAATTTGTGAAGCGGTTATCAAAATCGCTAGGTTAGTCTAGCTGCCATCTTCTAATGACTAGTAGTTAGGCTACCCACTAGCCTCAAACACTAGTAGTTAGGATTATTTCTAAACTCAAACCACTAGTGGTTAGTATAGACTGTTAGCCATCAACGACCTAACCACTAGTTGTTAGAGCTATTTTTGCATGCCTTTTTGACTTATCTATGGTTTTTTGTCCTTATCTTGAGCAAACAAAGGTATTTTTAGGAAAAAAAGATATCACCAAAAAGATGATTATGAGACGAAGCTTTTTTTGCAAGTGGGGTTTTCTAATTTTGCCATTTTGCAAGGTTTTTTGCTAGTCAAAGTTAGAAGTTATTTTTTGCCTTCTCAAGATCATAAATTTCACAAATTTGGACTCTTTTTTTCAAAAACAAATAGGTTTTAGAAAGTTGTTTCAGTTCTCTTTCCATATATATAGTCAATTTCATCATATTTTTCACCAGGTACATAGACATTAGTCATTAGTGTATTTTTCTTTTCACCTCTTTCCAACTTTCAAATTTGTGTTAGGGTTTAGGTTCTTGTATTGTGGGGGGTATTTTTCCTCTGGTTGACATGGAAGATCCTTCCTCTATTTATCAACTTACTCCACACAATTATCACACCTGAAGGTACATATGACCCACCTTCTTATGTTGAGGGGGTTATGGTTATGTTTGGATGAGGTGCAACCTCAATTGACTCGCTTGTTCAAGGTCATGAAACACCATAATAGGATGGATGATGCCATGGGGATGATTTCCCTAAACATTTTAGATACTCTTTTGTTTCACCCTGAGGGTTTCACTACACCTTAGGACATATGGACCAAGTTTAGGAATCTCTTTGGCATTGCCAACAAGTTTAGGGCTCTTCAAATTGAGGTAGATTTGACTTATTTGGAACCTGATTCTTTTCCTACCATTGATGATTTATTGATGAAGTTAAAATCACTATGATTACTTTTAGAGGGTGTTGGTGCTACAAAGATATATATAGAGTGCTTCTATCTGATCCTTACCAAGCTTCATAGTCCTTATCAGATCTTCTCTTCTTGCTTTCTCTCCACCATGGATGCTTTGGGGGCACACCATACCATGCCTTCTTTTGAGATGTTCTATGATTTCCTGACTCATGAACTGGCCAATCCATCTCAAATGGATGCTCACACCAAATCAAAGAACCATGCCTTGGTAGCTTAGACATCTCTAGGGAAGTAGGAGAAGAAACAAAATCCACAGACTACAGAGCCTAGGAAGGATTCAATTTCTCAAAACACCTCTAGCCCACCTTGTCTTAATGAGGAAAATTTGAAGAAAGAAAGACCTAAGTGTGCTTGTTGTAAAAGGCTAAATCATGATGAGTATCATTTCTATGAGAAGAAGATAGATGGATATGTAACACAAGTTTCAAATTTGATAACTCTTCTTATAAAGAGCAACATTGATATTCCCTTTTCTTCTACTTCTCACAATTCTTCTTCTTCATCATCATTCCAGATAGATAGACATGATAGAGGAAAGGGTCATGCATTATGTGCAATGGTTGGTCCACACTCTTCTAGATGACTACTAGATTTAGGTGCTTCACACCATATGACATTTTCTTAGGATTTATTCTCTTTTTTTGAGGCTTCTCCTACCCCACACATTTTGATGGGGAATAACATTGTTATGACTATGTGTGGGAAAGGTTCTATTGACATTGATGGATTTCATTCAATGATGTACTATGTGTTCCATCTTTGTCCTCTAGCCTTCTTTCTATCTACCAAATTACTCATTGGGGGACAAGGAAGACAAATGAGTTTATGTAAAATTCAATGCACATCAGAGATAATGAGATAGGCAATATTATTGCAATAGGGACATTTGATCATTCTTCCTGCTTGTACTTTTTCTCTCATTTTGGTCCACCATCTCCAGTGTTAAATAATCACTCCCTTTCTTCACGAGAGCCTATTGAGGTGAATTCATGTCATTGGAACTTATGTGTTGTTCCTGAGACTAGTGTTATGACTTATACACATCCACCTCCTTTTGAGTTTGCATCTGTTTAGTAGGATTCCTCTTTAGCTTTTCCTGACATTATAGCTCTACACATCGAGCCACCTAGTGTAGTTGTTTAGGACATATCAGAGGACATTCATCTCCTTTTAAATGATAGATTCAACACATCTGTTATCCCACCTACATTGGAGATTCCATTACAAGATTCTCATATATTCTCCTTTGAGCATCATCTAGGCCTTCCAATTTCACCTCACATTCAAGGTTTCCTCTTATTTGTTTGTTGCCTTTGTTTCTTCCACATTGGAGCCACATTGATCTAATCATCGACATAAGGGTTCTATCATTCCAGGGGGGCTTTGGAGTCTTGATCTTATCTCATGGGGGGTTGGTTGTGCTTATGGTCTTGAAAGAGTCTCTTGAGACATTGAGTTTGTACCTTCTTTCCATCTCTTTTTGGATAGGAACTTTTTCCCACTGGGTTTTCTCCTTTTCTTCACCTTATAGAGATTTGGTTGTGATTAGGTACCCCATTAGGCCTTGTTGTCGGGACCCAAGTTTTCTTTCTTACATGTAGTTGCATTCATGCACTTATCTTTTTGCTACTCCCTAAGTTTATCTTAAGGGGGGGTGGGTGTTAGAGTAAAAAGGTTATTTAACTTAATTAATTTAATCATATTAACTAATTAATTAAGTCATCTTTTTTCTTTTTTACTTAAGTTAAATTTAGGAATCTCTAGTTTGCATTTAATATTAAGGATTGATCCCATTGTAATAAATCATTTTGATTAATTAAATTCTCATTCATCCCTTCAATTCCAATTGTTCATGCACTTTCTTGTTTGAGGATTTTCTCTTGTAGGTGGTAGGTTATTGCATGTAGGTGATTATTGGGCTTGTGGGAATTAATCAATATTTAATTCTAATAGATATTGGCCCATTCATAGGAGTCATTATCCATGGGATAGTGACGAGGCTTAAAAATTTAAATTTGGTCAAGTTTTAAATAGGGGCCAACAACACTCAAATCAGTTCAAGCTCTCTCAACTGTAATTTATCCCTCAAGCATTCAAGTCATCGAGAGAAAGTGATCAAGAATTCAATATATTTAAGACAAGGATTAAAGAATTCATGATCTTATTTTCTTAAATTTAACTCTACAAGGTCAACGTCAACATCTTCATGAATATTTTGACACAAAGAAGGCCTATGCCGGTATAGAAATTTTATTTTTAGGTCTAGCCTCTGATACATATCAACATGCTTTTATTTCCATTTCAATTCACATTTTTTATTTCAAGGTTGACTCATAAACTGGAGGTTGACTTAAGAAAACCCCTTTCTACCCAACATTTATCTTCTTTTCTCTACAGGAACATGTGGCAGATGCATAGAAAAAGTTATATCATTTGAATATCTATAGTCTACAAGTTAATTCATCAGAATGTATAGGGAGAAGGTTGCCCCAATGAACTTTATCCCTCCACTTTTGCTCAAAATTTAGGTTGTAGGTTAGTTATAGTCTGTACTTCCCAAATCTTCTACTAGAATCCACCTACTGGGTTTTTGTTTTCTCCTTATTTTGACCTAGCTTCTCCATCCATCTTCCACAATTATATAATCATCTTTGATTCCCCCACAAAGTATTATTAAATTCACCTTGTGCCCAAGAATCCTTGACCCAAGTGGATCATTCTCCTTCCAATGTAATGCCCAATTAGGAGATAGGCCTAAGCGGTTCACAAAATCTTCTCTCCTTGTTTCACACACCACCCCAGTGAGGTTCAAACCTTAATCAAAAGAATAACAACATTGCAATTTAACCATCACACCATGCAACCACTGACATAAAACATACACTTTTTACTTAGTATGTTATCTTAGTATTATTTGCTTAGTTTCAAAGGTTTTAGTTTCTAGATTGTAGTTAATAACTTATCTAATTCTTCATTAGTTTGACTTTGATGTTAGCATATCTAGTTCAAAATATGGTTTATGAGTTAAGTTTTAATAGTGAAGCACCCTTGCTTCTATGCCTTAGCTAAACACTATTACTTCTAAGCATTAAATCTCTAATGACTAAAATTCATCGTATTATTTTGTTTGATCTACTAATCTAGTCAATTTGTCTTGTCGTCTTTTACTATGAATAGTTATTTTATCATATGTTTTGTTGTTATACGAAAGTATAAGAATTATTTGTCCTTATATTGGTGGATTCCCATAACTTTTAATAACTACCCTCCTAGTCCTTATATTGGTGGATTCCTATAAATTTTAATAACTACCCTCCTAGTGCATTCAATAGAGGCACATGTGGTCTTATCCACCCTTATACCATAACTTTATTATCTTTCTTGGGTTTTTTTAATCCTTATTTATTCTTCCATGTGCATTGAGCATAAACTATCTCATTTTTTTCAAAAATACCTCTTAATCTTTGTTGTGGTTCCACAACACACATCCCACCTTTTGGCCACTTGGCCATGCCCCTCCCCTTATTTTTTCTTATTTTACTTACTTTGTCTTTAGGTTTCCTTGTTTGGTCCCCAAGTTGTAGGTTTTTTAGGATAAACCCTTGTAAAAAGGAGTGTTTTGAGTTCTTTCAAACTTTCAGCCTTTTGGTGTTCCCTTGAGCTTTGAAGGTTTGAAACATCAAAAGCTCAAACCCCATGCAACTAAGGTAAGAAGTCCTTTTGGACTTTTGGAGTCCGAAATACCAATCACGCATGACTAACTAGTTTTGCACTTTTAGAGTTTGAAAGTACGAAGTCCCAGTGATGACATCATTAGACTCAAGGTTTATAAAAGTGTTGGGGTTCATTTTTTTCCTTATTTTGCGACTTGGTCATCTTCATGCTTTCCTTTGGTGACTTCATACTTTCTTTTGATAACTTCATGTTTTCTCCAAATTTGGATTGTCTATCTCCTAGGTTGCATCGTTGTTGTGTCACCCTCGAGTTGGTCGTAGATTTCACCTGTCTACCCTCTTTTAGTAGGTAGGGTTTCTTTTCTCTTCATTCTTCCTAGGCTTTTCCTATTTTTTTCATTAATTTATGCTTTTTTGAGGCTTCTAGGGTTTGTTTAAAGCTTAGTTTCAGTGCCTTTGTGCTTATGTGTCATCATTTAGTAGTATTTTGCTTAGTTTTGAGCATTTTTTGGGTTTGTTTAGGGTTTTAGGTAGCAGTTCAATCTCAATCACCACAGATACCTCAACCACCAAAACCTGAAAACCATCATCACTAGGAACTCTACAAACCATTAAATTTTTATGTGTTTTTCAGCTCTTCAGCCTTCCAGCCTTCGAAAAGGTTCAACATCTTTGAAACATCGGTGACTACCCAAGCTACCAAGTCACTTTTGACTCTTCCTCCTTTTGGCCTTCAAAGAACATTGCACACCCCAAAATTTTGCAAACTGGCTAGACTGAAGACAAGGGCTATCACTTTAACTTTTTGCACTTTTGGCATTTTAGCCTCCAATAAAATTGTCCATGTCCAAAACTCTAAAGCTCCATTTCCTACTAGTAACCTTTTTGCCCTTTCACATTTTTGCATACTGACGTTTCCATCCATTCTTCACACCCTTGAAATCCAAAACCTCACACACCCATTGAGAACACACTTTCGCCCTTTCATCCTTTCAAAGGCCTATTCTATCTTCGGTGTCCACATCTTCGAATCTCCAAAAAATAGAGTTAACTTTGTTTTTTGCTATTTTCAGGCTTTTGGGTTTGATTATCTTGGATCATTGAGATCCTTTTGCTTGGTTTTTAGTTTTTTTTAATAAATGTTTGTTGATGATTGTAATTTTTCTTATAGAATGCCAGAAAATATAGTTGTACCAACAATGAAGTTCTTGTTCATAGGATACCATGCTCCTTCTAAGGTTAGGAATTTGCATAGTGAAGTCACAAATACTGACATTGGGAATGTAGACTGGAATGACTTCCTCACTCGGTGTGCCAAACCCGATGGAAGATACACTGATTGCACTTCTTTCATGCTTTTAAGTCTTGTCAACACTACAACTCATTCAATATCCATCTCATCTTAAAATCTGAACATGACCCTTGCACAACACTATGTTCCTGATGAGAGGGTAGTGAAGAATACAACATGATATATTGTATTGGATATCAGGCTAGACAATATTGAAGATGTGTTTCACTTTCCAAAGGGGATATATAGATTGTACTCATTCTCCATCAACAAGGGATTCAAATGGTTTAATAAAAATACTGGGCTCACTTATGAAATTGTAGACAATGAGTATCTAGAACAGACCCTTCCTAAGAACAAACTGGATAAAATTGACATGAGGAGGAGATACTGGAAAGATGATATTTAAGCAACAGTAACTATGCTAAGCAAATTATATGGACATCCTCAATCTATCCAACTGGAACACTGAATGATTTTGCTTGTATAAAGGATTAAGGGGAGAAGGGCCAGGTTTGATTGGGCCTCTATTCTTAGTGATAACTTGAATAATCAATTGGTTGCAGTAAAGAACAATCCTAGTTTGTATATGACTTCTTATGTGGTCTATGTACTGGCCGCTAGGGCAGAACACCTAGGATTAGTGAAAAGAAGAACTTTTGGTCAACTTGATACATGGCCATTCATTGTATATCCATAGCTAGTTAGGAAAGAGAAGTTGGATAAAGATAGCTCATAATACAAGATTGTCAATGATTACTTTGTATTTTCTATCATCTGTTCAATTGAGGGTGATTATGAAAAGAGATTCTCAAAGGAAGTTGCTGCTAAAGTTTGGGCGATAGGTGCCTACTCTATTCAATTCATTTAGCTTTCACATACATCCGAGTGGCAGGGTGTATTCTTAATCCAAAGAAGCTTCGTAAGTACCCTTCAGATAGATTAATTCTTTTGGAGATAACTAGGCAACTTTCTGACGACTATGCACTTATTAAGCATAAGAAGAAACATTGTTGGGACTTCCCCATATCCATCAAATCTCACTCTCTATAAGACATGAAATTATTCAAGTCTATGGCCTCTGAATGGGATGAATGTCCCTTACAGCCATTTAATTTTATTATAACTAGGTTTGATCCTATAGGTACTTACAACCACATCATGGGTAGGCATTGTATTCTGAGCCTCACATTGAAGATCATTGTATAAGCTATGTAGATGACTATGAGGTTAGGATCAAAGACTATTGCAAAATGTCCCTCAAGCTTGCACAAGATGCTCTAGATCTTCGTATTTCACCTAAAGTCTGGGAGATGGATACTGAAGATATCCTAGATCCACTATACAATCAAGCTAAGATATTTGCAAGGGCCATTTTGAATGTGGAAGTAGATAAAGAAGAAAATGACAATATTGAATTCAAGGCCAGACACGTGATAAAGACTACTAAGGAGTGGATTAGAAGGCCTTTAAAAATGGATCCCATACCAATGAGGCTACAACTTGACCCACATTATAAAGGAGAAAAGGGGAAGGGATACAAAATTAATAATGCCTAAGTTCAAAGGCACTTCTCCTCAAAAGTCAGAAACATTTTATAGACATGATTAACTTGTAGTAGATGACTCAAATCCAAAGGAAAAACCAACAAGAACAAAAATTATGGGGAGTATTACTCCACCTATTGCTCAGTCATCTATTGCACAAGGAAAAGCATCTACCTTAGGCAGGTCCCCAAAAGTAAAAGTAACAAGACCTAGAACTACTCAGATAAAAAAGGAAAGGTATATAAAAGAAAGAGATCCTCTACATCTCCATAGTTGGAAACTTTGTTAGAAGAAGAGTAGGAAGAACAGGATGCAGTACCCTTGGCAAGGAGAACAAAGTCAAGAACAACAGTCACTAAAAGAAGAGCTCAAGAAGATAATGTTTCAATTGATGTAGACAAAGGTGCACAAGAGGAGCAAGTAGATCCCGAAGATTCTCTTGATCCACATGATTTTATGTTTCTAATTTTGAAAACATCCTTGGATACAAGGATAGAATGACATAACAACTTGTATAAACTATAGAAACAAATATTGAAGAGCAGGTGCCATTTACTCGGGGAGTTACTTTCACTGCTCCTTTGTCCTAATTAATTGCCCCCACTATTGATCAACCATTGGAGGAACCAACTGTTGAGAAAGAGCCAGATACACAAATGCCTCCACCCATGGGAGAGTCAATAGAAGTGGAGATGGAAGTAGAAGTAGAAGCTACTTAGGATCTACCAGATATACAAATGTCAGAATCAGAAAAAGGGGAGTTACCACAAGAGAAACTAGTTGACAAGGAGACTGAAGTTGATATAACTACTAAACAAAGTGCATCTTAACTTCCTACACCAAATCCTCCACCAACTTCACATCCTACACCTTCACCTTCCATTCAAATTCCTACTCCTCCACCTTTAGTTCCCATATTTTCTTCTACTCCAACCACTCAAGCCCCTTCACCATCAAGGTTTGCACCATCCTCACACAAGAGGGTGAGACATGTAACAAGTTTATGGGAAGAGATATTGACGAGCTCATATGAGGATATAGAAGCCCAACAAGCTTCCAAGGAGTCAGAAAGGGAAGAGAGTACTCCTCATGAGGATGTACCAAAAGAACCAAATCCCTCTACTGAGGAAAAACTCTAGTAAGCAGAAGAAGATGATCTAGAGGACAAATAAATCTTAGAAATAAGGGAAGCTCTAGAGAAAGAAGAAGAAGGGGAAGAGGTAGAAATTTGAGATAAAAGAGAAATGATTTCTATTTTGAATATTTCCCCATATGAGCATGTCACTGCATTCACCAAACCCACATGGTTCACCAAGGAGATACAACTGAGGAGAAGAGTATGCACTGAGGAAGAAGACACACACATGATTGTCTTAGGTCAAACTTTTCACATAAGAGAATCCAACACCCCGACAAGAATAATGCCTTATGTCACTCAGCACCACAGAGACTGATGAAATGCATAGGTGGTGGTACCAACTATTAGTACTAGTGTTGTAGAGATAACTCCCGAAGAGTATACTTTTGAAGAAGTTGATTTAGGTGAACCTACAAGGGAAGGGAGTAAAATTTGGCTGCACTTGGTTTAAAATATGCCTTAGGATTCATGGATAAGGATGAAGAGAAAATAAAGGCATTATCAGAGAAAAATGAAGGATTAAATAAATTCATTGTTAAGATAGCAGGTCTCATTGACCTAGATAACCCCGAAGCCTCACTACAGGATATCCTAGAGATGATAGTTGCACTAGAATTACCGATAGATATACCACATTCTTTTATTCATGCATGTTCAGATTGGAAGACCAATTTTGAGAAGTTCGGGAAGGCCACTGTCAAAGCAATTTTGAGGCCATCAAGAATCATTCTTTAGGAGATCACCAAATTGGAGGACATGATAGGTGATGAGGAATGGCTGGATGTACGAATTAAAAAGTGGCAAAGTATTCTTAAGGACCCAAAGATAATAAAGAAGCAACGCTTCCAAATTCTGGTTAAGGTATATGAAGGGTCAGAGCTTGACAATTTTGAGACCTGGGTGAAGGACATAGGTCAAACTGTAAAAGTGTATCATAAATGCCCAACTAAAGTGAATAAAATATAGGAAGGAGTAATAATGTGGGTTGAAGAAATACATAAGTTATTTGAAGGCATTGACCTTGAGTTATATGAAGATGAAGATAATCAAATAATGTACCCAGTAAAGAATATTGTACAATAGTTCATGGGGATTTTGGTTGGTGTAAGTACAAAGGAGGACCTCCAACAACTTTTCCATTTTTAGGAGGATATGCAAAGAATGATAGATCATGAAGAAGAGATTAAATCTTTTCCCACATAATTGGCTGCCTTTAGGGAGAAGCAACAACAATGCCTTAGTGCCAATCAAGTTGTGGAATTCAAAGAAGTACATGAGATAGTGGAAAGATTTCGCAAGGTGCACCCAAAGATCCTTCCAAAAGACTAAGTGTTTAGTTTTGGACTTAGTCAAATTTTGCAATAGGGAAATTTTTTACACTTGGCCATTTTTTCAAGTTCAGTTTTTCAGCCTTTTGGACTCCAAAAGTGTGAAATTTTGGGAGTCGTAAGGATTCATTCTTAGTCATTTTTTAGCTTGTCAATTTTCAGAGTTAGGGTTGGGGTTTGGAATTTTTGGGTTTTTTCGACATGGAAATAATTTGCATGGAGGGTTTGTTTCAGATCAAATTGCATGCATGTTTGGAGTCATTTTTGCTTGCCTAGAAGATATCAATCAGTTGCATTCATGAAAAGGAGCCAAAATGAAGATTCCAAGGAGGAAATCCAATTTTAGAAGAACATTCCAGTTCAAGAATGGTGGAACTCCAACTCCAATCTCTTGTTTGTTGGGCAAATTTGGCCTTGTTTTCTCAGGTAAATGTAATGCAAATGGATTAAAATCCATGCAAACATGATTAGAGATAGTTTAGGAGTAGTTTTACATTAGTAAACAATAAAAATAATGTTATTTTATCATTTTGTAGTAGTAGGGACCCTAGCTATAGGTTTCTAAATTTCATAGTTGAAGCACTATATATTTCACCATAACGATGTAATTAAGGTCGATATTTTGCTACAATAAATTATGTGTAATTGGTGCTTCAATCATGGTGTGAGAATTTTTCTATCATTGCGAAATTTATGAATTTGCACTTGCTAGTTCATTTATTTTAGAGAGCCAGTTGTTTGTTGCAAATTATATCTGCCTCATTAGTTTATTCAATGTTAATCATTGCTGGATCATTTTGTTGTGACAAGTTGGGGAATAATTATACTATGCTTGAGGATAAAATTGTCTTGTGTATATGTGTGTCCATGGAAGCTATGCGATTCTAATGAATTTTGAGAAATATTGCATCTACTATTTACATTTCGTTGATGATTGCATCTACACATTATAATTTGTGAGCAATTTTGATTTGTATCATGCGGGTTTCCTTAATTTCCCCGATTCTTTGATTTACAAGATTGATACATTAATAGTTTATGTCTAGTAGGAATTTGCTTACAAGTTATTTGCTTTTAATCTCTCATTACCCTAATTTTTTTGTTATTTGTTTGGAAATTCGATTAATCTTAGATTCATATTAAATTTGCACAATAGGAATTGCATTCATCTCTAAAATCCAAAAAATATTAAAAAACTTATTTTGTTGAAGTTTGTTTTACAACCTCTTCAAAAATCAAACCAACAAAGGCCTCCTTGTAAATAGTTTCACATTTATCTTCACTTGAGTTATCCATGTAGTTGAGACCTAGCCTAAAGGAACCTTGGGAGTGATTTTCATCATTCTTTCAAGAGAGAAATTTGCATCTCAAATTCCTAGCCATTGTCTCATGTAAAAATGATGCTCAACAATCTCTCCCTGTCTCCTCTTGTCATAAGTATTCTAGACTTGAACACTTATTCCGAGTGGATCCATCAAATCAACTTCACTAGTTGCATCTTTTCAAGATCGCCCCATCCTATTCATCACCCTTTAAGTGCTTGACCCCTGTCAGAAGATAAGAGATATAGTTTGTTACCACATATCTCTTTTATTGCATTCATCTCCCTTAATACCCCTAATCCTAGGAGTATTCCTTCTCACCCAAAAAATATTTTATTTTTGAAGTTTCCTTTCTTAAACACCAAAAAATTAAGGTCATAGAAATGAAACCAGATGTTGATGATAAAATACAAGCCTAAATTGTGGATGACTAATGTTAGAGAAGTTAACACCAATGTGATGTAATAAGAAGAAAATTAGATTAGTGAGGTAGATAATATATGTAAAACATAAATATTTACATAATTATACTCATTCACAAACACCATAGGTAGATTTGTTAATATTAATAATACACAATCTTACATAATACGTAGTCTTTATAGCAAACATATATATACTCACATCACATATGCTTGGATAACATTTGTTACAATGCTTCTTCTTCTTCACATCACATGAATATCTCTTTCTTGAGGTGAAGTAGGATGTTTATGTAGTGTTTGCATAGTGTGAGCACATATCCTTTTATCTATGCTTATACCTTTTTATCATTCAAAAGGTACCATGTGATGTCATTTCACATTACATTGATCTTTCAATGATTGTTTGTTCATCCTATTTAGAGTTATTGACCTACCAACACCTCCTCTAACCAAGAAATTAAAATTAGGAAGGAGTGGTGGGAAAGGAGAGAGTAGGGATGTTCTTTTAGATATGTCATTTACATTTGAGAGCCTCCACAAAAGCATCATAGTAACCAATAACCAACTTAACTTAGCCCATATTTAAAGATAGTGCAATCCCCCAAGGAAAACAATCAACATGCAAGGACTAAAATGACCACCATGAAACATGTGTAGATCAATTAGGAACATAGATAACTCAATATACACTTATAATAAAATTTTGAATCCTTATTGAAAGAAACTTCATTGAAGATACAATGATCCAAAACTCATTGAATCACAATTATTTAGTTTAAAAATAAAAAATAAGATAACTAATAATAATAAAAAATAGAAAATATAACATTATAATAACTTCCCTTTTCTTTAACAATTAATCCTTAATATATAATTATCTAAGTTATTTATAAAATATAATAATTTTTCTTACGAAGTTCTATGATAAAAAATCTCCCTATTATATGCTCGTTTTTAATCTTGCCTCCATAATAGGCAGAGAACTAACATCTATGAGATAAAATCAAATTCTTTTAATATTTCTGGATGTTATTATTATAAAATTAATCTAATATTGAATTTAATTTCTTCATTTATTCAATAAAAGAATATTGAATTTTATTAGCTGCTAGGCTATATTTTGCTCACGCCGGCGAAAACAACTTTCAGTCATTATTTTCGTTTATAAAGCTGCAAAAATCTACCAGCTCTAAAACCCTGATATTTATAGTTCCACTCTTCGTTTACTATGATTAGAATGAAGCAGCAGCTGCAGGGAGATTAGTTTCGGTTCGTCTCGTTAAAAAAAAATTCTGGTTTGTAAGGGATTTGTAGTATTTTTTACTGAGGTCTGCGCATTTGTTTTTGTCACCGGCATCGTTGACAGCACGGCACAATCTGTCCATTTGAGGTAAGTCACCTGCCATGGTTTCAGTCGGTGTTTTTTTTTGAATCTGTTAGCGGCAGGATCATTTTCTGTTGTTTTTTATTTCATTCTAAATAATTCTGTTGTTATTTGTGAAATGAACATATTGTTTCTGTGATTTTATCTGACTGCTTTCATATATGATATTACTGTAATACGTAGTTTTAGAACCCTATTTGTTTCTTCATATATATATGTTTTGAACCGCGAATTGAATTTTGCTTTTATTCGGTGGTTTTAAGTTTTTGTTTATTTTGTTTTTATTGTTCTTGAGGTTATTTTGGTGACATTTTTGCTGACAGAATTGCTTACTATTGAATTGATATCAGCTACTGCTGATGTTGTAAATGCAATGGTTGCTACAACTATGTTCACACAGAGTGATTAGTAGAAATCGGACCATCTTCATATGTTAAAACTCATTTCATTATTTTGCACAAACTCATGCTATTGGGGATAAGTTTGTTTATTATTGAAGCCAGGCATAAGGGATACAAAGGTTATATTTGCTAAGGTTTGATTAATTAAAGGTTAAAGTTATAATCATTGGGTGCCATTGGAAGCTTTCCGGAAGGTATTCTGGAGTATTATTCTGGGTCGTACTGATCTGCTTATCGAGTTACCTTCTTGGAGTATTTCGCCTTGCACGGGCCTCATATCCATAGCTGGAACCGGAGCCATCGTCACTGCAGTGGATTGTAAGGGGCGACTGATGCCTTTTGCTGGTGCGTGAGGCCTGGAAGAAGGTCGTGGAGTATCTGCTACATCCTTGAAAGCATTACTGGGAGAGAATACCCAAACCCGTGTATGCTAAGATTGTGAAAGATCATACAAGTGACCCCAAGGATCTTTTATGTCAGGTCTTGACTGTGGATAAGCTCAATGGTTGTTGTGATATGTTGGTAACACAAAGGGACTTATGTTTGAATTGTTCTTCGCCTATTCAGCAATGCTGGCTGGAACTTCTTCATTGGATAATGCAATCTCATGTTGCTTCTTCGAATGAACACAACATAAATGAACTGAAATTAGAAGGGGAAGGGTTAGAAGGATCTAAATCTACTCCTAAGGACAACAATATCAATGGATAGTGTTTGAGTGGACAAATTCCAAAAAAACCAAGTCCTGCTTTGCCAAGATCAACTACAACTCCGCAGGAAACGGTACAATCTTCTAAGGGTTATGCAAAGAGTTTTCATATCATAATGAACACCATCATAATGAACAATGCTCATTTAATGATCGGAGTTAAGCATCCATATAAGAGGGGCTCAGGCTAACTTCACACTTCAACTTATAATCAACAAGATGCAAAAAGTATGAGCCATGGAAATTCATCAAATACCTTTACATTTCTCCATTGAAATCAAAGCACTTTATCTAACAATTGAGAAATTGGAAGAACAACATGCAACAAGTTGAAATAAACATGAATCCACCATATCTTCAATGAAATAAATTTTTTATTTCCCCAAGTCTTACAACAGTGTCTTCTCCTTCTCCTACTCTACTTCTATTCTAAAGAGCCAAAGCTAACTATCTACCTATCTGCCTATCTTATAAATCTTTCTTAACAAATGAAATGAGAAGGGTTTATATAGGCACCCAAAAACAAACCGACAGTCCAGATTGATCCAAGATCAACAACCAAGATTACAAGATAGAACCCTAATTAGGGTTTATTGCAAAAGCCCAACTAATTATTGAATGATTGGTTGTTTTATTGCTGACACGTGGCACAAAGAGGAAGAGCCATTTGGAATACAGATAAGGCTGACAACTAGCGAGCTAATCTATAGAACTAGGCTGCAAGATGCGATTCCCTTTGCTTTGCTTTCTTCATTTGCAGCTCCTTCATTGTTTGCATGAGAACTTTCAGCCACCTCTTTCCTCTTCCTTGAACTTGGAACTTCACTTTGGCTATTCTTTCCTTCATTGTTTTCAATTTCTTGATGATAGCCAGGGAGTAACTCGTCATTGTTTAACTTGGTGTAGGTAAGAGTGACACCTCCTTAACTTGTCCTTTCCTTATTGCAACTTTATTATTTCTTGGTGCAGACATAGTACCTGTATGAAAATTGTAATTAGTGACATTTAAAAGCTGCAAAAACATTTAAGGAAGAAGAATGAAATATCCCGAACAAGGATATTGTTTCAAATAGGATTTGGGTTTCAATTCTTGACATGTTTAGCTTCATTTCATTGCAAAATAACATGCAAACATGCCAACTAAACATGCAAAGGAAACGATATAGATTTCCAAGGAAATATGCAATTTCAAAGACAAATCTATTGAAAATGATTCTGATATAAAACATGCATGGCTGTTACATCAAATATACTGCTGTTACAATGCTAGAACATGCATAAAATTTACATGCAACATACCCACATGATTCCATTCCTTATCATCAAAGCCCCTGTGAGATAAGATCATTTGTAGTGGGATAGCCGTCCACAAAATTGAACAATGTAATGCACCTGTAATCCTGAAGCGAATCCTCCAACTGGGCTGATTTGGGTTCTCGTCCAAATCACCAATGACCAAACCATCTGGGGTTTCCATCCTAGGGTCTTACTGAACCTTCAAGCTCACAGAGAAAAGATTCAAAATAAAAATAATAATCTAGAATGCCTTCACAATTCCCCTTTTCCTCCTTTTATAATAGCCCTTTCCCTATTTTGAGAGAAGTACTTTATATCATTTCTTTTATTTCACTTCCCTCCGAAAAGCAACTTTAAGTTATAATTTAAAGTTGACATTATAATAGAGTCATTTTAGTAATTTAAGTGACTTTTAATAATACTTATTTTATTGAAGTCACTTTTAATTAAATTAATTAAAATAAAGCCATCCGTTTAATATTTAATTTATTTGGAGATGATTTTAAAACAATTAATTTAATTTATTTATTTCGCCAAAATTTGTGGATATTACAAAGAATATGCTCCTATTTTTATTTTAGTGATGAACTTTAAGCATTTTAACCTTCAAAAATCAGAAAGAAATGAGTAAGACTGGAAATTCTGTGAAATTTGCAAATGCCATTCCTAAAATCTGATTTTTAAAAACTTAAGAATTACCCTCTTTCTATGAAAACTCAAGAAAAATCAGTGATTTAGAACTGATTATTAGCGCTGCAAGCTTGAAGGAAGGTTTAGAAACCGATATTCTGCAAGTAATTAATGAAATTGATCTTGAAAAACTCTTTTTTTTTCCCTACCTTCTGTGATTTTGAGCTGAGAACTTCTCTCTTCTGCTAACCTGCAAGGCGACTTATGTTGAAATGAATTTCACTCTCCATCAATGTCCTTTTATAGATGATGAAAGCTTTCCTTGCAAGGGTCGACTTGCTATTTTTTTTTCTTTTTCTAAAAAAAAGAATTAAAAAAAACACTTTATTGTTTTCTTTCCCAATAAGCAACTCATCTTTGGGTTTTTTTTGTTTTTTTCTTGACCTCTTAGAAAGTTCGAACCTCATGTGCCACTTACCTTCCATCTTTCTCATATTAAAACATTTTTAAGCATTTGTTGAGGAAATCACTTGTTGGCACCTCTTCAATTTCTTGCATCGATTTTCAACACTTAGGGTTTTTGAGAATTTATTGAGGAAATCATTCTTTCTTAACATGTTGATTTGACCAGTGGACCAATTCAAAATTCTTTTGAAGAAGCTCTTCTCAGCTATTTCATCCATTTGCTTAGCATTTGATACTGATGTTTCTTTGAAAAAAATGTTTCCAGAAAAAAAAGAAAAAACACAAGTTTCTAAAAAATAGATGTTCTAAAAAATCAACCCAGAAATGCTAAAAACAACACTTTCTAAAAATAGAAAACACAAAAAAGTACTTTGAAAAAGCAAATTTCTAAAAATATAAAGTTGTCAGAATTGGTCTTGGAAAATTGCATTCTTTCTCTCTTGACCTGTTTGAACACATTCTTAGCATCAAAATATTCATCCAATCAAGTTATTGCTAAGTTGAAGATCAACACTTGGCCACAACACTGTGAGGGTGCCTTGTCCACTCTTCTTAGTTGAAACATTTGAAATATTGACTTGATAACACCTATATATTTGATGAAAAACCTCAAAACTCGACACTTTGCACAAGTAAGAGACCGGAGACTAAAACTAAGACATCTACATAGTACCCTAAAAAGCAAAAAAATTGGGAGTGTCCCCATTTGTAATGGGGCATGTGTGGTTACAACACAACACCACCCAAATGTAATTTGTCTTCTCTAGGGTTTGGATATAATTTTCCCTAATTTGATTTGACCTAAGATTTTCAAGGTTTAGTACATGTGAGAATAGGTATAGGGGTATCAGAAAACATACCAGTAACAAGTTTAGATCAAGAAATAGGCAAATGAGTCCTAAACATGTCCATAGGGATGAACACCAAAATGAGTGTAGAAACATAAGGTAGAGATTGCAATGTAGGCATTTTTTAATCTTACACATTCTATAGGATTTGTATCTTGTCAAGCACATTAGTTTTCCTTTGATGTCTAGTCACATCTAAATGAAAATAATTTGATGAGAACATTGAAGGAAGCCATTGGACTGGGAGAGTTTAAATTAAGATTTCACTTGATCTTAGGATAAACAAATTGCAATAGTTATTTGAAAATAGGGAAAATTAGCAATTAAAAGCACACAAGAATACATGTGGAAAATAAAAATCGAATTAAGGATATCTAAGGCTAAACACGAGTACATGTGGAAAATAAAAATTGAATTAAGGATATCTAGGGCTAAACACAAGATATAATGTTACGATGATCAAGAGATGGTCTGATAAATATAAAATAATTCTCAAATATGAAAAATAAATGACCAAACTAGAAAAAATCAGGTATGAAAATGAAAAGGATACTTAGGGAAGACACTAAGTTGTGTATGTATCATAGGTGCACCAGAATGTAGGGAAAATATTATTTGTAATGAAAACTATGCTTTGTTCTAAATTTAATCAGATGATTAATAAATAATATTACACAAGCTTAGGTCAACATAGTTGAGATTAAAATGTAATGGAAAACTATAAAGAGGATGAAGATGGTTTAATTGTTATTGATTTAACAATTTCAGTCACGATTGTTGTGCTATTTCATTTTGATTGATGATAGAAATTGAGAATCTGAAGTAGGATTTGGAATTTGTGACGTGCGATTGAGATTGAGATTAGTTTTGCACCAGACTATATGCATGTATTAGTTTGGGATACTTTCTTCATCATGGGATATAGTTTTGTCGTAGATCTATTCTTTTATACACTCCCTTGTCTTCATTGCCTATCATTGAATAAAGGGTTTGTTAAAAAACACAATAGGGTTTGTAGTAAAGCAAGGAGAATATTATAGAATTTCTTGATAACAATCAAGCCTCTTTGTAAATGTACAATATTTGAAGACACAATCAAATGCAATGACCCTATGACATGATTGTTTTTGATAGGTAATCAAGGTTTTTAAAGGGCCTAGAACCTTTTACATTAAGAAAGATGGAGGATTAAGCACAATAGGACAGCAAAAGATCAGCATTAAGAACAGCGGTGAGACAACAATGGACACAACTGGGTACAGTTGAGTGAACTAACAAAACAACAACATAGATAGACAACCTCCGCTAAGAACAATTAGGGATGTTTAAGGAAAGCCTATGACATGATTGCTGATGTAAATGCTCTATTACCAATGCTTTTGCTATGTGAGTTTCTAATTCTATGATATGCGATTTTGCAACTATACAATGAAAAATTATGACCTAGGACTGTTTATAAATACTTGACTCTACTTTCTTAATTCAAGCTATTTGGTATGCAAGTTGATGGGGTAATGGTCAAATTTTGAAAAAGTTCGCTCCAAGAGATAATTTTAAAGTTTGAATTTGGTGGATCAGGTATGACCCAGTTTGAGAGAGAACCATGTATGTGAGCTGGTCTATGAAAGCCCAAATCCGATACAATTGGATCAGCCTTGAATAAGGACAATATATTAATTTTAGATGATAGTTTTGGGGTTAGGGTTAGTTTGCACATCAAATAAGGTAAGTTGAACACAACACATTTACAATAGAACCCAAAAGCTATGTTATTGATTTGTTAGCCAGAAGCTCCAATTTTGGGTCTGATCCTACACAATTTAGATTTTGGTTCAATGAGCTTGGGGGGTCATTTAGGGGACGGAAAATGACTAGGGATTCATCCTGAATGAATCTAGATGAACCGAGAATAAATTACTGTGCATTTCTGTAACACACAATGAACCCATAGTTGTTTCCCTTATTGCTAGCATATCACTTCCTACCTTCCTGTTCGGGAAGTTAAAATAGAGTCCCATCCATGCTGATTGAAATCAATATCAAACAGCTCGAGGAGAGGACACATGCAGATAGTCTTTTTGGAGATCCACATTTTTGCAATATAGAACTCTCTTCCATTCCCTATATTTATATAAATGGATATTAGATAAAATAAATTACTATTTTTATTTTAAATTTATTAAAGAAAAGTTTTATATATGTAATTTTATATGATTTTGTATGGATGAACCCAAAACAAACCCAACCTCAATTTTTTTTCTATTAAATATGAAGGGAGCTCAATTCTCTTAACTTTAAATCACTGTCAAAATATTACCCACCCGCTGTCCATATCAGAGTATCAACAGCTCAATTTTTTTAGATCAAACTGGAGGAGTATTAGAAATTTAGAACCAGTAACCTAGGACAAAAGCAAAGTAAAACAAAAACGTAAGAATGGCATAATATACACTTTTTTGGATTGAAATGTTGTTAACTATTTTTCAAAATAATAAAAAAAAACAATATGGTTTTCTTTTACTAAAGTGCAATTTAAAATATATATTTTTAACTACATCATTTTTAAAGTCTGATTTGAGGACAAACTATTAGGTACTTTTTATTTCTATTTAATAACCAAGAGGCGAAATTTTATTCCATTAGAGAACCCAGAAATGGAATAGAGAATTTACAAATAAACCATAAGGCATTAGCATGCAGTTCTGTGCACGACTCCACAATTCAAGTTCTTAGATGTTATACTCATTTTGTGGGGTAAGCTTTTAAGTGTTAAGTTCTTAGAGCTCTTGTTTTCATTTAGATTTTCCTTTTTCCATTTAAGCTCTTTGTATATTTCTGAAAAACGTCTTGGTTCTCCACATGAAGTCAAAGAAAGGCACTGAGGATTGATAGGATTCACATTCATTGAAATGATTGACTGATTGCTATTTATTTTTATTGTAAGTAGAGAGAATGTGTTTAGACTATGTGAATTATTTCTCCCCATTAATTTCCTTATCCTCTTCTTTATTGTTTTGCAGTTATTATAGTTCCAGCTGAACTCCACATCACGGGATTACTTCAAATATATATCTTGTACAAGACATTAAAATGATTGCAGCAGTTTGTTGGGTTCCCAAGGGTGTTGCAAAGGCTTTACCAGATTCTGTTGAGCCTCCTTCTCAGGAAGAAATCCAGGAGCTATTGAAGTTGCCAGCTGAAAGTGGCAGGTTGGGTACTCATTTTGATTCTTTTGTTCCCATTTTAGAAGATGATTCTTCTTATGTTTAAAATAAATAAATAAAATAAAGCTTTTTTAAGATGCTGATACAAGGTAGCGTCCGATCCAGGCGAAGGCTGGATCAAGATCAACTCGATATCCATCCATAACTGGTTATGGGTCTACTTTTAGCTGTCAATGCCTCTGATGATGCTGTCACCGCGGCCTTCTACACCGGATAAACCGCCGCTGGGTCCACTTGGTCAATTGGTTCTTCAATGCTTGCTTCTGGATCGAGAACTAGATCTGAGTGAACGAGATAAACTCAGCAGTCTGATCATAAGTTCTGAATTCTCTGTATCTTTAGACAATAGTAGCATTACACTTATCAAGAAATCAACATCCACCTCATAACCCCTGAGAAATCAATATCTACGTCATTTTCTGTGCAGTTTCCCAAGATTATTAAAAAATGGTTCTGATGTTTTTCTTTCTTTTCCCTTAAATGTATACCTTTCCTTTTTTGGCTCATTTTCATGTTCAGGAGAAGAAAAATAAAAACATAGATTGAATTTTTTTAGTATAGGGTCAAGGCTAGGACATTGTAGCTATTCAAGTTTAAGTTTGAATATATTAAATTTTGATTTTAAAATTCAAACCCTAACAAGGGTTTTTTTTAAACAAATTATATCCTAGTAAGAGTTTGGTACAAAATGCCAGGTAGCCTCAAGTTTAAGTTTGAATAGATAAAATTTTAAACCCTGATAAGAGTTTAAGTAGTATCATTATTAGGGTCGTAGTTCAAAAACACGCATGGAATTGTAAGGACTCGCGAGTCCAATGGGCAGCCGAGTCGACTCGCCATGGACTCGCGAGTTGAGTCCAACCGAGTCTTGGTCCAATGACTCGCGAGTTTTTCCAATGACTCGCGCAAGTCTTTGAGATGGACTCGTGAGTTTTTCTGATTGACTCACGCAACCCAGCCAAACGCCCAACCAAGTGATAAAAAATGATTTTTTTTTACTTTTTCTCTTATTTGGTCTTTGCTCTTGGTCATATGAGCAAAATACATCAATTATGGCTCTTATGTTCTTTAAATGCATTAATTTCTTTGTGTTTTATGTAAAACTACAGTTTTTTCCTTTTGCCGAGTCTTTGCCGCGTCCTTTCGGAAGTCTTTCGCGAGTCCGAGCCCGAGTCCAATTTTTTAGTTTGCCGAGTCTGTGCCGAGTCTGAGTCTTTGAACTATGATTAGGGTAGTCCAAAGATGAATTTTCTTATTGAGAATCAAAGCAAGTGATTCAAATTTTTGTTATTCTCATTGCTACTATTGAGGGTGCAAGTTCATTATGATACTGAAGGTATGGACACCTTGATTTTCAGAGCTTGTATATGTCATATAAAAAAAATGGCAAACGACTCAAGTAAGGGGAAAGGAAGTGTGCAAGGGTCTTGCATGTTTTGTTCATCTCTCAGCACTTCTAGACATTTCCTGACACACAACTCTTCATTTGCTTTGAATGGCCATTGTGATCCTTTGGCCTTTTTTAGACCCAATCTAATTCATAGCTTTGTTTCCTCTTCTAAGGTTTCCGTAGTGTTTTATGTCCCTCTTTCTTGCTGATAGAAAATTCTCAATTCACTTTATGTCTTTAGCATAGGTGTTACGTTCTCCTTAAATTTTTTTTCAGGTAAGATCTTGGGACAAGGACTCTCCCCTCTACACAAGGGGCAAACTATCAGTCGACTCCTCTAACTCAAAAATGGTCAACAACGTTCTAACATCACTTGTTTAGAGGGGGCATTTTTATGCAATTGCAACCCACTCATTGTTTGTGAGTGGTGGAATTGCTGGCCATTATGTTTTCTTCTTATCCAATTTTTGCTTTGGCTTTAGCTGCAGGGTTATTCTTGGTTTTCTGACGGCAATCTATTTGCTGCCTGTCACAACTTCCTCATTTGCTTTCTTTATTCTAACAAGAGATTTACTCTTCTTATTTCTTGCTCATATTCTTCATGCTGGTAGTATCTTATTTTGCCTTTATATGTGACAAAGGGCTTATTTTGATATTTATCATTGAATGGTTCTTCTTCTTCATCATGCCACTTTTCCCTCTCCTTGTATCATTGTCAGATTTGCTGTTGTTTTTCTTCTCTTTGTTGGCATGGAGATACTGAAGTACAATGTAGTGTCTTTACAATATTCTAGAGTTTACAATTAATGAGTCAACATGATCAATAACGATCGGGCTGTCCAGGACAGCAGCTTAAGGCACTTGTTTCTTTTGGGACTCTTCTTCTATGTACTCTGGAGTGGGGGGATCCCCCAAGAATTTAAGTTTATGGAAGTTTCTCTTCTCTTTCTTGGTTGAATTAAATAGTCCCTTGAACTGATTGGCCCGTTCATGCTTAATTTAACATCTCTATCGTGATTTTCTGTCAATTAATGTTGTTAACAAAACTCTAACTGATCCAAATTCGTAAAAGGAATGCCAACACATAATAACAAAATGGTAGAACATAAATATGTACTATTAAGTGGACATAACATGAAATATATAAAAGCAGTGAATGCTTGTAGGCTTGTAGCTATGTCATGGAGATGTAGCAGTTTGTATAATCATCCTTACCTTGATCAAGATCATTGTACATATAAGAGGATTAATTGAGAGGTGTGCCAGCTGGACCACAGTTGGGTCAATGCTGATCAATTCTCAGGTGACCGAGTATACCATGTAAAATTATTTTTTGATCTTGTTACATATATAGATGATTACAAAATATTTATTAAATTGCTTACTATGTCATGCGAGTTGATTGTTTTCCTGTCCTTTATATTCATAGAATTCTGATTGGCTTCCCTGTTTGGCTGCCATTTTAGTCTATTGACACCCTTTGTGAATGCAGTGATGACAATGAATATAGTGAGGAAGAAAATAACAGTGAGGAAGAAAATGAAGATATGGTGGTTGAAACCGATAAGCGTAAAGATGCAGTGGCAATGGCACTAGCAGCAGCAGATGCTATTGGAAATAAATCGGTAGAAGTTCCAAGGGAGCCGAAGGTTGACGAGATTGCGGATGGACTTAAAGAACTTGACATGGAGCATTATGATGATGATGATGAAGGTATATGATTTTACCATAGTTCTTACACAAAAATATTTAATGAAGCCCAAGGATTCTTTGTTAGATACTCCCATATACAGAATTTTTAAGAATTGTTTTTATAATTTATATGTTTGATTTCCATGAGAACTATACAGCTTTTAAATCAATTTTCTTAGGACTGTTGTTGGAAAAATCTTCAGGCATTGATATTTTTGGGAATGGTTCTGTTGGTGGATTTTACAACCCAAGCAGTGACATGGGCAAATATCCCTCTGCAGTTGTGAGTCTTGTAATTTAATAGTGTTGGTTGATTCAGAATTCAATATAAACTAATAACAATTCGGAGTTCAATGCAAAATAATAAATGGTTGCATGAACAGCTCTTGAACGGCTTCATTTCATTGATTACATTGTAGGACGATGATGAAGATGAGATTGAGGACATGACAATAAAACCTTCCGACCAAATTATAATATGTGCTCGCAATGAAGATGAAGTTAGCCATCTAGAGGCAAGTATTAATATCTATATATTTTCTTTTGATTGACTCGTAACCATTTGCTACTGTTATTGATATTTGTGTGATGATTGTTTTGTTGTTTGGGGATTGACAGATCTGGGTATACGAGGAACAAACTGAAGAGGGTGGTTCTAATATGTATGTTCATCATGATATCATCTTGCCAGCCTTTCCTCTCTCCCTTGCTTGGCTGGATTGTAACCTGAAAGGTGGAGATAAAGGTATGTCATTTGATTTTTCCTTTTTTATTTGTAATTTATTAATATTTCATTTTTTTCCTTAGGAACTGATTGGGAAAGATGCATATAACCAATGTCCCCCTGTTTGGCAATTTGATTGCCCTTGTCTGTGTGAACATTGGGACTTGACACTTCTATATAGAAACTAGATTATTGCATCCTCAAAAGATCAATGTTGAATGTTGAGAATAACTTTCTATAACAGAGCTGCTTTAAGGCATATATTTCTTCAGAAAGATAGACCCCAAATAAAGTTAAGACTGGGTTCCCATCAACTTGAAGACATTTTTGAAGACTTCATGTTAGAGGAAAGTCTTTCCCTTTAGTTTGACGGTTGACCAATGCCCTGAGGCTAATGAGAGAAATCTTATCAGCATCCCACAATTTTGTGGCTGCATACTTTAGTGACATTTTGGTTTGTAGTGGATGTGGAAAGAGCACATTTTGTTATTATAAAACGATATTTAGAATAGATACAAAAGGCTCTATTTATATGAGATCACATGATGATGTTTCTAAAAGAAACAATCGTGAACTAAAGCCAGAATTAGAAACAAACTAAACTAACTAGGATGACCATTAAAGAAACATTACATTATTGAATACCCTTCCTTAATGGTCATTGTACTAACTATCCTACAAAAGCCAGAATCTGCTGGTCTTTTGGTCACAAATGCATAGAAGGCTGCTCCCTTCTGGTCATGAATGCATATAAGGCTGCCCCCTTCTCTTCAGAACACTTGGCAAAATGAGTCTGCTACTAAGTCCCTCCCTGATCCTACAAAACTTCTGGATATGACCAAGATAGCCATAAACCTTCCAACATGTTGTTGGGAAAACAAAAACTGTTCTTGTAGCCAGAGACACCTAGTTCAGCTTCTGAAATTGAAACCATTATTTCAAGGAGAAAAAACTGCCATGATTTTGTCGAAAAAATGGGCAAAAACTTTTGTAGATGAGCACTATGACCCAAAACAAATTGCAAGAAACCACATTTTTTTGTGGAAAAAATTGCCAACCCTCCAATGATTTTTTTTTAGGAAAAAATATAAAAAACCCCAAGACCAGCAAACACCAATCATGAATTTTTTGGAAAAAATAAAAAAACCTAGAAGCGATTTTTGAATAGAAAATTGAAAAAACTAGACAAGATTTTTTACGTGAAAAATTGATCAAAACCCAAAAATGACTTTTAAGGAAAAAATCGAAAAAATCCACTAACAATTTTTAAGGAGAAAATCGAAAAAAACCAAATAATAATTCTAAGAGGAAAAAATTAGAAAACCTAGATAAAATTTTTGAGTAAAAATTATAAAAACCTAGATATAATTTTTGAGGAAAAAATTATAAAAACCCAATAGTAATTTTTTTGGTAAAAATTATAAAACCCAACAGGAAACAAATTCTTTTTGTGCAAGGAATAATACTTCTGCAGATGTCCAAACCTTAGGTTTGGAAAAAAGACCAGTCGCCATCAAAGAAAAACACGTTCAACAGACATGGGTTCTGCCAAAATGAATGCCAGTGCAGAAAAATGACAGCCGTGGGCCGCAGGTTGGCAATGACGACATGAAGAAAGACAAACTCTTTGTTGCATATGAAAATGTGAACAAATATGTCATGCGAAAATGTGAGGAAAACGTTTGTTGTAGGAGAAAACACGACCAAATATGTCATGCAAAAATGTGATAAAAAAATGCAGAAAGAAACCTTGTCTGAAAAATGGCGCTCACAAGACTATTTCTGCTGCGAAACAAATCGGTGTGGGTTTGAGGAGACACAATTTGCAGAGCCGAAAATTTCAAATCCGTGTAGATACACATTAACTGAGCCGAAGTCCTCCAATATGCAGAATACTGGATTTTTTTAAAAATCTTCGATTTCTTGCTCTAGAAACCCTTCCAAAATTGAGCTAATTTGAAAATATTTCTAGAAAAATTCCAAGAAGGCTCGAATTTGCCAAACCTTAAAAGAACCCCATTGACCCACTCTGATACCATGTTATTATGAAATAATATTTACAATAGAGACAAAAATCCCTATTTATAAGAGATTATATGACAATGTTTCTAAAAGAAACAATCGTGAACTGAAGCCAGAATTAGAAACAAACTAATCTAACTAGGATGACCATTAAAGAAGCATTAAAACTATTTAATACATTTAACATCGGACTTAAGAATTACAAATTCTCATGAAGATCAATTTACAGAAAAACCTATAGTGTGCTTTTTCCTTGAAATGAATTTATAGTATTTTGGTTTTATATTGGATTGAAATTGAGTTCAATTCAGTTGTGAAAATTAGTCTTTGTAGTAATACTCATAATTTTTCATAAATTTTAGGCCCTTTTAACATATTATTGTTTTGTGCTATGCTTCTCATAGGTTATATATATATATATATATATATGATCAGTAAATAGGTACATATTATGAATATGATAACAGCATTTGGTATTTTAATTTATTAGTTCTTATACTATTACACATCATTTCATAACTAGCATTTCAAGTACTCTATGTATAGTATATTACAGCACCCCCCCGACGTCCCCAAATTGAAGCCCCTTTTTCTCTGTCCCAACGTCCCCCAGTGCCCATGTTACACTGTGAGCAACTTACAATTTTTTTGCCTTCAAAAGTGTGTTCAGACTTCAGAGCTACTCACACTTTTGTCTCATTATTGGTCCCATCACATAGACGTTTTGCGCCCAAAGCAACTAGGTTTCCCTGCCAATCCCTTGCAACATAGTTGGCTCCCAAGGGTCCTGAATTCTCTTTCGATGCACCATTGAAATTTAGATTTACCCATCCTTGTTCAGGGCATTCCCAAAGGTCTCTCACATCACCATAAGTGCTTGGATCCACCCAAGAAGGCCCATTAGCAGGCCGATACTTAATAAGAGGGCCAATTAACTTGAATTATTCTGTCCTCTAAACTGAAAGGAACTTTGGTTGGGTTTAATTGGGACGTAGCTGCCCTTACTAATTCTGACACTGCTCTCTCAATCCTCATCCACAAACTTTGAAGATTTTCAGACTTGTCTTGAAAACCCGAGAATTTTTCTCTTTTCACACTTCCCAAATCATTTTAAGACATACCTGCCATATACTAGAAAAGGTTGAAAACTTCTTAGGCTTGTGCCAACTTTGGAAAAGTGCTAAAATTGAATCAGACAAAGGACCTGGCCAGCCCAGACAACCCATAACAAAATTCCAACATTCTTGAGTGAAATCACATTGCAACGGCATGTGATCCAAAGTCTCTTCATTCTGATAACATAAAGCACATGGAAAAGGGCCAGAGAAGCCTATCTTTTTCAATGTTTCCCCTGTTAAAATCCTTCCACAAAGTGCCAACCTCGAGAAGGTCCCAGCCTTGGGCAAACAATTTTTATCCCAGCAAAGCATGGAAGGTCATTCTTCATTTGTAGTGGCCACCTCGAGAAATTTATATCCAATTTTGACTGAGTATTCACCCTTCCAGGACACGCACCATATAATTTCATCCGAATCCACTGATAGGTCTGTCTTCTGAGATGACAAGATATTCCTCAACAACTCCGTATTACCAGCATCCAGATTTAAATCAGCTACTGACTTCCACTCCACTGCCATTCTGATCTACCATCCACAATCTCGTGTTCCAAAAAATCTGCCACTCTATCACCCCAACTGTGTAAGGTTGCTTGTTTCAGCACATCAAGATTATCATCCTGTCCTAAGACTTCCTTCCCATCCTACAAGTTGTCCCAAAATTTTGCAGTTCTACCATCCCCAAGCATCCATGATATTGTAGTTTGAGGAAACTACAATAGGGTGTCTAGGGCATCCTTCCCTTATAAGCTCAAGGGTAGGGCACCTCTTGCACCCCCTTGGCCTCATGAGACAATTTGTCACCACCATGAGATGGCGTGCTTAGAAGAGGACCTCATAATAGTTTCTCCCTCTTTGTATTCCCTTTTTATCCCTGCCATGATTGATTACTGCAAACATCTAAGAGTTACACATATTGTGTAATGTCCTCTTCTAATGTGACCTTGGAAGACAAATATTTAATATGGTCATAAAAGTATGTAATTTAATTATTTAATATTATCCCTCAAAAATAAATCATAAAGTTGATATTATTTAATTAACTTAATAAATTGACTTTAATGTTAAGTGAAAATTTAATAAATCATCAAGAGGCAAAGCAGAGGCAAAGCCAAGAGTCTTTAAAATGGGCTATAAAAGAACAATGAGAGGTTCATCCTAGCACGCTTGGTTTTTAATTACTTCTTGGAGGGCTTGAGAGCATCCAGCTTTCAGTTTTGAATTTTGAGGATGAAAACACTTAGGATTTCTCAGTGCATTGGATGGAAATGCAATTCATATTTGAGGTGGATTCACGATTGTACATCAATGAAAGAAAATTGTGAAATCTTCAATGAAGATGAATTTCTGAGGTATTTGGCTACTTTTCAAAAAACAAATTTAGTTTTATAGATTTATACTTTATGCTGGAATTAAAGGATTTTTGTTGTAATGGAATATTTAGAGCTTTTGGAAAGACAAAATCAGTGGCTCATTCATTTAGCATTTGATGTTCCTCTTGAATATTATGTTTTCAAATATTAATGAGTTTGGTGTGAAGGCCTTGGACAAGAAGCTGGATTTTTGTTTTATATCTTTGGGAAATACCGATTAATATCTTAGTTACCGATTCGGGTTCGGGGATGGATTCGGGTTCGAGAATCCGGTTCGTGGATTCGTGAATTTTTTTTTTTCCCGTTTTGGATTCGTAAGGATTCGTGTGTGTGTGTGTGTGTGTATATATATATATATATATATATATATATATATATATATATATATATATGCATTATATATCCAAAAATATAAGAGAAATATACATAATTCTAAAACTGAATCATTTCATACTATGAATCTATGATGCTTGATCATTGATCAATGCCAAATGTCAAAGTCTTCGTAACTAGGTCTTAGGTAGTCTTTGTTGGTGGCTGTTTTCAAGTCCCTAGGTCTGGCAAATGAGGTTTGAGTGATTTTGGCCTATTGGGAAGTCATGTCTGACTGGGATTTGGGTGAGAGCTAAGCTAAGTCTGTCATAGAGATGGGGTCGAAACCAAGTGATTTGTGATAAAAATGAGTTAAAACCCTTTGAGAATCCTTTTGCCAGCTTCAGTTTGACCTTAGAAAGCCATGATGGATTGTGGGAGGTAACCCTGTTGAAGGCTTGTTGAATCCTGAAATTTGGCTAAGTCTGGAATTTTTTGAAAACCCCCAAAATCTAGAATTTGCATCTTAACTCCTATGAAGCTGAAATCTATCTCAAACATCCTGGAATGTATTTAACTGGTATTTATACAAATATAAATTTAAGTATAAGAAATTAAATAAATCAAACTTAAACTTAAATGTTATATTTGTATAAATCCTCTTGTCAATTTAGGGTTAGCTGAAAAAAAAATAAAAAAATGACATATTAAGTGCTTCATGCCTTCATAGGCCGCAGGTCCCCGGGGATTTGCATGGATCCGGCGGGATCCTCAAGGATTTGTGCTAGATCCCCCGGGTCCGTGACAGATCGGGCAGGGTCCGTGCACAGGCCTGTGGATCCGTCTGGATCCACGGCTCACGGATCCGGACGGATCCATAGGCCCGTGCAAGGATCTTGCCCGGATCCGTCAGAGCGAATCCGGACCCAGATCGGACCCAGACCCGGATCCGACCCCTATGACGCGGATCCGGTAACTAAGATTAATATTGCTGACGCAATATGAAGTATTCAAGCTTCTTCCTTTCTGCTGTGTGGTAGTCTTTCTGGTGGGTGATGAGTTGAAGTGATATTTTAATATTTATTGTGGCACGAGAGTTTTTGGTGCCTTAGCGACCTTATTCCTGGATGTCAAGTGACTAACTGAATATCTTATGCAAATATTATATTTTATGGGATTAATTTATTCTGCTAGGAGATAAATATTTGTTAGAATCGACTCATCAGAAAGAGTTATCTTTGAATAATGTTATATGCACATAAACAAATATTGGGCACTGGTCCAAAGAGGAATTTGGGAGCAGAGGTAATACTCAGATACTTTGCCGTATGCTTTCTTCATACATTACTATGGTCATACAAGAAGCTTGAGCTAGCACTGAATAATGTGGTTGAATAGTTTCCTGCCAAGTCGTGAGGAGTCTATGCTGCCATGAGATGCCAGGTGATTATTTACTTAACCTCCAAGAGTGAATTGCTTCCTTTGATGGGCATGGTTGTAGTTTGGAAGGTTGATTATACATGAGGATATGAGAACAGATTTCAGATGTATGGAGAAGTTATTTACTGGATGATTCTTCATCACAGGTGGATGTGGGATCTACTAGCAAGTCTTCATATTTTCCAGGGGTTCTTTGAGTATTTTGAATTGCTGCTTTCCTGGCTGAGACCTTCTGAAGGGCTGTTTCTGTAAAAGCCATATTATCAATCTGTAAAGCCATATTATTAATCTGTAGCAGCAATTCATGCTTGCCTCTGAGAACGTGGGGCTTCCCTGAGTGATGCAAGTATTTCCTTTTTGTTGTTTCGGGCTTTCCTTACTTGGCCCATGGAGACACTTTTCTCACTGCAATTTGCTTCAGTTGGAAACGATTGCCAATATTTTCAGACTTTTCATTTGACCGAACCTGTCATTTTCTGTTGTATGTGTTTGGGGTGCATGGTCAGATTTATTGATGGGGAGATTGGCATAAAGTTTATGCTGTGGTCAGCATTACTTGAAATTATATCACAGTTATCATAATTCTGGGCTTGTATAACAACTGAGTTACCATCATATAATGCTGCAACTTGAGGTCAGATTGTTATGATTAATTATCTTCTTGCATCCAAAATGTTAATTTAAATGTTCATATTTTAGTCTTTATCATTCAACTTGAGTAAGAACAAATTGTCTTATCTTGATGAACGACAAGAATTTTTGAGAACATTACAGTCAAACATTATATGCAAATCATTAAACCAAAAATATATGCAAACTGTTTGACAAAATGAGCATCAGCTGAGTAGTCAGAAAGTACAACAATTAGTGCAGAACTGGGCAGGAGATTACATTATGTATTCAATTAAAAGATCACATAGTAATATCATATTCCTATACTTATTCATAAACATAAATTATAGATAGGACCATTATTTATAAGCAAGAAATCATAAATAAGACCCACTATAGTGTCTATTATAAGAACTGATACTTTATACCAATATATATATAATTTTCAGATTCTATATGCCCAAGTAAGATCGCTGTAAGTCAGATCTGATTGGTTCGGTGTTATGCAACTGCTGATGCTTATTGATGTTCTGACTTCATTGTTCATTCAATTGTTGTTGAATGATTGATTGGTTGAATGGATTCCTTTGATTTGATGATTCAAGGTATTGGTGAGTTATGATTAAGTAATTGTGATTAGATGATCGAAGAGTGACAATATAATGAATGATAGTTTGATATATTGGTGGATGATTGAATGGATGATGATTTGATACAAAGATACTTGATTGCTGAATTGTATGTTTTCTTGATCCCAAGATGAAGTGATGATTGGTGTGGATCTGATGGTTGTTTGCTTGATCTTTCTGATTGATTGTTTGCTTGATTTGTTGATGGATTAATGATTGATGGAAGAAGGATGATGATTGGTAAATCCTCCTTCAATGCTTGAAATGATTTCTCCTTTATACTTTATTGGTGAAAGGGCCACCTTTCATAAGAATTGAGTCACCACTTTTCATTGTTGGCTCTGAGAACATTATATTATTCCCCACATTGATCTCCCTCAAATGTCCTCAAATGAAACCTTCTTCCCTTGATATCTTCCAATGTGGGGGAGAGTCACACCTCTTCATCATGTCCGCCCTTTGCAATGGTCACAACCTTTCACAATTACCACCCTTAGAAAGAGTCACAACCCTTCACCATTTCTGCCCTTTGTGAGAGCCTCCATGTTTCATAATTACCACCTTTTGAGAGAGCCACAACCCTTCATCATTGCTGTCCTTTGTAAGAGTCACAACCTTTCATAATTACAACCCTTTTGAAAGAGTCACAACCCTTCATCATTCCTGCCCTTTGAAAGAGTCACGACCTTTTATAACTTTGCCTTTTGAAGGAGTCACTTCCTTGTTTACTTATTCCTTTTTCTTTTCCATCTATTCTTTCTTGAATCACATCTTCCATTTTCTCTTCCTTCCTCTCTCCCCTTACAAATAAAGTTTTCTTCTCCCTTTTTATATCTTGTGTTTGAGGGAGTCACAACTTTTCATTTCATGCCTTTTGACCCTTCATTAACTTAAGTAAATTTCAATTATGTTACATTTTAATTTTTTTCTTTTATATTTAAATTTAAATTTAAATTCTATTCTTCTGTATTTTAAGTTTATTATTAAAGTCTATTTCAAAAAGGGGACATTACATGATTTGTCACAGTTTGCCGTGGGAGTGTACAGGGCCTGGCCTATTGGCAGAGTTTTCCATACTCAAATCTAAGTTGGATCTGGCCTGAGATCCAAACCTGGATGGAGAGGTTCAGGTTTGGCAGGGATACCTGCAGAACATGGTATTACATGACAAAAAATTGCACAGATCTTGGATATCTTTTTCCTACCCTCATGCCATGGGTCAACCATAGTTTCTCACTTTCTCTCTTTATTACTTTTTTTTTCTTATACATCACTTGGGAGGAGATACAAAATCCAATGAACTTCTTGACTTATAACAAATTCACAGCTGATAAATAATCAATCAGCAATTCCATTTTTAATACGAGATATACTATTATTAGCATTCAAATCTGATGATATACACCTCTTTTCCAGTTCGAGTAGAGGAATTCTTGGTGAAGTGTCTGAAATGACCCTAACCGGCCATTTACTGATTTTTGCCAATAAAACTCATGCAGATTCGAAAACCAATAGAACATGCAAATAACCATTGAACCAATAACAATAACCAGCAAATATATTTATATAACCAGCAAGTACATTCCCATGAAATAACTCAGAAATATGGTTTTGTATTATACATCAGCAATACAATAACCAAGAATTATAATATCCAATCTGAAATACAGCAAAGAACAGTAAGACTGGATGAAAGGAACCTGGTAAACAATGGCGAACTCTAAAGTGAATCCGCACCGGGATGAATCGGGTTTCCGTCCAATCCACCAAGAAATGCTGAAGGTTTTCGTCCTCAAATTTCTGATTCGATAGCCGAAGCTTCTCGAATTTTCAAGGAGAGATAAAAATCCATAAACTGAAGCATGTTGAATGAGACTCAAAAACCTCCTCTTATGGCTGTAGCTGTGACTCTTCAGTTTCCCCACGGTGACTCTTCATATGCCCATTTCGTCTCTTTATAATCTCACTTTAAGTCACTTTTAAATAAAATGACCGTTGAGTTATAAAGTAAAATAATAACTAAGTGAGGAAAATTTGGCATTAAAACGGGGGCCCAAACGAGCTCGGATGCCGGCGTGTGATAGCTCGCTGGAAAGCTCTCGACGAGACGCTCCAAGTCCACTACTGAAAAGCCGAGAATTTTGAACCCCTGTTGACTTACTATAAATAGTAAGTGCCTTGGAAACCTGCGACAATTGCACCGATTGGCTTGGAATTGAAACCACCTAGGCCAGTTATCCCTTGGAACATTGCCACGCCACGGTTAGCCCTCCGGACCAAGGTGAAAAGGCTAACAACACGGCACAATATAATGTACCCCAAAAAAGGGGACATTACAATCATCCCGTCCCAGAGATTGCTTGCCCTCAAGCAATCGGTATCTACATGTTGAGATCAAATACCAGGATCCCAAACCAACCTCTGGGAGGCGGCTCCACCAACCAGTCGTGTGAAACCGACCCAGTCATTATGCTCCGATCTGTGAAGCCACTCGTACAATAACCAAACAGCAGCCCATATAATGTCAGGATCCCAAATCATTGCAAGATCTGTCGAACCAATCTGCCCTGTGCTGCTAACATCTATCAGAAGGGTCTCAACCCAACTGAGGACCTCACTCCAGCTGGGCTCTCCCGCGCCTCTACGGCCATATGCTAGAGAAAACCAAATCTCATACTGATCGACTCCAAAAATGAAAACCGACCTCGAGTATGCCCCTTTGTTTGGTTTCCAGCAGAGCTATTCAGTGCATCACGGATGGAAGCCTTATCCAGCGGTTTTGACAGTTTGCCTCTTCAGCGCAATTTCTGGCTCAGACTACAAATTAGAAATGAAAACCGTACAATAACCAAACAGCAGCCCATATAATGTCAGGATCCCAAATCACTGCAGGATCTGTCGAACCAATCTGCCCTGTGCTGCTAACATCTGTAAGAAGGGTCTCAACCCAACTGAGGACCTCACTCCAACTGGGCTCTCCTGCGCCTCTACAGCCATATGCTGGAGAAAACTAAATCTCATACTAATCGGCTCCAAAAATGAAAACCGACCTCGAGTATGCCCCTCTGATTTGTAGTCTGAGCCAGAAATTGCGCTAAAGAGGCAAACTGTCAAAACCGCTGGATAAGGCTTCCATTCGTGATGCACTGAATAGCTCTGCTGGAAACCCCAAATCAGCATGAGGACTCCATGATTGTCTCTAAATACCCAGAGTCATATAATGTATACCATTGTATGAAAAATTCACACCAACTAGCATAACCAGCATGCCAAACTCGATAACCCCGTATTGGATAAGTCCTACCTGATCAACATCATCACCGAGTGGTAGTGTAAGAAAAGACATATCACTCATCCTGCCACAAAACATAACTACCTCTCCTGGATTGCGGGTACACAAACCACATTGATCATCAGCTGGGCTCATCCCGCCACTCCAACATGGTAATCGAGGCTCACCTCTGATGACTGCACCTGGGTCCTAGACCCTGCAACTAACATCGTCCTCATCCCAGGGATAGGAAGTATCTCCCTCATCTAACTCAAAGAGGGGATTATCAATAGTCAACTCCGCACCCATATCAAACAAGGAGTTATCCATCTTCTGAAAGTGGTCTAACTCATCAAGAAACTCTCGATGACCCAAAGATCTTCTCGGACAATTTTCCAAGTCATAGGTCTGCTGTATGCTGTCAAGCTCCTGAATCACCTCTTGGTAGAACTCAGACCTATCCCTGTCATCCTGCTCCCTATACTGGCTAGAGACCACGATCTGATTTCTTGCCTCCTATAGAGTGATACGAGTATGCTCCAAAATGCCCTAAGTAGCACTAAGCTTCCTATTGAGCTTATCGACCTCAACCTCCTTATCCCTCAACTGCTCAGCGTATGTCTCGGCGACCTGTAACAGGTGGTCACGGTTTGTAAGTAGTCTCAAATACTCCAATTTCCAATCCTTAAAAGCTGTCCTGACTCCCTGTAAACCTGTAGTATAGGATCCAATCCCTTTGCCGACTTGCCCTTGATCTCTCTGAGCTGTCCTGCACAGATCATCAATGATCTGGTGATTGCCATCATGGTGAACTAGTGCTGCAATAATGACATCATCACTAATTTTCGGCTGACTCTTTAAGGCACACTTCTCATCAGGGTTATCCCGAGATGTACTAACAAATGGGTCATCCATATTAGTGTGATGCAAGAGTGAAGTGCTGCTAAAGAAGTCACACGATTCTTCATTACCAGAATCGCTGAAGGTCTCCAACTGGTTACCACAACCTATAACCATGGAGTTATCAAACTCTGCCACCAAGTCTCCAAAGTAGAGTGCCAAACACTCACCACCATGTCCCGAAAGCGGGGAAGTCTCAACTGTAACATCTCTATCACTAGGCTGCAATTTATCTTTCCCTTGATCAATCATGCAAACATGCTCCTGTGACTAGCTCCCCTGGCATAAGAAACAAATCTGCCCTGTAATCACTGAGTCCTGACCTATCACTGAAGATTCTGCAACATGTAAGCCTAATGATGCTCGTTCATTTTCAGATAATGAACTCATGAATCTTTCAGCTTGAAGCTTGATTAATTCAGCTGAGAGTTCATGTATCGTGGATGCGTATCTTATTTCTCCTCTCCACAATGCCAACAATTCAGATCGCAATTGTTTGCATATGTCATAGTCCTCTTCTAAGATCAAGGATAAGATAGTCATAATGCATGTCTTGACCTCATCTGAATGACGCTCCCTGTAATTATTTAGGAGACACTGAAATAATTGTTGAATCATTTTATCATAACCTGGATTCAACATGTGACTGAAGACTCTAGTGCTGGCTACTAACTCCAAGATTTTTACCTGCTTATCAAAAGTAGAGTCTCTGTCATATCTCAGCCCATCTAAGCTGTCTACAATCAGCTGTAACACCTGTCTCCAAATGTGCTCGGTGTAAGGAATGATGGGGGCTGTAATTCGAGTGATCTCATTGAGACATGAGGCGACTACAAGCCTAACATCTCGAAGTGGATGACTCAAAAATCTGCGTTGCACTAAGGCAACCATTGTTGGATGCATGGCCCAATTAAGAAGCCTGCAATTTGCTAGATCTATCCTCGATAGATATGAATTTATTTCATTGAGTTTGGCCAGCATGCTGCCCGTAAATTTCTGCTCCTCTAATTGCCATCCAAGGCAACATAACTCATTGCCTATCTCCATTTCCTTTTGGATATCTCTGAGCTAGACACCGTAAAATGTGCCATTGAATTCTTTAGAGAAGATTGGGCTTTCTAAGGTCTCCATGAATCAATTTTCCCCAAATTCCACACAAGGGACTGAATCACTTTTGAACTATGAAGTGCTGCCTCTGTAATAAAATTTCTGATTTATTCTGACTGAGGCTGTTCAATATCGTTTACTGATGCAATCGTATTTGTTTCAACAAGAACAAGTAATCTTTTCCTCAAAACATAACAGCCTCGTATTTGATTGTTTCATCAAGATTTCGTTTCAGTTTATCACCTTTACTTTACTGTTTCACAACCAAACAACAGAGTCTCAGCTGGAAACTTCTGACTAGCGTAATTTCAAACGGGTTCTGTGTGACTGTGCTAAACCTCACAACACGAACCTCTTCAAGGAGCACATTTCCAAGATTCAAATTATAATGAATGATCTTCTGTGGCCTTTTGTTTAGATAGATAAGGCCAGAGAATATTTGAACTATTATACCTTGTGCCTCCCTCTCTGGTAGAATAGGAGTAACCCTGAGAATCGCATCAAGATCTTTACCATTGCAGTACTCCAATACTGTACAGAATGTATTGTGATCAATCTTAAATATACCCCAAAGTCGCACAATGTGAGGATGAGCTAAAGTTTTGTGGATGTTGTATTCCTGAATTGCATGACGAATATTGCTCTATTTCTTTTCCTCACTCCACTGTGCATTCAATCCATGAAGCTTGCAAGTTACATAACTGTACTCAACCAAGACGTATGCCTTGTATACTTCACTAAAACCTCCCCATACTTGGAATCAATAATTTCTGCCACCAAAAGTCGTTCTAATTTCTTTGATAACTGTTGCAATTCGAAGATATACTTTTACTTCACTCTGCTTCTTCCTTCAATACCAGTCGACATTTTAATCAGTGGAGCTCCTCTCTCCCAGACCCGAGCGAAGGTCTCCCTGTTACGACCACACTGCTACAACAGCTTCTCTGCAACCTCGATTTCGTGTCCACTCTCAATCACTGCCGGCTCATAGCCGTGGATACTCCCAGCTCGGCTCCTTCCCCGTGTGCACCTCTAACTCCGATCCCAGTCACTCACGCCCATACTCATCGATAGCAGTGTTTAGGTGGATGCATGAGCATGACAGTCCTTCCCTTGTTCACTGGTATTCCTATCTGGTGCACTATGCTGCCCGCAAATGTTTCAATTCCCACTGCCAACAACTATAGGTGAAGTTGCGTTTGGTCACAGTTGAGAGATGCGTATGGCACTGAGCGCAGCAAGTCCACCCGCATCCGACCTATGGTCATCCCTTTCTCCGCGAAGGCCACAGTCGCTTGTCGCTACCGTCGTTTGAAGACACAACTTAGTTATTACATGCCCCGACTATGGTTAAGAAGCAACATATTGCCTGAAGTCACGTGCATTCCCAACATGTGCTGGCTTGTTCATATGTAGCACCTCTCGCAGTGATATTCATTGTTGTGTGATTCTTTCTAGCTCACGCGGTAATTACCAGTGCGTCCCACTTTGATGTCTCCCTGCTGACTCATGAGCCAATGCTACCAAAGATGTCGGAATGAGTTCCTCTTGTGCGTCTAGGTATTCACGTTAGGCGCTGGGCATCGACTGGCGCCCCCACTCTAGCCGACGTTACAATTCCACTTGCTGTGTTTAATTTTTTTTTTTTATCGTGCAGCTCATTTCAACTTCCGTGTAAGTTCTACTTAGGAACCAGTGCGAGATCTCTACCACGGGGCCAACAATAAACAAGGTTTTCCTTGCCATAAGCCCAGTCACTACTTGGACTGATGCGTGCGCACGACTTGCAGTTATTTCGCGCCAACAATGAGATTTATTTGTTGTGGTTAGTGCGTCTTCAACACACACAATAATCTAGGTATTGTTTAAGCCATTCTATTGCTTCTTTCACAAGCCAACAACTCCTAAGGAACGCTCAAAACGGGGATGTACAGCACCAGTGTAGACTAGATTGCACAGGCCTAATTGTTCAAAATCTTGAAGCCGTTGAAACTATTCAAAATCTATGAATCTGCGGCTAAGTTGTAATACCAATATTTGATTTGGACTGAGAAATAACTTCCTCAGTAGAAAATGCAAGCTAACATCTTTCTGGAAGATACTGCAACTAAAATGTCCTCCTCTATCATCGCTTGACTATACATGTAGTTCGAAGAACAGTCCTTGCATACTGTAAGCCATCTCAAAATTCACGCCAACCTTAAAATCTTCTTCTATAGAAACACCTCTGTAACTTGTTCTTGGAAAATCTCATACGCTGGTAAAACTTCCGTAAATAATATTCAGAAAATCTCTTCAAAACGCTTCTCACTTGATCCAAAAACCTCACAGGCTGGCAGAATGCTAGGCTCTGATACTGCTGAAATGACCCTAACCGGCCATTTACTGATTTATGCCAATAAAACTCATGCAGATTCGAAAACCAATAGAACATGCAAATAACCGTTGAACCAATAACAATAACCAGCAGATATATTTATATAACCAGCAAGTACATTCCTGTGAAATAACTCAGAAATATGGTTTTGTATTATACATCAGCAATACAATAACCAAGAATTATAATATCCAATCTGAAATACAACAAAGAACAGTAAGACTGGATGAAAGGAACCTAGTAAAACAATGGCGAACTCTGAAGTGAATCCGCACCGGGGTGAATCGGGTTTCCATCCAATCCACCAAGAAATGCTGAAGGTTTCCGTCCTTAGATTTTTGATTCGATAGCCGAAGCTTCTCGAATTCTCAAGGAGAGATAAAAATCCATAAACTGAAGCATGCTGAATGAGACTCCAAAACCTCCTCCTATGGCTGTAGCTGTGACTCTTCAGTTTCCCCACTGTGACTCTTCATATGCCCATTTTGTCTCTTTATAATCTCACTTTAAGTCACTTTTAAATAAAATGACCGTTGAGTTATAAAGTAAAATAATAAATAAGTGAAGAAAACTTCCGACATTAAAATGGGAGCCCAAATGAGCTCGGATGCCAGCGTGTGATAGCTCGCTGGAAAGCTCTCGACGAGACACTCCAAGTCCACTACTGAAAAGCCGAGAATTTTGAACCCCTGCTGACTTACTATAAATAGTAAGTGCCTTGGAAACCTGTGGAAACTGCACCGATTGGCCTGGAATTGAAACCACCTAGGCCAATTATCCCTTGGAACATTGCCACGCCACGATTAGCCCTCCGGACCAAGGTGAAAAGGCTACAACACGGCACAATATAGTGTACCCCAAAAAAGGGGACATTACAATGTTTGGCTCAATGCAGCTGGTTTGAATATGATGCTAGTATCTTCTGTTTCATGTTCTCATCTTTTTTTGCTTATATCTCATGAGCATATGAAGGAGATTCCAAGTACCCATCTTTTTATGTCTTCTTTTGATCTGGCAACATCTTGCCTCATTTAATTGTATTGGAGGTTATAAGCACCATATGTTGATACCATCATTCAATCCGGAGACATCTATCTTCATAAAAAATAAACTATCACTTTATAATTGTGACGACATTGCTTGTGGCAATATTCTCTTTCTGCATGTCGGCCATTATCTCTTTTGCATTCTAGTGTGGTTTCCATAAAGAGCTTGCTAATTCTCCCCCAATCTAGGGAGATAGCAGGTGGTCTGATTTTTTTAATGATTTGATGTACATATTTAGATGCATCTTTGTAAATCCTTTGAGTGAGTTTAATGGCGATTCTATTGTGATATTTTGAACATTGGTAAATATCATTTTTTTAATGGATATTGTGAATCTACATTACAGTTCTCTTCAGTTTTTTAATCTAGCAAGCTCAAAAAATATTGGATACCTACTTTACAGCTGCCTGTGGAGTAGCATTAAAATTTCACTTCTCATTTGTGGCGATTGATTCATTCAGGAAATTTTGTTGCTGTTGGAACAATGCAACCAGAGATCGAGATTTGGGACCTTGATGTTGTATGTGATATCATTTACCTTTTTATTCAAATTATTCTAGGTTCTTTTCCTTAAACCACTGTAAATTTTTTATTGATGCAAGCTCTGTGGAGATTATTACCTCTTTTGTTCTCTTTCTCAGGTAATATGTACTGGTTAATTCACTCAAAATACTATGCTGGAGATTATTACCTCTTTTATCCTCTTTCTCAAGTAATATATACTGGATTTTTTTTGCTTGTTTCTTGCCTCAGCTTGACGCTGTTGAACCTAGTACAGTGCTGGGAGGTGCCGTCAAATGTGACAAATCTAGAAACATAGCTAAAATCAAGAAGAAAAAAAATAAACAGGTTTGTTCCTCTCTCACCTTGGAATCAATCATTTACTGCAGTACTGCAATATATTCTTTGGTTCTTAATTATGTAAATGTCCAAGAACATGCAATTTCCTTGGCATATGATATTTTGAGTGCTTCTTGTATACAATTTTATGATAGGTTTGACAAAATTGACAATCTATGAGTATGTATTATCTTCTAAATTTCTCCACAGGCGATATTCCAATCAATGTCTACCAAACTGCATTTTAAACATTTTAGTTTTCTTTTATTTTTGTAAAGGTTTGTGAACATATTATCCCTCTTTTAATGTTGCAATTAACTGATTCTCATATAGGAATCCTGTCATAAGTTTTGACAGGCCTGGCAAGCGAAAATGAATGTAGTGACCCAGGGATTATCCTAGAAATAAAACACGAAAAGCTTCTAAAAAGGCTATTGCATTGAGGTCAATCACTTGGTTTGTGCATCAAAATTTCAATTTTATTGACATGTATTCTTTATTTTTGTTTGTTAATGTTTTGTGTATCCAGTAATGTTGTAAACCTTTATTTGACAAATCTGTAGACCCTTAAAACAACTTTGCAACTCCTGGAATTGCACATCCTTTAATGTTTTCTTAAACATGCAGATAATTAGATTTTTTTTTTGCTTGGCTTGAAATGTAAAATAATCTAGTTCAATGGTGCCTTCATGGCTAACTTTGTCCCTGACCATTGTTTTGTTGTTTATGTCTCAGTATGATTTATAGCTAAGCTGCTAAACATTTAGGATTAAATACTGGTGCTTAATATCCATGTAAGTGACAATAATGATGTGGCAAGTGTTTAATGATCTGACCACTTTTGTGCTTGGTTGGCTAAAATTTGAACTTTATTAGGTGCTATCCATAAAAAATTTGAATATACCCGAGGGATCTCAACTTTGGACTATTTTTAACCCAAGTTGTTATAGCGAATTCTGTCATTTGATTTCCAAAAACATTGTGACATTTTGTCATCTGAGAAATAGTTATAACATTGCTCTTCTTTTCTTTAGCTGGAAATTGAGTTATATCACCATCATAACCTAGCCTAATCTGTGAGTATTACATTTTGTCATAGCTCCATGGAGTTTCCTGATGGGGGGACGCGGGGACGGGTTTCGGAGACAGCAGGACCAAGGGTCTAAATTTGGGGACGGCAAAGGGACGGCAGTGGTGGAGGGGTTGGTGCTGATATACAAATTGAGGTGAATCTTCAAGGCAAAATCTGCCATATAACATCTCTGCAACTTGGAAATGCCCAGTGAAAGGCAAACTAATTTTCTGAAGTTAAAGGTTGCATTAGTTATGTAATGGCATGTGCCATATAGCAAGCAACTTGGGGGCATCCCCAATGGAGGTGGTGGTTTTGTGGGGGGACATTTCCTCCAAGTCCCCAAGTCTTGGAAACGTCCCCCTACAAGGGGCGTGGGTTTTTTTTGCGAGGATGCGTCCTGTGGAAAAAACTTTTCTTTTACTTAGTTTTAAATATAATCAATTCCCCATTATAACCTGGCATAAACTGCAGGAATCGTTTTCTCTTTAAGGGTCTTTATGTTGCTTTTTGTACTTTAGATATCAGAATTGTTACTTCCAAAAAATCGCTGAACCAAGCCCTAAGCATTTCACTTTTGATGGTTTACCTTATCATCTGGTCATCAGAAAGAGGCAATACTTTGTCTGGTTGAAATCCACAGCCACAGATTTGTCATTCGATCCTGAAGATTCCCCACATCATTTATTCTGGACCGGAATGTATCAGCAATGAACTTAACATTAGAGATCCAACCGTAGCATGGGTTATGGTTGAGATCTCAGTTATGATTATTTGGATGGACTTAAATTTGGCTGCTTAACTAGGCTTTTGATATGATATGCAGATTCCTGCTTAAATGATTGGGCATATGTTTGTTGCCAGAGGAATCATTGTTCCATTCCATGCTTGGATATTTGCTTTATCTTTATTCCCAATGATGGGATTCCGAATGGAAGGTTTAATAATGCCTCAAATTGCGAACTCTCTTTGTTTGCATTCCACTATAATTGTCATCATATAGATGAAATTTCTTGATTTTTTATTATCTATACTGTCCTAAATTGTAAGCACCTATAATTAGATGCTCAATTAGGCTCCATTTCAGCATTTATACTCTTGCATTGATTTCCTGTACTCCAACCCCACTATGCTTTTGATTCCTATATCTTCTCCACAATCCTAATTCCCAAACCAAATTTCAAGGTTTTTTGGGGGGAATAGGTTGGCCCAACCAACCTATTCCCAGAGGTTTGCCTTGAAACTTAAATCGGGGTCCATTTCAACGGTTAGGTGAGAAATCTAAAATCCCATCAACTTCCTTCCAGTTTTGAGCTCTAAAATGTCGTGAGAGTTATATAAACAACTATTCTCTCATTTGATCATCACATCATAAAAACTCAAACCCTCTCCTGCAAATTCACATCTCAAGCATTCTAAGGTAGATCTCAAGCATTCGAAGGCATCTCTTCAAGTCAATTGTCTCCATGGATCAAGCTTCTTTCCCTCATTGAAGGCTAAGTAAAGGATTCCACCATCAAGGAAGAAGATCTTGCATTCATAAGCTTCCAAGCATTCAAACATCCACTCATTCAAGCATTCAAGCCTTCAACTCATTCTCCTTCTCTCCATCAAGCATTGTGGCAAACTACAACATTCATTGTGCAAGGTTTTTCCTTTTTCATGATTTCCTTGTTAGTTTTTGTGTGGAGTCAAAGCTATTGCATTAACACTTGTGATTACATCTAAAGAAGCATTGCGCCATCATGGTATAAGATAATTTATGATTCAAATCTAGCTTATATTTCATATTAGGATACTTTCCTTTCAAGCATATTTCATTTCATTTCAAAGGTTGATTCCTCAACTAGGGTTTGACTGAGGCAAACCCCTCTCTACACAACATTTTCCTCGTTTTCTGTGTGTAGGTATAGGTGGCACTCGCACTGCATCAGATCTGGAAAGTTCAAGACCTTGTAGACAGTTTGTGACTGAAAACAGTCAGAAATATAGGGAACAGGTTGGCCCAGTCAACCTAGTTCTGGGAAAAGTTCGGTTGAGGCAACCTAGTCTGTCCAGATTCACTTCAAATTGATTTTGCAGGTCATTTGCACCCTTTGGATCCCATTTTTGGTTACTATACTAATCTGTCTATTTTCTGTCAGTCTGTGTGTTAGTGTTCAAAATTGCAGATGATCAAAACTAATCAGAAAACCTCTGATTCTTAACTCTTGTAGTCCCAATAGATGCATCAAACAATAACAAACACTAAGGTATTAAGGATTTGTGTCTTTCGCTTTGAGCTTTTAGGTACAGGTGGGTATACCTATCAGATTGAATTCTTCAAATATCACAACAGTTATCTGTATGCTTGATACGGATCTAGACATATAGATCTCTCACAACTTTAAAGTAAATCATTATTTAAATTGATTGATGATGAAAACAATGCAATCTAAGTAATGACCAATGCCAAATCCTAGGGCATCAGAGTCAACAAATATACATTTACAAAAAAACTCTCAACTCAAATAAACCCAAACCCTAGATAAAATGCCTTACAAATTATCTTCTTATGCATAGATTATATCATCAAATTCATACACAACTACTGAAATCTCTGAGACCTCACTCAAGATTTACCCCTCCCTTGAAAGGAACTCAAGATTCAACTACACTATCTACCTTGTAGAAAGATGTAACTAAAATGCCTTGCAGATTAAATACACAAAGAAATCACATTCATATATGAAGACAACAAAAGATATACATGGAGCTTCAGTATATTTTTATTGATAAACTTCTTGTATCAGTACATTCAAAAAACTAGGATTTCTGAGAATCAAAACACTAAATCTATAAACTCCTATTACACTGAATAGCTCACCACCTTTTGGTGTCACTTAGAACTTGCTATATATAGAGAAAACCATCTTGGAATCCTTGAGAAAAGGATGCAACAAGCTTCAGATGGTTTTGACAGTGACTTGCACTAGAGTACAAAAAATATTTAAATTGCAACATAAAAGAAAGAAAATGGCGCCGGAAGTTGTTTCTTCTCATGGTGAGTTCCCTTTGAGTTGCAACTTTGTTTGTTGGTATTCAGAGCAACTGCTAAAGTTGTTATGTGAATGATGACCGCCATCTGGCTAACCTACATCATCCTCTTTATGATAATTGCTCTCCTTGTGCTCATAGATAAGGTGCAATGCTGGAACTCACTCTTCTTCTATTTCTTCTACATCTCTTTGGCTTGGTACTCTTATCCCATGTAGCAACTTCTTCTTTTGATGGCCAGGTGTATACTTTCAAGCTCTGTAACTGCTTGACCTGTTTGTCCCATCTTGAATCAGTGATGGCTTTGGTGTCAACAACAAATTTGGTACATTCATTTTCTGTTTTGAATATGTCATCCAAAATGTTGTTGAACCTCTCAATATCTAATGACCCATCACTATTCAAAAATGCATCCTGCTTAATTATTATTTGGCTCATGTTTGACTTCCATTCCTCAATTGCTATGATATTTCCATCAGTTGTGCAGATTGGAGGGATGAACTTATTGAAACCGGGGCCAAACATACTCAATTTATTTCTCACCTGATTTGCTTTTCCTTTGAAGAACCCCCAGGTGGCACCAATCAACTCAATCTTTTCTCCCACTTCAATAACTGATTCTCGGATATCTGATCTGTGAGGTTGCAGTGCCTCAAGCTTTTCAAATAATGCTGCTCTGCCAGCCAAGTGTTGAAAAGTGGCTCTAGAGTAGCCATTGCATCTTTTATGCTGTCATTGGTTCCTTGTAGCATAGTGTGAGAATTATGGATTGAATCCATCTTGCCTGTTATTACTTCATATCTATGCTGTAAAATATCAAAAAGTGCCTTGAGGGCCACATCCAAACTTTTCTTTTCTAATTCTCCTGTTAGATCAACAGGGGCCTCCTCTACTTGTTGACTTGCAACCTCAATTTGTAGGGCAGGTTGAGGAGCTGCTTTGGACATCTCTTCAAGCTTAGTCTTTGCTTTTGCTAGCTCACTCTCTAATGCCTTTATTTGCATTATTTTCTGGTCTCTATCCCTTGATATGCCAATAGTCTCATGGAACAATTTTCCATATCTATTTGACAATTGGGCAGTTTTGGCCTCATTGAGATGTGCAAAGTGTGTCACAGCCTTTGATACTTCCAGATCACTGGTGTTCTGGACAGTCCAGATGATCTTTTCCCCTTCCATCTTTTCTTCTATGCTTACCAAGGAAGGCTTCTGAGTTCTAGGTGCCAATGACCACATTGCCAAAGCCTGGGATTTGGGATCATATCCTAATCCGCTGATGATATCACCAATTTGAGTTTCATGTGAAGGATTACCCTCAGGTTGCTTCTTGATTTGATCAATGATGAAAGCAGATGTTAGGTCCCACCCTGGTTCTAATAGCATCCCATTGGACTTGACCAATTTCCTAGCATCCTCCACAGATATGGTTTCTGATTCAGGGTCATAGGTAGCCAAGGCCCTCAGTGCCTCATCATTTGGATCTGAACCTTCATGTATGGTTTTTGCAATTTCTTGCTGCTTCATCCAAATTAGGAAGTTCTTGAACTCATTACTTTTGATGAATTTATCATCATTAAGCAACTCTTCTCGGTATATCTCCCTTTCATCTTGGCCAAGCATCAGGGGTAATTCCACTTTTTCCTGAGTGGCTACTTTCTTTCCTTCCCTAATGTTTTTCCTCATTTGGTGAAAATATGCCCTGTCACCAGGTACCAATGCTGCAACTCTGTCTTTTTCTTTCTTATTTCTCTTCTCTTTTAAGGATTCACCTACCTCTAACCTTTGTTTCTTTGGAGGAGGCTCAGTTACATCCTTTGCCTCAAGAACATCAACAACAGGACCTCCTCCATGAGGTGGGCTATTTTCCTCCTGGGAATCATCTATATATTCTTCATATTCAGAGGAAGAGTAATCCTTTTTCTTTTCTTGCTTTTCTTCAAGCATGGATTCCAATTGGTTGGAAAGAGTGTCATACATCTCCACCATTTTCTCAATCCTCTTCAAATAGGGGAGGTTAGGAAAGAACCCGCTGAAAGGAAGTTCAACATTTTTTACCTAAGTTGCTAAATCCAACAAATCATAATATTTGTTGACCTTTCTTTTTATGTCATCTCCATCCATCATGTTTCTTGTCACATCTTCCTCATCACATCCGTCATGCTCTTTGATAATACCAATGTTGAGGATGAGTGTATTCCTTGCATACTTGATGAATTCCTCTAAATTGACATACCTGTATATACTAGAGGCCATTTTGAAATGATTGAGCCATGCATTGAGCTTTGGCAGTGCTCTTTTGCCAATCAGGAAACTTGAGATTCTGAATTGCCGAGGAGTGAAAGTCCCTTTCCTGTGAGGTTCTAGGTGTTCCTTGTTAGTCAAAATCAATTGCCATATGAATTCCAAAAGGGCAATTCTTGGTGGCACATATTTAGGGAGTATGTGTGGGGGCTGTGGGCATCCATATACTCTTATTATTGTGCAGTTCTCACCCAAATAGAAGTCACCCCAATTATGTTCTATTGGCCAGTTATCAACAAATTGTTTAGGCCTGAGAAGCTTCAACATTCTAACTGGCAACCTAGTGAAATTTGTTCCTAATAGGTTTAGAATTGGAGAGACAATCCAATTCTCAAAAGCACAGAAATCATTTTCATTGGATGTGTAATTCCACACCCTTAACTAGTACTGCACTGAGTTTTGCTGTCCATTAAACATTATTCTTCGCCTCAACATCTGGACTTCCAAATTGTCAATGTTGAAATATAAAATCAAATGTAATAGAAGAGAATAATGCATGAACTTTATTGGCCTCTTATCTTCTTTTATCATTACCAAACCCTCATGCATTCTGTCAATTACATACTGGATGTAATCATAGTCTGTGTTAACATGTGAATTTTGAATGTCAAGCACCATCATCATTATATCAGTTGGCATTCTGTCTGCATCCCCATCTATTCCTAAAACTCTACACATTCCATAGGCCAAATACTTCATATAGCTATTTAGGGCTTTATACTCATAGGGAGCTTGCATGTTTGGTGGAAGAGGGGCTATGTATTTGCCGGTTTTGGGAACATGTCTGGCAATTTGGCTTCTGGCAGACCCTAAGTGGCTCACATATTTCTCTTTTTCCTTCTTCAGGTCTATTTCTGTGGAAGAGGATGAAAACATATTGAATGCCTTCATGAAGGATCCCCTATCTAGAGTTACTAAGGCCGACCCATCTTTCTTTCTAATGGTTTTGGACACAGGGTCATATAATTTGGCCAATTCATGCAAAAAGTCCACATCTAGGAAGACATTTGGGACAATTAACTTGGCCATACCTAGAGTCCATGCATTACAAATGGGAATGGCTCTATTTCTATTGTTGTAAAAATAGCTGAATAACATAAAACCAGAACATGATGGAGTATCAGGATCTCTACAATTTTCCATGAGGTCAACAAAAATTTCATCACTAACCTTTTTGTTCTGGTTTGAACTAGGAAGCAATTTGATGAATTCTTCTAAGAAGTTTGGCTTTCCCTTTTCTTTGTCTCCATGTTTTATAGCTCCCTCACTAGATGAGACTAGGCTTGATTTTGATTGACTCATTTTCATAATTCTGTTCTGAACACTCGGCTCTGCAATTTTCTCTCTGCAATTCACCTTCTGCAACACTTGGCTCTGCAATTTTCTCTCTGCAATTCACCTTTTGCAACTCAAATGCTTTTCTGAAAATGATTGAGTGTAACTGTAAGAATGTCTCGTTCATATAACCTTATCATTTAATGCATGGGATTCATCAAGATTACCTCAATCTTCCTTTAGTCATTTCAGCATTCAACTCTACTTGACACCAATTTTGCAAAACGGCTAGTAGTTATGTAAGATGTTGACAACCTTTTAAAATTTGCAGAGAAAGAGGAAAATGATTTATGGTGTCACGATCAAAAAACCCTCGAGTATTGACAAAACCCTTGATTACTATCTGATTGGCTATCTTGTACACTTTATCCATCCTGGCAAAGTGCTTTTCCACGTAATCGACAACCTTTTTTCTTTTTGTATTGATGCAAACTTAACTCAGGTCTTTTAGAGATCAAGCGACTGAAAGGCTTCTCTCATTCTCAAAATGATTTGCTTTACTCAAAGTTAAATCGGAGATCAAGCGACTGAAGGTTTAGCATGATCTTGTAATATATTCTTTACCCATGGTTTTATCAGGAGATCTGGCGACCATCGTCAGATCTAACTTGTATCTACGGTCCTTGTATCATTTCCAAGACTTTAACTCTAACTTCACTGATTCTGCGATCCAACAACTAAGAGCTCTCTCTGAATCTCTAAATCTTTAACTTAACCTAGCCTTTTCTTAGAGATTCAACGACTAAGTGTATTCTCGTAATCTCTTAATATTTTCTTAACCTTAGTTTGATTACGAGATCTGGAGACTGAATGCTTTTTGCTGAATCACTAGATGATCATACTAACTGTAGTTACCTTCTGAAACCAGGCGACTGAAGGATTCACGTGATCTCTTAATCCTTCACTTAACTCATTGTTTTTTTAGAGATTGAGCGACTGAATAGTCTTCGTGTAATCTTTGAATTATTTCATTAACCTTGGTTATATCACGAGATCTAGCGACTGAAAGTTTATTCGCGTAATCTCTTAATGAAACCCTTAACTCAACTTTAATCATGAGATCCAGCGAATGAATTGTTCTCATGATCTCTGAATGGTTATGCTAACCTTGGTTATAATGGGAGACTTAGCGAACACCATTTATCTCTGAGTCGCTGAACAAAATCCTTAACCCTAGTTCTTTCCTGAGATCATATTCTGATCGTTGATCTTTATCTTCATTAATGGCTGTCGCTCATTCGCTGGGTATTTTATAACTTAACCATTTTGTCATGAGATTTAGCGATATCCTTTATTCGCGTATTTGCTGAATGGAAGAACCACTATCTTGTCATGTTTTCCTTTTGTTGCTAGATCTCTAGATAAAAAGACCTTAAGCTATATCTTTGTGAGATTAAGCGAACAATGTGTTCACTGAATTGTTGAGTAACTTATCCTGACTATCATCTAGGCATTTGGAGATTAAGCGACTGAATAGAAAAACACCTTTGATCGCTGAATCTCTTAATATCTTCTACTTAAACTTTGAGTTTTGGAGATTGAGCGAACACTTGTTCGCTTAATCGCTGAATCTTTTATGCATTATAGAGTAAACATTGACATAACATACTAACCGTTGATCTTGACTTTCATCTACGGTTCTCGCTTAATCGCTGATCATTTTAAAACTTGACTGTTATATCTAGCGAACAGGAGATAACCACTGCGCTGGGTAGCCAAATGTTTTGAGGAAACCACTAGAAATCAGGAGAATTAGAGATTGCATTGTCGCCGAATTGCCAGATCATTTTATTAATCGTCAATTGCAAACTGGAGATTACGCGACTAAGGAGACATAACAAAGAAAAAGGGCTTTGTCGCTGAATCGCTGGATGTTTGAAGACTTATCAAATTAGTTGCGAGATTCAGCGAATGATAAAGGATATAAAGACCACGTGCACATATGAGCCCTTAAGTGTTTCAAAAAGTAACTTGAAAATATAACAACTTAGGGCACACTTAGGGTATTTTTGAAAATAGAAACCCTAGTGAGGGCAATTTTGTCCTAAGCAAAGGTATAAGGGTATTTTTCATCTGGTGAACTCGAATTTTAGATTTTGACAGGATAATTTCTTGCAAATTTATGAACATTTTGACAGAAATACAGATTTTGGAGGCTAAAGAAACAAGAAATGAGATTTCTCAGAAAACCCTAAAATTACTCCAACACTGTGCATCCAGGAACTTGTCTTTTCCTCCTTTCTATCCCTCTATCTTACACTATCCAATCATGTTACCTTAATCAACCCTCAATTAAAGAGAAGGATCATTGCACATTTGCACCCACTTAGGGCTTGAGTCCTCATGAGCCTAGTGTGTCATCTTCCTTCCGAATGTGCCATAAGAAACAGGGTCTCATCCATTGATCCCCATATCTTATTTTACATTATCCTTTTTCCTCTGACCATCCATGCAGGGGTGGGTGGAGAGGGGAGGCAATGTAGAGGTAAGGAGTGCATTTGGACTGCTATCTTACTTCTTGCTGGATGGCGTTTTTAACTGCAGTAATTCTGTCCTCCATGACATTGAGGGTTTATTTTCGAAATGCACCATCTAATAAGTTTTATATATTGCTGTTTGTTATTTGATCTCGCAACTCATTATTTTCCCTGGTTTGGTTCAACATTGAAATTAGCAGGAAGGTAATGCCCCTTTTCTAAATTGCCTTTTAATCTGCCCTGAATTCACTAAATTCAAATGAAACAAGGAACACAATATAGTTAAAAATATAACCCTAACCTAGGAATAAGATGAGATAAGCTTGTCTTAGAAAACTTGCAACCAAATTAGATAATAATATAATCATGATACTTGTAGTACCTTTTTTTTTAGGGGTAAGAGAGAAATACACTTATAGCACCCAATTCTCATGGGTTCGACCATAATGAGGGTTGAGATAGGAAGGACATGATGAGGTGCCCTAATTATCCTTCACCCTAGGCCCAAGAGCGGAAACTTTGTCCCCTTTGGCCAAATGTGGTCTTAGCCATGCTTATGAGGTGGTGTACCTAGAGGAGCCTGTGCATTGTTCCCCTTTATCATGCTATCATTCTCTTCTCTTATGATTGAGGATCCCTTTATTAGTTACCCCAGGTCCCCAATAACTAACCCATATAGGCTTGGAGGGAAGATTGCAATAGAGTGCCCTTCACTTGACCCTAAGCCCAAGAGTGGAATTTTTGTCTCCCTTTGGCCTCATGCGCTCCTTAACCATCTCATGAGGTGGTGTACCTAGTGAGGCCTCGCCATTCCCCCTCCTTGCGCTTCGTTTCCTTCCCTAATATGGTTTATTATTGTAGGTGTAAGATATTTTCAATGTATAGATATAAATATACATTTACTTGCATATGTTTATTAAAAGCATAGATATGTTAGAGATAAAGTCTGCAAAATATACTAACATTTGCAATTATTCAAATATGCACAAGTAGTACAATTATTCTTTCATACCGCAACAATTAGCGGATATAGATTAGTCCTTCGGCTGTATGCGCTCTTGTATCTGCTTATAATTGAAGTGTTTCTGCTGTTTGATTGATGCTATTGCTGAGTGTATATATATTTCTTCTTTTGCTGCTGATGATTGTTGTTGAATGATTGATTGATTGAAGAATTCCTTTGATACGATGATTCAAGGTATTGGTGAGTTATGATTAAGTAATCGTGATTAGATGATTGAAGTGTGACGATATAATGTTAGCTAGTTTGATATATTGGTGGATGATGATTCAATGACCGATGATTTGATAGAGTGATCCTTGATTGCTGAATTGTATGTTTTCTTGATCCCAAGATTGAGTGATGATTGATGTGGATTTGATGATTTTTTGCTTGATTTCTTGAGGGATTAATGTTTGATGGATGAATGATGATGATTGATAAGTCCTTCAATGCTTGGAATGGAATCCCTTGTATACTTTATTTGTGAAAGGGTTGCCACCTTTCATAAGAATTGAGTCACTGCCTTCAATGTTGCCTTTGAGAATAATATATTAGGCTGGGTCTCATGGAAGGGGGCTCCCTAAAAAATAGAGCTGGAGCTGCTTGCTATTTTTTAGGAACATTTTAAAGCTTGTGGTCCCATGAATTTTGTAGTCTAGTTCAGCTTAAAATTTTTAAGCTCCAAAATTTAAGGAAGGTGGTGGTCTCGTGAAAACATTAACTTTGCCTTCTATACTTTGTGCATAAAAAAAAAGTAAAAAATTAATTTCTCTCCAAAACTACTTTTAAGAAAAATCTGAAATTAATTTTTTTGACAAGTGGCAAGAAGATTCCAAATAATCCCTTAGCAAAACAAAATTTTGTTCATGGGACCACCCTCTTCCTCAAAAATAGAGCTTAAGCCCCCCTCATGGGACCCCTGCCTTATTCCCCAAATTGATCTTCCTTGGAGTCCCCCTCAAATGAAACCTTCTCTCCTTTATATTTTCCAATGTGGGGGAGCGTCACACCTCTTCATTATGGCTGCCGTTTGCAACGGTCACAACCTTTCACTATTACCATCCTTTGGAAGAGTCACAGTCCATCATTTGCATCCTTTGAAAGAGTCTCAACCCTTCATAATAGTCACTCTTTGAATGAGTCACAACCCTTCGTAGTTACCACCCTTTGGAAGAGTCACGATCTTTCATTATTTCTGCCCTTTGAAAGAGTACCACCTTCCATAATTACCACCGTTTGTAAGAATCACAACCCTTAATTATTTCTGTCCTTTGAAAGAGTCACTTCCTTATTTTCTTCCCATTCATTCCTTCTTCCATTAATCTTTTTTTAACTCCTATGCTCCCCTCATTCTTCATCCATATCCCCTTTCAAATGAACTCCTCTCCATTTTATATCTCATGTTTGGGGGAGTTACAACTCTTCATTACATGCCTTTTGACCATCCATTAAATTTAATTAAATTTAATTTTGCTATGATTATTTTGTCCTCATGATGTGGGTAGCCTGCGTGTTCTTTTCTGTCTCTCAACTCTCCTATTGCCATTTGCCTCTCAGGATCCGGTCCAAAGTTCAACATCTATTGTTAAATCTCATTCTATGAGATAAAAAAGTTAATGCTAAATAAAAATACATGCTTCTATTGTCCAAATTATGCTTAAAATTCTGACAAATTAGCTTACATTATAAAATGGCCATGAATGGATAAAGAGGAATTCCAATGCCATAAATGAAGTAAGTAGAGCTATTTTGTAAGTATCCAAATGGTGGGAAAGAAATACTGTTGATGATGATCGGCAACTACACACAATCATAACTGTGATTTGGTGTGCACTTTTTCCTTTTCTTGTGAAGATACACATTACTTGCCAAACAGATAAACATTACTTGAACCACTAAAAGAGAACTAAAAATGTAGAAAGAAAACACTTGCCATTAGTGGCTTTATTACTATTGTAAGCCTTATCTTTTAATAATTTAATATTATTTCAATATCCCCTCCCAGGCTTTCTTCATTGAAAACAAAACATAACAAACTAAAAACTCCCTTAACCAAGAAGGTGCCATTCTTCAGAAGTTTTTCTTTGAAAACAGACCATAGAGTAGGTAGAGCTCCAGCAAGCTGCCTTGAACCTTTGTAAGGTGTAGCTCCTGAGATGAATTCCCAAGTTCACGGATTACCACCTTCTTGAACTCCCGAATTATAGATCTTCCAAACCATTGGACAACAAACCATACTGAGCTATACACTCACTGAGTTCCATCAAGCTGTCTCATAACCCTTTTAAGGGTATAACTCCCAAGATCACAAATTCCCAAGTTAACTAGGCAACCTCTCATTTTGAGTTGTCTAGACTCTACATTAGCTTCCTGCCTCCCTTCAAAGTGTGGGATTCTTAAAATATGTTCAATTCATTTGGCATAGTAATCTTTCCAGATTCTCCTAAAAATGCATTTGGAGGATCTTACAAAGTTTGTTGTCATTAAGTTCAAAAAGTATCTCAGCACATTTTACTTTATGATGTCCACAGGCAAAGTGCAAAGTTGTCCAACCTTTTGAGTCTGCTACAAAGGTACAACTCCTTTGATGTATGCATCTACAATTTTTATTCAAACTAACTTCGTTAACCTCATTATGTTGTGTAGGCTGATTCTGCAATTTAAGCATATTTAACAATGCGGTCTTCTCTGTCTTGTCAAGACCCAAGAACAAAATCTTGGCCTCCTTTTGCCACAAGCCCATTGTGGCCCAATCAAATAGAAATATCTTCATTCCCTTGTGAAACCCTAACACATTTTGAGGACAATCTAGCTGCAATCTGTAGAAAATCTGTTCACATAAAAACTAGTCATGGATCCAAGAAAATTTAAAGATGAATTGATAAAAAAAGTGCTTTCAAAAGCCCAGGTGCGGTTTTACTTGCCCTACCCACACTTCTCATGCTTTAAAAAAACAAAAAACTGTGATCTCCCAATCCTTATCATGGCATTCATTAAACTTGTTGAACAGTCCACATGCCCTAATGCTGTTAAAAAAATGTGGTTTGCAGTAGCGACCATAAAAGGAACCTTTAAACAACTTATGTGGCTGTCAATTCAACCTGGGAGGCATGATTTTTTTGCAATTAAAAAACAGGTCGTCCTTTGCCTTTTGCCCAACACAATTTTTTTACCAGCTGAGGCTTTTTATGAAGAATCCTTGCCAGTCATGATATTCTTGGTAAATCCGTGAGACTTCCATGGATAACTGCGATTTTTTTTGAAAAGAAAAGTAGATGTGATTTCTAGGAACAGTTCCACAATTTTTGGAGAAAAAAATTAGGTGATATCTGAAAAAAGAAGTGTTACAACTTGTGATTTTGTACTTTGTAGGCACAATTCAAACCCATGATTCTTTGATTTTCATCATCATAAAAATTATTAATTTAAAAAAATTTCTGAGATTTCACAATAATAATTCACCTGTGATTTTCCACTTCTTGATGCTGCAATTTTTAGTTGAAACAATTGGCACGAATCTCCCAGCTGAAAATATTTGTGTTGAAAACACACACGCCCCATTGCAAATGGGGACCCCTACTTTTTTTTTCTTTTGCAGTTGGCAATTGGTTTTAGTTTTAGTTTGGCGACATTTTCCAAGTCTTGAAGGGCTGATAAGGTAGAAACCTTGGGCAAGTTGGTTTTGGATGTAAGTCAAGGTCTTGTAGTGGGTGAGAGGATGGAAGTTTGGGCAAACATATGAATCAGGTTGAATGTTGATGGAAATCCTAGCCAAAACAAGGGTGATTTCTGATTTTGTAATGTCCCGTGTGCGGGTGGTGTGCCCCGCAGCCACGTGCTCGGGGTCTACGTAATTGGGGGGTGGTCCCCGCCCTTGGACACTCTGGTGATGGGAGATGTTCCCCACACCCTTAACACCCTGGGTAGCCGCCCTTACCACCAGGCCGGTCTTTTGGTGTAGTGGTTGGGCTACAGTGGTATTAGAGCAGTGTATCCTGCCAGCCTGAAGGGTTAACATTTTTAAAAAACTGAATGCACCGGCAGATATTGCAAAAAATAAAGATTAATTTGCTTAAGCAGGAGTTTATATGATTTTTCTTTCTACACTGGTAAGAAGAAGCTTTTCACTTCCAGCTTTCTCCAAGAAACTGTTATTTGGCACTAAGAAACCGTTCAAGCTGGAGGAATCGAATGAGTAAGGAAGGCTGCGGAACTCTTCCGCCAACATCATCTTAGTCTGCCGTCTCAAAATAGCGACCTTGAACTAGGCTCGGGGTTGGTTTGAAGAGAGGCCAATATTATCGACGTCCGTGTTTGAGCACAGGGTCGAAGGATAGCCAAGCTTCTTCTCACTCCTTACTCTGGCTCGCATATTGAATACCAATTTGCATATAGTCTAAGCTCGCGTCAAGCCAGGAGTCACGATTGGATTCAACTGACATATAGCAAGGCTCGCGTTAAACACGGTGTGGTAACGTTGGAAGCTTGAGGAGACTCCCGCATTCTGGTATCTCTGCGCATTGTTTGCTTGTAACACCAGTCTGAAAGCATGGGCTGTAAGACTTATCAAGGCCCCCAAAGAACTATAGGCGATGTCAAAGAGAGGAGAGCCCACGAACACGCGAAGGCTCTGCAGAGCATATGCACACAACCATCACGCATGCAAGATACCAGCTGTGACTGTGGGCAAATAATAATCGCAAGGTTCAAGATAAAGGTTTAAATATTTTGTTCGTGGGCCTAAACCGGTTTGAAGCTTTGAATAAATATTTATTGACTACTTATGATAATATCATCAGGCTGAGCTATTTTGTATTTGTGCGGCTATTCATAAATTGAAGTTTATATCATTTGCTATTGAATCGAAGGTTTATATTAATATAGTTCCAAAATCATTGCGGGGTCCACACCTTTTAATTGACACTGAGTTTTCTAAAGTGCGTAGCTCTAATCAAACGACTGGAACTTGATCGTAGGTAATGACCTGTCGAGCATGCTGAGTGTGGGGAAAAGCATTGTGCTCGGGCTTAGAGGAGATATACAGACCGTATACACAATAGATGGTTGAACTGGCTGCCGCTTGGGACAGATTCAAACCGTGACGGGCATGGTGTTATCGCTGGGTGCTCGAGTGTATGAAGGCAAATGACTTGAGATCAGTGCGGCATCCTTGACGTCTTTGGGTAGCAGTCACAGCTCTTGAGACCTTTGTGACGCGTGCAAGCATCCAGCACACTAGGACTATACATAGCAACCATTTCCATCAGTTGCCGCTATCAATTCCTAAGGTGCACGTTATTTGCCAAACCTATGTAATCAACAACGTTCTTGATATTATAATTTCCAAATCGAATGTTGAAGCTATAGTGTGGTTTTTGGCTGAGAATGTATTGTGATTAAATATCATTAAAGTTCAATTTCTGTGAGACAAAACTCTGCAACATTATTGTATAGTTAATTATCCGCTTCAGCTCTAAGTCTTGTAAATTGATTATTTGCGACTCTTCAAGTTTGAGAAGTTTAAATCAAGATGATTGCTTGCATCCTTTCAACAAGATAGACTGCTTCCTATATATCCTAGAAGCCAAAATTTATCATAGTCACTCCCTAGCCTTGATAGTTAGGATATTACAAGGGTTGGCCCACTGTGTCCTTTCATTTCTGCATTATTCTGAGAGTTGATTTCATGTATGTTGAAAATATGGGAAGAGTAAACGCAACAAGTCAAATACGTGCTCATTTTGAGAGACTAAGCATGGGACTTACACATATTTAAAAAAAAGAAATTACAGTGCTCAAAGAGTGTTGGTAAATCAGAAATATTATTGTGATGACAACATTTCCCAGCTACAAAGGTTAATGGTATTAAAATCTTATTCAGTCTATTGCATGAAACTTGAAGAAAATTGAATAATGTAAACCTTGGAAACCCGATATTCTCCAAGTCATTCAATGACACATTTTATGGTGAACAACTAAGGGACATACAAAAGGAAATTGAAATAGGAAATAAGTTATGTTGACTTGGATGGCAATTGGAGGAGCAGAAAATTATGGGAGGTATGCTTGCCAAATTAGATGAAATAAATTCGTATCTATCTAGGATAGACCAATCTAATTGCAGGCTCTTCAATTGGGCTATGCACCCCTCAATGGTTGCTTTGGTCCAACGCAGGTTTATGGGACATCCACATAAAGATGTTAGACTTGCAGTCACCTTATGTCTCAGTGAGATCACTCGGATTACAACCCCTATTACACCTTATACCGATTGCATTTGGAGACAGGTATTACAGTTGATTGTGGACAGTTTAGGTGGACTGAAAAATGACAGAGATCCTACCTTTGATAAGCAAGTAAAAATCTTGGAATTAATGGCAAGTACTAGAATTTTCAGTCACATGTTGAATCTTGGTTGTGATAAGATGGTTCAACAATTATTTCAGTGCCTCCTAAGTAATTTTAGGAAGCGTCATCCAGATGAGGTGAAGATGTTCATAAAGACTATCATGTCCTTGATTTTAGATGAGGAAATCGACATATGTAAACAATTGCAATCAAATGTGTTGGCAATCTAGAGAGGAGAACAAAAGTCCTCAACCGTGGCATGTGAGCTCTCAGCTGAATTGATTAAGCTTCAAGCTGAAAGATTCAAGAATTTACTGATTGAAAATGAGCAAATATAATTAGGCTTACAGGTTGCAGGATCTCCGGTAATGGGCAAGGGCCAAGTGAGAACAGGGCAGATTTGTTTTATATGCCAAGAGGGCTGGTCACAAGAACATGTTTGCGGTATTAAGCAGAAAAAGAGTTTACAATCAGCCAAGATGATTAATATGGAGGAAGGATCAACCAGCACAGATAAAGAGTGCTCAAAGCTCTACTTTGGTGACTTCGTGGCTGAGTTTGACAAATTCATGGCGAAAGGCTGCGATAATCAGTTGGAAGCCTTTAGCGATTCATGTAACAAGGAGTCATGTGATTTCTTTAGCAACACCTCACTTATGTATAATGCTGATTTGGATGACCCTTTTGGTAGTACATCCCATAATAACAATGATGAGAAGCATGCCTTGAAGAGTCAACTGAAAGTCAATGACGATGCCATTATTATAGCTCTTGTACACTATGATAACACTCACTAGATTATTGAGGACCTTTATAGGAAAGCTCAAAAGGAAGAGGGACAAGGTGGTATAAGGATTGGGACTTATGTTGCAGATTTATAGGGGATCAAAACAACATTTGAGGATTGGAAATTAGAATATCTGTGTTTACTTTCAGATTGCAACTACAACTACTTGTTACAAGTTGCTGGAAAATATGCTAAGCAATTGAGGGAAAAGGAGGATGAGGTTAATAAGCTCAATAGAGAGCTTAGTGTTACTCAGGGTACATTGGAACACACACGTATTGCTCTTCAAGAAGCAAGAAATCAGATTGTTGCCACTAGCTAGTACAGAGAACAAGACGACAAGGAAAGGTCTAAATTCTTTCAGGAGGTGATTCAGGAGATTGATAGCATACAACAGACTTATGACTTGGATAACTGTCCCAAAAAATCTTTGGATCACGCAAAGTTTATGAGTTAGACCACTTTCAGGCGGTTGAGAATTCCTTGTTTGAGATGGGTGCTGATTTGACATTTGGTAATCTCTTTTTTGAGCTAGATGAGGAAGATATTTCCTACTTCCATGATGAGGATGAGATTAGTTGCAGGATTTGGGACCCAGGTTTAGTTACTAGAGATGAGTCTTGGTCACCAGATTGGAGTAGCGAGGTGAGTTCAGTTGTTGAGTAGTTTGGTTTCTACATCAGCAGTTCAGGATGGGCATTTATGTCTTATTGCATGATGGGTGATATGCCTTTCCTTGTGCTATCTCTTGCTAATGGAGAGATGTCTAGTGTTGGTGAATATCCCTTGATTCGTTCCCCTCTTCACACAGCTGGGACTCCACTACATTAACATACTGATTCATCCAGTGCCTATGGTAACTCTATCACCACAGATTTTGGGCATGATGACGACGATTGGGTAGAGTTTATTCAGTACAGGATTGTTGAGCTTGGTATGATGATTGTGCTTGATGGTGTGAATTTTTCACACATTGATGTGCATTGTATGACTCTTGGTATAGAGAGATAATTATGGAATCCTAATGCTGATTTGGGATTTCTAATGGAGTTGGTTAGTGCATCACATTATGGCCACATTGTATGGGATACACTTTGTTTTCCATTCAGCCCACCTACAGAGCACTTTCTTTTCCGATTACTGCACAGGTGTGGGATGGGTGATTGGTTTGGTACGCTTCCCTTCTTGAAGGAGGAAGCCATGTCCTGCAGTCTTGATAGTTTGCCTCTTCAGTGCAGTTTCCGGTTCGGGCTACAGATTAGAGGGGCAGTGTTATGGTAGTTGGACATTTTGGACAAGTCACTCATTATGGGCATGGAACGACATGATATTTCAGTCAGCTGGGGAGATGGATGGCCCTTTTGTTTGTGGGATCCAGGAGGGACATTCTCGCGGTTGGTACTGATTCAAGGAGCTGATTGGTATGAGGTTAGGCTCCCTCCTTCATTTGACCTTAGAGGTGCTTGTGATTTCAGTTGGAGTGAGGTTCTCAGTTGGATTGAGGGTTTTCTCACAGATGATGGCAACATAGGGCAGATTGATATGGCTGATCAGGCACATGGGGTGATTTGGGGTCCCGACATTAGAATGATTAATGCATTATTGTTGTGTGAATGGCTTCACAAGTCGGGACATATTGTTTGTTTCAATTTTTTTCGACAGATTGGTGGAGCAGCTTCCTTGAGGTTGGTACGGGATCCGGGTATTTTGGTCACAACATGCAGATACTGATTGCTTGAGGGCAAGCAATCTTTGGGAAGGGGTGATTTGTAATGTCCCCTTTTTTGGGCACATTATTTCGTGTTGCGTTGTTATCCATTTCATCATGATCCGGTGGGATAACCGAGGCTTTTTAGGGATCAGTGTGGTATTTGGCCTAGGTAATTCCTGTTTTAGGCCAATTAGAGCAGTTTCCACAAGGTTTCTAGGGTACTTACTATTTATAGTAAGTCGGCAGGGTTCAGTTTTCTTGTCATTTCAGTATTGGACTTGGAGCGTCTCGTCGAGAGCTTTCCGACAAGCTATATCACGTCATCTTGCGAGTTCGTTTGGTCCTCCGTTTTAATGCCACAAGATTTCTTACTTTATTATTATGTCACTTTATGACTTAATTGTTATATTTATTTAAAAGTGACTTAAAGTGGGAATATGAAAAGACAAAGAAGGGAAACTGAAGAGACACAGCTGTAGCTTTAAAAGAAGGATTGGAGTCTCATTTGGATATGCTTAGTTTTATGAATTTATTTCTCTTGGAGAATCCAGGAAGCTTCAGCCTTTGATTCTGAAACCTGAGGACAGAAACCTTCAGGCTTTCTCGGTGGATTGGATGGAAACCCAGTTCATCTCTGAGGTGGATTCACAACAGAGTTCACCATTGTATTTACAAGTTCTTGATTATCCGATCTTGCTGTTGCATTCTGTGTTTCAGATTGGATTAGTTTGTAGTTTCATTGTTATTGTATTGTTGTTGTATAATACGATAACATTTTCTGAGAAGATTTATTGGAATATATTGCTGGTTATTATAGTTAAATCAATATTATCTTGCGTGCAAGTGTTTGTTTAATTTTTTGAGAAATATTTGCGAAGCATTCGGGAAAAATATCCATCCGGGGATATTACAGATTTGAACATGTTAACATTCCAACACTTAGTCTAATTTTGACGTCATACTCAATGTTGGAGCACAATAGGGGCCTGATTTCTTCTCTCTTCCCGGGGATTGGAGCCCAAACATCCCCAGATTTCTGCCCAAAAATTGTGGCTCCCAAACTCAAGGCAAGTGTGAAATTCAATCTGCAAGGCAATAAAAAAGACAAGGGGTTAGGTGACATTAGAAGTTAACTTTGAACTTAATCTGATTGCCATGTCAAGCATGCAACCCTTAAGCAGCCTCTATGCAAATTGCAATTAGGTGATGAAGATTTTGACCTCAATGATGAAATAGAAACTTGAAAACAATAAGAAATTTGGGCAAGGTGCAAGAAAGATTGTCCAACACTTAGCAGCATTCAGGAGATGAACTCAATGTTGGAGCCCAAGAGGGGCCTGATTTCCGTCCTCTTCTTGGGGCTCCAAGCCCAAGAGGATGCTAATTTCCGCCCAATTTGTTGGGTTTTAAACTTTGCAAACCATGACATGATGTTTTTAAATTGCTAAAACAAGGCAATTGCTTGAGGAAAAGACTTTGAAGACGGGTGATTGAGTTGCTGTTAGAAAAGTTGTCAAACACTTAAGTATTCTGATTTGATCGGCTCACTTTAGAAAACAAATAAATCTCCAAAAGAGGTGTAAGATTCAAAGTTAAAACTTGAAAATAATGTGCAATTCCAACTGAAAAGATCAAGAGCAAGTTATAAATTTAAAATATTTGTCAAACATTTTTGGAGGATCGATCTTGGGTGGAGCCCAAGCACGGTTGGATTTCTGACCTCCTTGGGGCTCCAAGCCCAACAACCTGTTTAATCCTGCCCAACATTTGGGTGAAGTCAAAAATGTTGGAATCCAAGTTTGATTTGTTCTTGGATGAAATTTAAACGATATTGGACTTTGCCATGGTGAAAATCAGAGTGAAGATCTATTTTGGAGCAAGTATAAACTTAGAATTTCAAACATTTGGTAAAAGCTCTGGTTTGATCCCAAGCATTCCAAACAATACACAAGTTTCAATCAAGTAAAGAAGCCCAACACTTTGCAAATATTAAAAGTTTATCTTGAATTGGAGCCCAAAGACATGCACATTTCTGGTCAAATCTTTAGTTGGAGCCCAAGAAAGTGCTAGTTTCCGCCCAAACCTTAGGGCTTTAAGTGCAAGTGAACCTAGATTTCCACCCAATTCCTTGGGCTCCATTTTGGGAGCTTTCAAGAAATTCATTCGCCAAACATTATCAAGAAAATCAAATTGCCTTATGAAATTGTGCAAGGAATTAGGATTGCAAAACAAGTTGGCCAAATGAAGATTAGCAAGATGGAAGCAAAACAAAATACAATCTGATCGCCCAACATTTTGAGAAAAATCTGAATTTCATTATGAGGTCGGCAAAGTAGATCAACACACAAATTAAATAAACACATGATTTTACATGATTTCAACTTGACATGAAGTTGCATTTGTATGAATCCATGCATTGACATTAAACAATTCCTACTTATGATCTGAATTCTGATTTCCTAAGTCTTAAGTCTGCAAGCATTCACACTTGTCAGCTTGTGATTGGGAAGCTAGGAGATCTTCTTGGTCTTCACTTTCAATCCCTCTTATCTCCAGCGGGTCTGATCTTTGTTGAATGACAAATGTTATTTGATTTCCAACTTCTTCTCTCTGATTTTCGCACTTCTAGGTCTACTCTGCTCTTGTATTTATTGTTTGAATTGCAATGGTGGTTTGAGATGAAGACTTATATCTTCCTTTATAGGCTTTACCCCCAAAGGTCATGTCTATTGGAAACCTTGCATAGTGATCTTTTATCATAAGAATATCTTAATTTTGTTCACATTTGCCATTTTACCAACTTAACATAAGTGTTTCCTGGTTTTGCAAGGAAATGAAGGAGAGTTTGAGGAGAAGGAAGAGTCATTGCAACATCAAGGATACATGGACGGGGAATTTCAAGTGAAAGATGACTTTCGGCATAGAGATGACAAGCAAGAGGATGTTCAAGGTTGGGACTCTTCATTTGCAGGATGATTCCAACACCAAGGTTGACATGGGAGCATCAACCAAGTCATTCATCAAACTAGCAAGGAGGTTTAAAGTTGGAAAACAAAATAAATGGTGCAAGGGCAATAGCCAACAAGTGAAAGGATTATGAGATTCCTTGTTTACATTTTGCCTTGCGAAATGATTCAATGTCCCATAAAGAAGGCATCATTGATGTGATGATCAATGTTGTATATCCAAATTTGTTGGAAATCTCTACCAAGGGTGATGATCAAAGTGCAAATATACACATCTCATGGAATAAGGAAAGACAAGATGCAAATCAAGTTCAAAGACAAAGTGATTGCAAGGAAAGATGAAGGTCTACAAGTTCAAGTCATCAAGAAAGATCGGGGCCAAGATATCAAGGTAAGAACCATTTGAAGTGTAAGCAATTTCAAGGACATGTCAATGAGAAGATTTTCAAAATTTGGAGGATGAAGTAGTGGACTTGAAATAAAGATTGCAAGATCATGCTGAGGTGGCGCCTACCAATTAGAGGATTCCAACTCTACGTGTTCAAGTCATCCAATCAAGTTATTCCATTTGGACACGTGGAATGTATTTAATGTTTTACCATAATGAATTTTCTCATTGGTCAATCCTCAAAAGTATATGTATTCAAAATCAATGTAATTTCTCATTGGATAGCATTTACTACTTGTAGGTGGTAGTTAGGGTAAACCCTAATTAGGTTTATGTTGATTAATTAGGGCCATTGTTCTTGAGTCAAGCTGAGCCATCCATTGTACTTGAAGCCACTGTATAAGGCTTGCTCAAATCATTTGTAAAGGGGGAGATTTGGTGAAAATGTTGCTAAAATGCTGCTGACGTAATTGCAGATTCATTTTTGAATGCATGGTGAATTACTTGTGTTATTTTGGAGTGTTGCATGGTTTCATACTTTCTCACTTAGAATAGGATTTGTTTATGTTGAATTGAAGTAGAAGTTGTTAAGTAGTTGAGTAGATGAATGGAAGATATTATTGTGGTGGTTCATGGTGAAACTTAGGTTCATACCTTTTGGTACTTGTTGATTGCAAGTAACAATGTAAGCTTGGTTTGAACTCATTGCAAGCACTTAACTTCAATTGGGAATGTTCATTTTGATTGCCCCAAAATTGGGTATTTGACTAAATGTTAACAATATGAAAATCATCCACGCATCCTTAGAAGATAACACCCTTCTATGCATAGTTGTTTGAGTTGGCAAAGCAAGGACTGGTGAAGTTTCACCTCATCATCAACAGTCTCCTGTATTGGTAGAATGAGAGATAGAATTAGCTTAGATTCCTAAACCCAATCTTTTTGCACTTTGTTTTGTTAGAAGTAGTTGAAGAGCTCAAATTGTGAAATCATTCACATTTAGAAAGTTAATATCCCATTGAATGAATAGCATAAGTCACTGCGTGGTTAGTAGCAAATCACATCACATTCATTGAGTTATATCCAACACAAAGTTGCTAGTTCGCAGTGTAAACCTTGGGGTTGCCTTATTTGATCACACAATCACCATATTGTTTAGCATATGAGATTTCCTTGTTCAAGAGAGGATAGGATAGTATTTTATTCTGCATGTTGGAGTGGTCACAAAATTCACATCAACAAAACCCTCATGAGAAAACCTTTTAATGTGTTCCCTGGTTTGATACCATATTGCAAAAACTAATAGAAGACAATATTTGAATATTATATTAAATAATTGGATTGATTGTTACAAAGAGTTACATTTTCTAATGTATAGAGATTGGAGAAGGAAGCACCCCAAAAGATAAAAATTACATGACTCTAAAAAGTGAACTAAAGCAATAGAAAGAAAACACTTGCCACTAAGGTGGCTTTATTATAACTATAAGCGTTATCTTTAATAAGTTAATATTATTCCAATAGAGACAAAGTGATAATGAGGCTAGAGGCTGTGAAGGAAAAGGAAAGAAAATAATAGAAAAATCTAGCAGAGACATAGCTCAGATGGAGAAGACAGTGAACAGGCAGAAAAGAGAAGATGAAGGGAAGGAAAAAAACCATCAGTTCACTTTGATATAAGAACACTTAATAATAAGCATAGGCTGAAAGATCAATGAAGGCTTTATTATTTACAATTAGGCTTAGATAATCACAAAATTTAACTTCATTCTTGAGATAAGACCCATCGTTGATGAAGACATTATATTGCTGTTGCATCTCCAACTTTGCCAGCCAATCTGCAACATTTTTGCATTCTCTGAAGCAATGATCAAATTTGATAAAAGTCATCTCAGAGAACTTCAATATCTTCAACAATTTTTTGCAAACTCCAATTTAAATTCATTGCTTGATTTACTCCATGGATGGTCAACTTAAAGTCTCCCTTTAGCGCTGTGTGTTCTATGCTATTTTGAATTCTCCAATATCATCCTTAATGCAAGGGCAAGACCTTTTTATTCTGAACCATTATTGGCATTTGCTATCATGAATGTAGCCCTAAGCACGAAACATATTCCAACTTGTTTGTGATGATAAATCCTCGCGATATACCGGGTATATTTTTTTGGCTTCTGCATGAAAATTAAGCCCGCCAACCTCTGGTGCACTTGAGATATTTTTTTTTTTCGGTAAGTGATGAGGGGCATCCAAATTGAAGAAATATCTGATCTAACAGATTTACTTGTTCTGTTCATTGCACCATTTTCCTCAACTGATATTTCTTTGTTCTGTCAATTGAAGGAATCATCACTGAAGATGCTGGACAATATCTCCCGGTATTAGCAGACTTCTTTGTACTAATACCAGGAGACATTGTGCAACATCTTCAGTGATGGCTCCTTTGTTTGACATAAAAGAAAGATTAGTTAAGGAAAATGGTGCAATGAACAGAACAAGTAAATCTGTTGGATCAGATGTTTCTTCAATTTGGATGTCCCTGCAGACATCTTTATACTAATGGCCCACATTGCAGATGTCTCCACTTCTTCAAGACACATCCTATGCCTTGGAGATGCATCTGCTGGTTTCACAGGTATTAACACAATCATTCAAACACATACAATCACCTAAAAGGCATGGCACAAACTGTCTCGAGATCTACCACAAACAGAAAAAAGTGGCAAATAAGTGTCCAGAGCCATAATAAGGTGGAATGCCCAGGACATACTTAGGATTAGAGTTGGGCTATCACCATGTATCTTTTGTCTATTTATTGTAAAAAGGTCTTCTTAAGACACCTGAAAAAATTGTTACCCCTGAATGACCATCGTATCTGCAACGAAATTCCACATCCATACTCTTATGAAACTTAGGCATACAATATTCGTAAGGAAGTATTCAAGTCTTTCTAATCTAAGTACAAAATGATGGTGCAAGACCTGAAAATAGAATAGGGCTTGGACAAGATTGCAACAAGAGCAAGAGAAAAGAAAACATCTTTAGCTGTGATTTATTTGTATAAAATATAAAATACTATATGTGATATAAAAAACATATCTCACAGCTTTCTTCATAATAAGAAAATGGGTAGAAAATTAACTGAAATAACGAGTACACAATTACAGTAGTCATAAAATGGAATGCCTATGAATGTTCATGTTTTAGTATCAACTGTTGCTGGGTGGAAAGAAATCAAAAGTGTTTCAAATGTTAATGATAACTTATAGGAAGTTTCATGTCATAATGTTTCATTATAATTGAGTTTCTCTTCCAATCCTTATTTTCATTCTTTTCCCAAATTGCGTCATATTTATTAAATAAGGGTTTTCTAAATGTTTCTCCTCATGTTAATTGATGCTTGTAGGTACGCTTTGCCTCTGCTTATCAATAATCTTTTGCACTTGCATGCTAAATGAACACAAAACAGCCATGAGAGATCTAGAACAAAATACCTACAATTTATTTCCTAAATGGTTAAAAAATTGTCACCATATACTTCTGTTTTAGTTGAAATTCTAAACTGTTTAACACAAAAACTCTATTTTACAGGCTACCACTTATAAAGATGGAAGCCATACAGACGCTGTCCTTGGTCTGGCATGGAATTCGGAGTACAGGTGGGTGTTGAGATGTACCTTTCTAGGGTTCAGTTATATCACTCACTCAAACCATTAAGAAGGCTCTTGATGAATTAAAGTAATTCTTATAGTATGCATTACAAACAATACTGCAGAAATGTATTGGCCAGTGCAAGTGCTGACAAATCTGTCAAGATATGGGATATTGTTGCAGAGAAATGTGAACACACAATGCAGCCTCATACAGATAAGGTGAGCTCCTCCAAGATATGCTCAATGCACATTCAAGTCATCCTTCCTATACATATATATGAGCATTGGTTTACTTTATTGAAATTGTTTGACATTATCAGTTGACTAAATGAGTACTAATGTTGTACATTACAGTTCCATATTGTTCTTGTTATATAACAGTCCATACAAATCATCCTAATTTAGTTGCATATTTGCAGAATATTGATTTTCCATTTGAAATTTCATACTTATTGGCTCATTGCATTTTATTTTCTGTTTATATTGAGATGCTATATGGTAGATGTGTCTTTTCAAATTTATTTGTTCGTTTTATTCATTTAGTTTACTCGGCTGGAGTTGCTTAGAGAATAGTCAGAGAAACAGATAAAGTAACATAAAGCCATGCTTATAGCTTATCAAGGACCATATCAATGTATGGATATTGCTGCTTCTTGACTGTGCATTCCTAATTCTTTTAAAGATTTCTTATGGATATTGCTGCTTCTTGGCTGTGCATTTCTAATTCTTTTAAAGATTTATTATGGATATTGCTGCTTCTTTTCTGTGCATGCCTAATTTGTTTAAAGATTTATTAACTTTCAAGAAATATTTTGATGTCCCTTTGAGATGGTTGAAAGTTTGGAAATTTGATGCTCTCTACAGTGGAAATAGGATCCCCCTCCCCCCCCCCCACAACAATATATATAGTGCACAGTCACTGTATCAATCCTTCAGGCTTCGATGGAGGCTAGTTGATGTCATGGCTTTTTTACAGTGCCACCTATAGCTTTACCTTGAGCCAACTCTAAGTTGTGTTCGACAGCCTGACTTCTGCTTGGTGGTTAGTCTGTAATTCCAAATTGGATATTTTTGCTTATATATGCAGATAGACCCCCTTCATTGATCAGAAGAAATGAGTGTGAAATGGTATCACTTTTTTGTCAGAGAGGTAAAGTGATACATGATGCTTTTCCAAAGATGCTCAATGTATGTTTTAATTGATACCCATGTCAAATAACGTACTCTGGGAATTCTTTAGCTGAAGCTTCTCTCAGTTGCTTGTGGAGATCATTTTTGATGAACTACACAGTTCGAATGACGAGCAAGGGGTTGGGGATGGAGATGGCTTGGAGCAGATCTACATGAATATTATTAATGACTATATAAATGAACAGGTGTGTAAAGGCTGCAGAGGAGAAAACATTAGGAATTTACCGATTAAAGGGTGCATCTATCTGCAAAAAAGCATGGTTGAATGGTAAATTTGAACTTGCTCTTTCTGTGGTTGAGGGCTATATCCTTTTGGAAAGCTTAGTGCCACAGTCAATGCAGGCTGTGAAGCAATTCCCATGAATGATACATTAAGACATTAAGGTTTTAGACGAAGAAACAAAGTTTATAAATGTTACTTAGTTTATGCACCATTGTTCAAGAAAAGGGTTTATTAAAAGGAGTTCATTATAACATTGAAAAAGGAAAGCAATAAAAAAGGAAGAAGCTAATTAAAAACATAAAAGAAAAAATTAAAAGAAATATTTTGTATAAAAAAATAAAGGTAAAAAAAGGAAAAGAATATTATTTCTGAAAAGAAAAATTACTAATGAAATATTTAAACAAATGATAGAAAAGCATTTTGTGAAGTTGATCAATCCCTAGATATAGCATCACCTTAATGGTTTGAGAACAAGTTCACACTATATAAAGATGATAGGGCTGCTGTGATTGCCAATTGCAAGTAGTCATGCACTGATGGTTTTTTGAAAACAATCAAGCGTGTTTGGAGTGTGTGACAACTGCTATGTAAAGGATGGTGTATTTGGAATTCAGTGTTAATTCATCTTGGAAATTACTGTGCATAAACTTTTTTAGTGGTGGATGATGATGATTTTGTTGTTGGTTGGGCGTTTTGGGAGTTAAGTTCCGTTGTTACCGTTTGCCGTGTGAAGCAATATTTATTATTTGCTGTAAGTGAGTAGTGATATATATTCAATTTGAGAAACTTAGGATGGTGGTGTAGAATATACTTGGCTACAAAATGGAGTGAAAAGTTTTGATGCATAGCAATTAAGGAGTGAGAATTTGGAAGAGAGCTGGTGTGGATGTGCATATATCTTGTGTATGATTTTCGAAGTTGCAGGAGATTGAATGAGCTATGCGGTTGAAGAAAAGATTGATACCTCTACTGCTGAAAAGTACAAAGTTGCTCTTTGTATGCTTTAGGCTCTCCTACCGCAGTCTTGACCCCTCCTTCCCTGTGATTAGGCTCTCCTACCGCAGTCTTCTTCGGAGAAAGAAGCGACTCTTCTACCTCGCCCAGTGCAGATCTCTCAGCTCGTCCCTTCGGGTCTCTCCGAAGCTTTTATGGTGTATGCTCTTCCCCCACCCCCCCGTTTTCCCCACAGACATGGATTTTGGCTCCCTCTTCTCCCACATTGTCACCCTCTACGACATCCCTGGTCAGCCCTCCCTCCACTTCACCCCCCGCCCCTTTGCCACCTCTTTACCACCTCCATCATTTCGGAGGCCGTTTGGACCATGAGTTGTAGTAAGGCTGCTGATGAGGATGGTTTTCAGGCTGAGCTCTTCAAGCTCGGGATCTTGGTTCTTGGGCCCTATCTTGCCACTCTATTCAACAAAGTGGTTTACATTGGTTTTCCGCCTTCTTGGTCTCGTCATATTATTCACCCGATCCATAAGGCTGGGCCGACTTCTGATCCGGGTAATTACAGGACCATTATGATTGGGCATACCTTTGCCAAACTCTACGCCACAGTTTTACACATCCTTCTTACGAGATAGCTAGACAGTTTGGGGTGCAGAGCCAGAGGCCAGGTTGGATTCAGAGCAGATTTTCAGACTACAGACCATATCCTCACTCTCAGGGCCATTATTGAGGAGGCTCGACACCGCTCCTCTAAGGTGTACTGTTGCTTTGTGGATTTTTGCAAAGCTTTCGACTCTGTCCCGTGGCCGACCTTATTCTAGAGACTTAGAGACATTGGGATCTTTGAGGGACTGATTGCTGCCATTATGAGACTCTATGAGAGTGTTGTTGGGCGTCTTAGGACCCCACTTGGTTTCTCAGATTTCATTCAGAGTTCGATCGGTGTTAAGCAGGGTTGCCCACTTTCCCCTACACTTTTTGGTATCTATATTGATGAGCTTGAGACCTACCTGAGGAGCTTCTTGCTTCCCGGTGATGGTTGTCTCCTCCACCAGACCCTGACCTCCATCCTCCTATTTGCTGACGACGTCGTGCTCTTATCTTCCTCTCCCGAGGGGTTACAATGACTCCTGGATGGCCTGGCCTCCTTTTGTGACTCTCGGCAGCTTGTGGTGAACCTGGGGAATACGTGGGTCATGACTTTCAATTGTTTGAAAACCTCGCATCTCCACTTTTCTTTCAGAGGGACCGAGATCGAGATGACTTCCAGCTACACCTGTTTGGGGATTGGGTTCTCTGGGCCATGCTTCAGTTTGAGACCGGCTATGACACCGCGGATCAACAAGGGTTTGGGTTCTCTTGCCTTACTTGAGCGACAATGCTTTCGACATCACTTTCAGGATATTACGTCAAAGATGTCTATCTTTGACTCACTGGTTAGGCCTACTGTTCTTTATGGCTCGACTGTTTGGGGTCCCTCCTTATTGACTACTGACTGGGCTTCTGTTGAGAGAGTGCAGACCCTCTTTCTCCGACGCTTCATTCGTTGTCAGCTGACCACTCCCACTAGCATCATTCTGGCTGAGTTCGGGGCTCATCCCTTCAGACTTTGTACGATCTTCGATCTTGTTTGGTTACTCCACAGACTCAGGGGCTTTGCTGACTCGACTGATGGCAGATACCGTTACTCTTACTTGGCCTATTGTTCTTCGGCTTCATTGGCAGCCTCGGACCCTTATAGGCGCGCTCGGTGCTGGTATGCCCAGGCTTCCAGTCTCCTCAGCTCTGTTGGTATTGATATCGACCACCTCCCTCCCTTTCAGTATTCCCTTGGCACTCCTGCTCATCTCCTCCCCCCTCAGTCGGAGTTGAATGAGATCACCAGGTTAGATATTTACAGGAGGTATGTTCAGGTGACGTGGGTTGATCCTTTTGATGGCCTTCGGCCTTGTATGGCCTTCTATTCTGAGCACTATATTGACGTACAGGATGGCTTGATCACTCGGCCCCATTATACTTTCAGACGTTGGCCCCACGCCCTGCGTATCCAGCTCGGGTCTTTTAGAGTTGGCTCCCACCGACTTTGGATCCAGACCGACCACCAGACCAGTAGGGAGGAGAGGCTTTGCCAGTGTTGTGATATGAGGGTGGCGGAGACTGAGTTCCATTTCTTATTCTACTGTCCGATTTACTATGAGATTCGTGGGAGGTTCCACTGTCTATTCAGAGACTGCAGGTCTTTGTCTTCCTTCTTCAGGTACGAGGATCAGCACTGCTTGGCTCTTTATCTCTAGGAGGCCTTCCGTCTCCGTGATTCGACTTTACAGGTGTTCTCTCCACCAGGCTCTACGTCCCTTTACCAGCGGATCACCTCCTTTGCTCTGGCTTCCTCCCCTAGAGGAACCAAGAGGCCTGAGAGTCCTTCCTTTGTCCCTCACCCCAGATCGGTCCCTCACCCCAGATCGGTCAGACATCGCAGAGACCACTTGCTCTTACAGCCCCATTAGCGACAACAGACTCCCTCCTCCAAGAGACGGACTCAGACTCAGACTCCTCCCCTCACGGATAGTTATCCGTCGATCTTGAGCTACTTTTCGGTGTCCGGAAACCACTAGGTGTTTGGTGGTTTCGCGGCTTCTTCTCCTTTCTGGCTCTTGTTGCTGCTTCTTTTTCTGTTGGTTTCTCTTTTCTCGGACACCGTTTGGTTGTCCTGCTGTCTTCTGGGCTCTCTGTTGTACTCTCAGTCCCTTAGGCCCGCTTGTGGTCTCTTGTTGGACATTAATATTTTATCTTATCTTATCTTATCTTATCTTATGCTTTATGTGGTTTCATGATTTAAAAAGTTCAAAATATTGATTCACCCCCACCTCCCAGAATTTTCTGTGTGCTCATCAATTGGTACAGAGCGGGGTTCCATCGGAAAAGGAGCTTAAATGCTTGGAGGTTGATCTTGATTGCAACACATGGGTTCTCATGAGGATCATACTGATGGAGTAGTAGATCTTGAAGAGGAACCATTAACTGTTTTAAATGAAATCAAGAGGCATAGGTTTGTATACTATTGAATTAAACAACATTAAAAGAAAATACAGAAAATTAAAATGGATCAAATATCACAATAGAATAGAAGACTAAATGGCCAAGGACACTAAAGAAACACATGATAGAGCTTGACAAGGACGGTAATAGAGATGGCCTTTCAACTTCCACCATTAGCACCTAACACCAGCTCTCCTAATTGTTGATGTGAGTTTTATTCCACTACAACATACAAAATCAAATATTCAATATTTCGAAGTGAAACACTAAATATTCAATCCTCTCTTGAATAAGGTCACTTCTCATGCTAAGCTTGCAAAGTAAGATCATGAAATGACTTCAAGGTTCCCTACAATTGTGGATACTCACTCAGTGAAATAATGTGATTTGCTGGTAATCACTAAGGGGACTTATGCTATTCATTCAAGACTTATCAACTTACTTCTATAGATTCAGCTTCACAATGCGCAATGAAAATATGGCTTTTGATTTTCCAACTATTGAACTCTCAACTTAAACTTAAACTTACTAGATTTTACTTCTAACTACAAAAGCAAGGAAGTATGGACGAACTTGGACTCTACTCGATGCAATCTTGTCAGCGACTCCACCCACCTAGTGCAAGCTTATAAGGAATACTCAAATGGTTTTCAAATCAATATCTTCTCTTCAATCCCATCAATGGATGCAAACTAAAGATTGAATATCAATTGAAGTTAAGTGCAATCACTAGCTCACCACACAAGGCACATTTACAATCAGCAAGAGGCTAGTGGCCTAGTTTATATTGGAGTCAAGCAAGTAAACATCCACAATTTCTTTTATTCAACTAAGCCACTTCTAAACAACATGAAATGAAATCTACTCCAAGTGAGGATTGAGGAAACCATGCAACACTTCAAAGCAGTAATTCACCATGAAGACCAATAACGAATCGTCAATCACTTTGATAACATTATGGCAACAATTTCAACAAGTTTCTCCCTTAGCTAGCCCAACTCTACTTCTAGCTCTTTAATCTAATGACTAACTACTACAAATGAGAAGGCCTAGGCCTTTTATAGTTGTTCAATTACAATGAAGGGCCAAGATTAAACCCTAATTAGGGTTGCCATACTGTCAACCAATTCTATGAAGGCACCACTCTGTGGGCCAATAAGAAAATTACAATGCTTTTGAAAGCCAATGAGAAAATTGTACACTTGGCATGATATGATTGACTGTGCTTGAACTGGAATTTTCTAATTGGTAGAAGACAACTAGGTGCCTGCTCAGCATCTTTATCTTGTAGGCTTGATCAATCCTTTGGTGATGGGAAAATATGTCTTGATACTCAACATTAGCAAGCCTTCAATAGTGATGTCATATTCCCAAATTGCTTCATCTTTTTGAATCTTCATCTTCTTTCCTTGAGATTTTCTCATTGCTATGACTTGAAGCACTTGCATCTTCGTGAACTTGATCTTCATCTTGCCTTGAACTTGTCCTTTGATAATCTTGACTTGAAACTTCCTCTCATTCGAAGTCTTCGAGTTTGAACTCATAGCATCCCCTTGCTGTCCTGAATATCTCCTTGCCCTCCAAGCTTTCTTGGCTTCTCTTTGAATGGTTTACCTTGCAACACAAGAGAGAAGAGATGCATTAAACTCACAAAACTGACAAACAAAAAGAAGGAAATCTGAAAATTTATGTAATAATCATGAATTCCTTAAATGTAAAAATAAGATTTCCCACATCTTCTTGCAATCTGAAACGAAATATCACAAAATCTAGACCTTAGACAAGCCTTGCAACATGAAAACATGCCCAGATTTTGCTTTCTTGCCACCCTATCCCAGAACTTTATGAATGAATCTGTCTCGCCCAAAATCATTGATTTCTGAAACTTCAGAATTGTTGAAATTGTTTAAAGGAATCACCACCCTATTTGAAACAATTCGCCACTGTTTATGAGGATTCTGCTGCTCAAGATCATGAAAGAGATCGATGCCAATTAGAGAGTATTTTGTTGTATACAGCAGAGAAGAAACTTTGTATGATTTGATGTTAAAATGATATAATTTCACCCTCCTTTTATAGGCGACTTAAGATTGAAGAGGCACCTCTTTCAATGCAGGCCAACTTGTACAGGATTTGAAAATGATTTAAAAAAAAATGTTTAATCTCCATGAAGTCGCTGCCTATTATCTCTTGGCCAAGCCTCTTGATTTTTGGCTGAAATGTTACATGCTTGAGGATTTTATCCTCGGGGATGGCGGAATTCTGCTATCCCTGAGGAATTAATTCATTTGCATACTTTGATTCTTCATTGAATTTGTCCAAGACCCGACTCTCAAATTGTTTTGATCTTCATTTTGCTCTTAGAGAGCAAGTTTCATTCATGTTTCACCATTATGTGCAAGGCAGAATTTTAGTTGGGAAGAGGATTTTGTCCTCGGGGATGGTGGAATTCTGCCATCCTTGAGGAATTGCTTCATTTACATATTTTGATTTTAACCTTGAAGCATTCATCGTTTCTTCATTCCCTCATAATGCTTCCAATATCTCTACTTATTCATCACCATTTATCTTCACTTAGTGCATAGGGTGGAACTAGTGGTGCCTTGAGAATAAACTTCGAGCCTCACCATCTAAGGTGGAACTTATGATGACTTGGGGATTTTCAATCCTCACCTTTTCATATCCCTCACATCTCCAAATTACATCATTTCTCAATTGAATGCAGTTGAGACTCGACTTGGAAGGCTAAGTTGTTGTTTGACCTTTACCATGGGGAGGCACAATTCCTAGTGTGGAGAGGATTTTATCCTCAGGGATGGTGGAATTCCTCCATCCACGAGGAATCCTCGACTTCTTTCTTTATCCTTCATCCACCTAATTTACTTAGATCTTGTCTCTCTGTCCTTTAATTGGATTTGCCTTGCACTTGATCAAATTAGGCCCTTGAATTGCCCATGCATAGGGTGGAGATTTCATGCCTCCAAGGATTTCCTTCATACTTTTCATTTCTAGCATCCTATCATCATGTTTGTCTTGCATTCCAAATCTGCACAGCAAAATGAAGGGGAACTGACTTTGCTTGTTTTCTATGGTTTCAAAGGCTGCCTTATCTCCCTATAAGGTGAAGATTTTTACCATTTCAAGGATCAAAAATCGTTGGTAGGGGCCGGATTCCGTCCCTACCAGAGGATTCTAACATTATCATCACAACAAAATCTCCTTTTATATCCTCCTCAGTTGGCCATCAAGCCTTCTGACCTCACTCTCAATCACTTAACCTGCATTATACCCCCAAGAGATGTCAAATTTGGCTCTGTTTTATGGGGTGGGAATCGTAGTGCTGAGAGGATAAAATCCTAGGCAGGGGGCGGATTCTGCCCCCTACCTGAGGATTTTGGCAGTCTCAAAATCTTCTCCCTTAATGACAAGTTGACAACTAATCCCTTCAACCTTATCATTCTGATTTGTATCATCAATCTGATTTTCTTTCTTCTCCTTAAAGTTTTGGCCAATAAACATGTCACATCTGCATCTAATAACCTTGAGGGACTTTCTCATTGGGTGGAAATGAAGGTGAAGGCAGGATTTTGAAGTCACCAAAAGAGGGTGGAAATTTGGGTGGGAAGAGGATTTTGAGCCATGAAGAGGGCAGAGATTTGGGGTAAGCCAGGATTATGAATCCTAGGGGGCAGACTGATCTCGCCTTGCCTCCAGGATTCTGCCTTATGTTATTGCTACCCTTACTTAGCCAATTTAGGCCTCTCCCAAGCCCTCTCAAGCTCATTAAAAAATGGATTTGTAAGGAGTTGCCTTGTCATTTACACTTGGCCTAAAGTTGATGCCATCCTTGCAGCTCCCCCTTGAGGATTCTCTTCATGTCCAAAATCAACCGACCCTATGAACCTAAGCAGACTCACTTTTAGCCCAAGGACTTGACTGATTTCAAACTAAATCTCTTTCCCTGGCTCCATCAAACTCAGATTTACTTCCCTCTAAGGCCTGGAGGCTTGAAATTGCCACTACCTAAGACTCCTTAGACCACTACTCCTACTGCCAAAGCAAAAAGAGAGGGTCCCCATTTGCAACAGGGTGATGGTGTGAAAACCTCACAACACTAATTTAGCTGATTTCATTCCTCAGCTCAGTTTTAGAAGTTTTATGATACTTTAGGGTTACCTTTCCATACAGGAGGAACACCAACTTACTGCACCGTTTTCTTAAAAAGCTTGTTTGGTGATAATTATTGTTAATTTGTATGAGAAATATCCTTCTGACTTCAGTTCTAGTTTCAATAGTTCTGATTATTTATTTGGCTGAAAATATGCTGCTTAATCTCTTCTGAGAATGATGAACTAATCACATAATACCTGCCCAGGTTACAGCACATGACATGCCAAATGGATAACCTGATAAAGGTGCAATTGGAAGCACATAATGATTGTTTATTATTCTGATAATTGTGATTTGACTTTCGTGGTTTAAACTCTTGATTGTTCAGGAATGGGTGGGGGCTGCTGATTTGCTCTTTTTCAAAATTTGATGTTCCACCCTTATTGTCCAGTATAGGATGGCTTGGATGAGTAACATAATAACTTGAGTTATTCTGCTAATTCGAAACAAATGTATGCATCATGTTTAATCCTCAACGTAATGCTCTCTAAAAGGAGAAGTCTACATAAAACTGATTTTATTTGGTCATGGAAGGTGTATGAATTTTGAATTTATACAGATCTGCACCTGGTCTTACTCTTTGTATGTGTAGATTGAATTCCATGGGAGAAGCACTTTTCTAGAGGGTTTATTTAAGCACTTCATTTGTGTGAAGCAACTTTAGTCTTTTGCTATTGTAGTACTGAACATCAGCCCTAATATTTATTTTTACATCTTTTTAATTCTGAGAGAGTGATTGTAAAATTAAGGTGTTTAATGGAAAACATAGATTTTGCGATTTGTAAAATAGGATTAGGTGATTAAATATAATTAAATTTTCAGGAGCTAAGCTTTTCTAAGTATTTCTTGAAAATTAAAATTTCTAATGAATTTGCAGGTTCAAGCTGTAGCATGGAATTCCAATCAAGCAACAGTTCTTCTTAGTGGATCGTTTGATCGTTCTATAGTGATGGTGAGAGATGCTATCCTAGCTATATTTTTATCATTTGTTCATAAACACAGAGTTACCCTTTTTGACTTTTTTATATTATTAGTTTCCGAGTTATCACAAAACATTTACAGCATGCCCAGACTTTGGGCCAGTTGCCAGTTTGGTACTTAAAATTGTATTTCTTGTTATTAAGCTAATTTCCCTATTGTGGACCATAGTTAAAGTTTAAGTTTATTAATAACAATGGTAATGGAGGGTCCATATCTGTTTATGAGTTTATTAAGGTTCTTTCACAGCTTTAAAGATGATTTTGTTGAAAACTAAATCAGAAAGATGAACAAAACAATATCCTGACAACACACCTCCGATTATCCTGGGAAAAACCCTCTAGGCAGAGGGAAACAACCCAGCCCACAAAATAGTACTCCTTTATTAATAGGTAAATGGTAGAATACAAAGTACAAGCACATCCAAACGGATAAAGAATGATAACCCAAAATATCACAGAGATATACTCCAATACACAGGAAATTACAGATAATGAGTGGAGCTGAAATAAGCAAAACCAACACACTGGTATACAAGCAGATGTGTGGAATGCTGAATACGCATTTGAGTCTGATGGCAATTACGAAAGAAGACGCACCCAATACACAGGTAAGCTGTTGAGGCCACTTACATATGCGTGAATGCAAACTCAATGAAAACCAATGAGCGTTTGTGCACCAAGAGCACGTACAGTAAGATGCCCGCACAGAATCACAAGATCAATGGGATCGTGATGCCAATGCATACACAGACCCGTCGACTGATAAGATACACACCATACGACTGGTCTTGGTGTTGCATATATTATTATTGATGTTCACGGACAGGAGAAAACCGTGTGATTGATCTGGTATGTGCGGGAGCCAAGAAAACGTCAAGTATGGTGACGCTTCACCTTACTTGGCGTTACAGCCAGCAGGGTGAAGTGTCACCACTGTGACCGTTACCCACGAAGGAGGGAGCCCGAGTAATGAGTGTGAACCAGGAGGGAAGCACGAGTCTCTCGCACCGCGAATGCTAGGAGTTGTATAACGGTTATGTGACGCGGTGATCATTCAAGGCACTCGGTAGTCAAAGGTGACTACAACCGCATCCAACTGGATCATAACTGTTTGAATCTAAAATATAGTTGCTGCCATATGAGAGTAGCATAAATACATATACGCATGATGCGAGAATAATCTCACTCGCTGCTACTAAAATTCAACAGATTTGAGTAGAGCGTGCAAGCAGGTTGTAGAATTTATGTCCCTCAAAGCCAATGGTAGCCATTATTGTTTGTTTATTGTGCCTTATGTTTCTAAAGTTGCATCATATTCAATAATGATGGTTGCCTGAGGGTAGTGAGTTAACTAAGCAGGGCTGATTTGGAAAGCTATTCCAGGTAAGAAAGCCAAAGGTTTCATGTAATGCTCAATGAAAGAAAAAGGAGTTTTAGGGAACTGGCTAAATGTAATTATAAGAATAAATAGATCTAAATTAAAGAACTACACAATGGTCTTTATAGGGACTTCTTGGTCTATCCTAGCCATTCCCTGGACGTCTCAACTTTTCCTGGTTGCCCCTTAATGAAATGCATAAAAAAGGAAAAAAAATTGAGAAAAACATTCTGAAATCAACAAAAGCATAAAAGGGGGATCTTACCACCAAGGCTTCCAACCTGGAAAAACTTTTAAAATCCATGCCCATTGCTGAATTACATTCACTAAAAGAGGAAAGGGAAAGAGGAAAAAGAGGAGGGAAAGAGGAAAAGGGAGGAAGAGTAGTAGCTCTGAGATTTCAATCATATGACAACTCTAACCTTTGAGCTTGTGGTTCAATTTATCTATGTTACATGTACCATGCATGACACAATATTTCTTTTTATGACATCTCTCAATATAAATCATGTTCATATCATATCTATGATTATCAGTCTATCAAAGAGATTATGGAATGTACTCACTCTTCAGAATTTTAGCTTCGTTTGGTTTATCTATGCTATTTTTATTTTTTTATATTTATTTGTATTTTAAAACTTTGTATATTAATTTAATGTCTTCCTGCTATCCTTAGATTTGGATTTTTTTGTTGTTCTTGAAACCTGTCCACCATCACCGAAACTTGGAGAAACAGTGACAAAAACTACCCATTGATTTAGCAAACTTAGTTGTGTCCTTGAGCTGGCTTTTTGAGCTGAACTTGAAATGAGGATATCTCAAGGATGGAGGGACAGGAACTAAACGTCCATCTTCCATCCCTTCAGGCACCGCCTATAGTGGTTGTCATCCTTGGGACGACCTTGTAATGGGGGGACACCATAACAAAAACACTCATTTTTTAAATTGCAGTTAAACTACTTGTAATGGGGGGACACCATAACAAAAACACTCATTTTTTAAATTGCAGTTAAACTATGTAAATTTTTGTTTCATAAATGTTTGTGAGTTTCTAAATCCTTATTACCATTTTTTGGGACAGAGAATAAAATAATTTAATAATTAAAAAGACTGATTGTTTCAACTTTAGCTATGCAGTCCTCACCTTAGGCCTTCATTCCATCATTACAAAGCCACTCTGCCAGATGACACTTGCAAGGCTCCTAAGATGTTTGCCCACGAATAAAACAAGGGTTAGTTTCCACGGTGATTTTGTCCTCCTCACTCCAAATAACACTTGTTGAATTCCAAATAAGAACAGGTTTCTGCTGACTTTCTCTTTAAGCTTTACAATATCCTCTCATTCAGTTCTATTTTCAGAAAAAATTGAAAAATAAGAAAAATCTTATCTTAAATATTGGATGAATTTCAACTAGATATAAGAATTGACCACTTCAAGTTTGATGTTTCTACCAATGCTGTTTATTGTCTACAAGTTGGATCATCATTTATAATCAAGTTTTCTCTAGAATGCAGGGACTGGGTTTTAGGAAAGCAAAGAACACACTACACAACTGATAATTGATTATATATAAGTTTCTGTAATGTCCCCTTTTCTAGATGCCCTAGTTTTTGCCCCAAATCACAAATTCCAAATACAACAATAGGGAAAATAGAATTTGTAACATCATATACCTGGTTGATATCCTGCAATATGTTAGCAAATCATTGAAACACAATTCACAAAATAGATCTTCCTTGTTAGAGATATTAAAAATTTAAAACACAGATTATTGCAACTAGGGTTAGGAATATTAAAACACAGATAATTATCCCTCTTGGCCTCATGTGGTTCTTGCCATCTAGATGAGAGAGTGTATCTAATGAGAGATCCATAATCCATTATCCCTCTACACTAGACCCAAGAGCTGATTATTATCCCTCTTGGCCTCATGTGGCTCTTGCCATCCAGATGAGGGGGTGTATCTAGTGAGAGATTCATCATCGTTCCCCTATTCCATTTCCACCCTTATCCTCTTCCCATGATTAGAGTTCCCTATCACAGTGAACAACCAAACATATAGGAGTTACACAAAATATGCATATATCCTTCAGATGGAGATTGCACAACAATTATTTCATATTTATACATGTTATTCATAAGTAAGAATCAATAGAAATCATAAATTAGAATACGTCATGCTGCTCATTATCAGAATCTAATACTTCATACTAATTTATAGATAATACTCAAAGTCTCAACCACTTGCGAATGATTGCTGTAGATTACACTTGCTTGGGATCCGATGTTTTTCTTGGACTCTAGCCTTTGATACTTGCATCTTTCCCTTCTAGCGAAGAAGATGTGTCTTTTCCAACTTGTTTCTCTTCTATAACCAATGTGCCTCTTCATTAATTAAATCACATCCTTTCTGTTAACAGTGCCTTGTTAACACTAACTCGCACCTCTCTTATTTGCTGATTATTTTTAACAAATACTGTTCTAATCAGTTGATCATCATATTAGTTTGCTGCCTTATTTCTGAATCGTACTTGCTTGGAGGATAATCACTGTATATCAGTCTATCGGAATTTGCATATTAAATTGGCCCCTTTGATAACATGCTCCTGCCTGTCATCACAGCACAAAGACTCCTATTGCTGCAGAATTATTGTCTTACCATACTAATTTATGGATCGGGGTTTTCAGAAAATCATTCATGTCGGGGACATGACAGTTCTCCCCTCCTTGAGATTGCTTGTCCTCAAGCAATGATTGAGAATAGGGTGATTCAAGTTGTACTATTCTAATGCTCTATCAAGTTGAATGTATTATTGGTTTATTGTTTAGGACAAGTTTTCTTGCTTCATCTGAAAATATGAAGACTGTTGTGGATTGACCCTTGTTTGCACAATGTCCTATATATTTCTTGTGTTATTATATACTAAGATGGAGATTAGAGGCATGATTCACATTTCTGCAATATTCTATGAAGACGTTCCCCTTAGATTTTCAGTTGACATATTACAATTGTTATTGTAGAGATTGGTTGGATAATCTATTTCTAGATCTTGTTGTAACTACTAGAGTTGCTCCTTCAAAAACCTCTGTTGGTTTATTGCCCTTCATTTTTTTAATGGATGCTCTCAAGATCTCCCTCATCATGCTTTGTTTTCTTGTTTGAGTTTCCTTTTGTTTCTTTGTTTGGTATTGCCTCTATTTTGTGGGCTTGGCTTATTTTCCCATCTACATGTCCTAGTCTCCGATTCTCTTTGCATTTGATGTATAAGTTTTTCCTTCTAATGTCACTTTGATTGCAAAGATGACCTGGCTCCCATGGATCTTTACATTTAAAACACAACTTATTCTCTTGGTTTCTTTCTTGTTTGCAAGTGTGCCCGCATTCCCATTCCTTTTAACAATCAAAACATAGCCCTTTCTTTCAAATTCTTCTTGGTCGTTATTAGAAAGGTATGGTCCCTTGTGCCTATCCCTTCCATAGAAGTGCTTATCTCTTGATGTTTCTCATTGTAGTGATCCTTTTCCTTTCTTTTGGTGGAATAAAGCCAAGTAGCTTTTAGGTTTGCTTCTTGGAGTGTGGTAGGGTCCAAGTCACTCACTAGGCCATGGGTGGTATCTGACAATCCCTCTATAAATAGGTAGGTGAATCTATCCTTCGATATATTGGGAACCATGACTGCTAGTCTTTGGAGCTCTGCCACAATTTCTCTTTGCCTTATCCTTGTTAATTCTTTGAAGTATCATTGGGGATGTTTTTTTCGTCAAACTTCTTAATGAGTTTCTTCTTGAAGGTGCCATAGGTCTTTATGCTTAGATGGTTTTGGGTGATTAAGCCATGGTGCCACCAATCATGAGCAACCTCTTCTAGGTACAATATGGCGAATATAATGGCACGCTCCTCTAACACGGGGCTAAGGGTTAAGTAGGTCTCTATGGTATGATTTTTCTTGACCCATCAAAATTTGGGATGGTCAACCTTCCTACTTTGTGTTGTAAATCTTGATTAGTTTGAACCCTCTCTTTTTTATGATTCCTTCTTGCATTAGCCTCACAATATATCATAAATGGGATGCTTTTCTTGACTTCAGCATCAAGCCTTGCGTATGCTTCAACAAGTTTATTCATATCAGGGTTGGGTGTATTAATCTCCCCATTTCCTCTTGACAATCCCTCCCTAGATAAGAAGGGAGGACGAGCAGTTCTTGGGATTGATCATGAGGTGGTTCCATTGTCACTTCCGGGTTGACTAGGAGTGATATCTCTTTCATTCCTTTGGTTTGGTCTAATATTGCTTATGGTGTTGATCAAGTTTTGTTCCATAAAGGCCCTAAATTCTTCTTCCATTTTTTCACTTTTATGTTGTCTTGATTTGGAATCTTCTTCTTTTCCCTCTCTAGAACCCTCAAAGCCCTTTGACCAAGTTGTATCAACTATTGTCCCTCAAGTTGGCAGGAACCATGCTTTGATACCACTTGTAATGTCCCCTCTTGTAGATGCCCTAGTTTTTGCCCTAAATAACACAATCCAAATAGAACAATAAGGAAAATAGAATTAATAACATCATATACAAGGTTGATATTCTGCAAAATGTTAGGAAATCATTGAAACATAATTCACAAAATAGATCTTCCTTGTTAGAGATATTAAATCATAGATTATTTCAACTAGAGTTAGGAACATTATATTAACAACAAGATATATTCAGTTTATTGATGGAGTCCACCCATAGGAGAGGTAGGATAAGGGGTGTATTAGGGTGTCTTAACAAATCCTCTACCCTAGGCCCAAGAGGTGATCACTATCCCTTTTGGCGTCATGTGGTTGTTGCCATCCATATGAGGGGGTGTACCTAGTGAGGAGTCCATTACCTATTAATCTACTATAGTAGACCCAAGAGCCAATTATTACCCCTCTTGGCCTCATGTGGCTCTTAACATCCAGATGTGGGGTTGTATCTAATGAGAGATCCATAATCCATTAACCCTCTACACTAGACCCAAGAGCCAATTATTATCCCTCTTGGCCTCATGTGGCTCTTTCCATGTAGATGAGGGGATGTATCTAATGAGAGATCCATATCCATTGACCCTTTACACTAGACCCAAGGGCCGATTATTATCCCTCTTGGCCTCATGTGGCTCTTGCCGTCTAAATGAGGGGTTGTGACTAGTGTGAGATCCATCATCGTTCTCCTATTCCATTTCCACCCTTATCCTCTTCCCCTTATTAGAGTTCCTTATCATAATGAATAACCAAATGTATAGGAGTTACACAAAATATGCATATGCCCTTCAGGTGGAGATCATACAATAATAATTTCATACTTATACATGTTATTCATAAGTAAGAATCAATCATAGAAATCATAAATGAGAATACATCATACTGCTCATTATCAGAATCTGATACTTCATACCAATTTATATATAATACTCAAACACTTGCAAATGATTGATGTAGATTACACTTGCTTGGGATCCAATGCCTTTCTTGGATGCTAGCCTTTGATACTTATATCTTTCCCTTCTAGTGGAGGAGATATGCCTTTTTGAACTTGTGTCTCTTTCACAACCAACATGCCTGTTCATTAATTAAATTGCATCCTCTCTCGTAATGGTGCCTTTTTAACACTAACTCACACCTCCCTTATTTGCTGATTATTATTAAGGTATACTTTTCTAGTAGATCGATCATCATATTAGTTTGCTGCCTTATTTCTGAATCGTACTTGCTTGAAGGATAACTGTGGAGGATAATCACTTGAATCAAGACTAAGCTACAAGAGTACTCAAATTCTTGAATTTGTCTTTAAGATTTTCATTTTCAAATTTGATTTTTTAAAATTAGGGTTTTGAATCCTTGAATCTAGAAAAAACTTCATTTTTGTTTTTGAGATATTATCCCCAAATTGCCTTTCTATGGTCATCAGTAAAAGTTAGGGCAGAAAGATTAATTTAGAGAAGTGACTTGTGAAGTTCCCATTATGTCACATGGACCAATTCTAGTGTGTTAGAAGAACTATCAACATGATTTTTATTGAAAGTTAAAGTGTGTTTTGTACCTAATAAGCATGCATCGCATGTTTTTAATTTGATTTCAATTTAGGCGAGCCAAGCACGAGATAATGACAAACCATATCATTAAACTTTTCATATTGAAATCACTTAGTCTTTCATGTCACAATTGAATTTTATACTCTGATTTGTTTGAAAAATAAATTTCTTTTGCAAACTCCAAGATGTAAATACTAAAAACCATTATCTGAAATGGCTTGGGTTAGTATGGATTCATTTGATCTTTGGTAATTTAGTTTTCATTAAGGACAATGATTTTGAATTTTTCTCAAGTGAGTTGAAAGCATGAAAGGGGATTTATCCATAATTTAGGAACAAATAGGACATCTCTTTTGAATTCATTTAGTATTTTCATTTTTCCTTGTCCTTGCACATCTAGGATTGAGCTATTTCGTAGATAAACATTTTCATTACAAAATTTAAGATATCATACATGCATGTCATATGTTGGTCTTTGTATAGGGACAACTTCAATTGAAATTTGGAAGCATTTGTGAGATTTGGATGAAACTAAGTCAAGAGGAAAGCCTTCTTCTTGAAGAATATGCTATTTTTTTATTTTGATGGACGAGAATGCTCCTTGCAGGAGCATTTATTGAAGAGCAAGGACATTGGAAATCAATTGTCATCCATTGGTTGGAAGATGGAAGAGGAGGATGTGGTGGCAATCATGCTGAAAACCTTACCATGTACATTTTAACATTTTATTGAGACACTCATCATCACCTCTATGAATGTTGACCTGAAGTTTCAAGAGTTGTACAATAAGATCTTACAATAGGATAGACTGAAAGGACAAGTTGCTAGTAGTAGTGAGACAAAGGATGTGGAACAGGTGTTTGTAGCCAAAGACAAGGATAAAGGCAAATGTTCTCGAAAGAGAGGACAAGACAATAATGAGGATGCATCAAAGAATTTGAAGAACATCACATGTTATTGTCTTTGTTAGATGGGTTATATGAAGAAGTAAAGAAATGTTGGCTAAACCAAATTCAACTAGGGTCAGGCTTTGTAGAAGGTCCATATGAAAAAGCATTCGAAGGAGTTAACCTTCTTTGCATTCATGGCCACAAGACCAACAAATAACTCCAAGTCATTTGCATTGTATATGGTTTTAGGGGATCACATCACTTCACCAACATGAATATTGGCTCACAAATTACGATGCTTGCTTAGATTAAATCATCTTCCATGGTGGTGTACATGGTTGTTGGTAGAGGGAATGTGTCAATATCATTTGGAGGGAAAAAAGTACTTTAACTTTATGTATGCTATGTATTGAGAATGAAGTTAAATCTATTCTTAAGAAGTCAGATTATGCAACATATTCCTAATCTAGATGTCATTTTCAAGGAATGCAATGTTGTATAATGGACAAGGAGACCAAGAAGGCTATTGCCCTTGGTATGGAAGATCACGGACTATATAAATTGGTTGACATTGTATAGGTCAATGAATGTGCATACGTAGTCAAGGATTCAAGAGTGCATATGATATTAATGCACTTGGGTATCAATGATATGAGTTGATATTTTGGCCTTTACGACAAATATCTAAATGACTTGGGAATTTCGATAAGTATAAATAATAATATTGAATATTGGAAAATATTTAATATTCATTGTTTATGAGATAAATCGATTTGAGGGCCCAATGTTGTCCCTTTTGGTTAATTATATTTATTATGTGGCCAAGTCGGCCCCCTGAGGAAATATATACCTTCTCATATAAATCAAGTTTGATTCTTGGGAGAAGAAGACGTAAAAAACATAACATGTATTTTCCTCTCCCAAGAATCATTTAAGGCAGTGAATTCAACCATTGAGAAGGCAGCGAATTCAACCATTGAGAAGGCAGCGAATTCATCCATTGAGGAGCAGCGAATTCACCATTGAAGAGCAGCAATTTCCCTGCCCTAATAGCAGCACATCTAGGAGCGAATGTATTGGAGCAGACCTAGGGCCAACAACATGTATTCAAGATGCTGCGATTTCCTTTGTAGGGCAGATCTGAACAATCAAGCACAGATTAGTGTCAACTTGGAGAAGCCCTAGGCTGGCTAAATTCAGACCATGGTTAGAAGAAATTGAAGGATCTGAATAAAAGACTCCAAGGGCGGATTTCAGAGTTGCAATCTGGGTACTATCTCTCCTTGCCTTGTGTTTATATTATTTCATCCTGTGCTTAGTTTTGTTAGACCTCTATAGATTGATATATTCCTTAGGTAAATCTGAAATATACTAACAATGAGCACCTCAAATTATTGTATCTTTCGCAGTTGGCTTGATAGAATTTGGTAGATGGACTTATTGATATCTAGCATTATAGGGTGTTTGTAGAGCTTTCTAGGTAGAAAAGTAACTTATAACTTATTTTGATGGCGGACAAGCTTGGAGAACTAGGATAGTCCTACATATAGCTAGTTCATGTAGATATTTGCAAAGAAATGAACATTTTATTTGTCATTGGTGCTAGGTATTTCCTTCTATTTGTTGATGATTTTAGTAGAAAAATGTGGATGTATTTTTCAAAATTAAAGTTTGATGTGTTAATGAATTTTAATAGTTAAAGGATTAGAGGAAAAAGAGTTAGGTTGTGACAACTACTATAAATTGGATAATGGAGGAGAATTTTGTTGAGTAGAATTCAAATAACTTTTCTACTAAATAGGACATGAAAAGGAAAAATACAACGCTCTATACCCCACAAAAAAATGTAGTTGAGACATAGACCATGCTATTACAAAGATGATCCGATGTATAATAAGGATGTTCCCAAGAAGTTTTTGGTTGAAGCAATGTATACAATGCTATCATAAAGATGATCCGATTATCGATGGAGAATAGGGACGTTCCCAAGAAGTTTTGGGTTGAAGCAATATATACAATGGTATATTTGCTACTCAGATCTCTTACATAGGTGGTGAAGCAAATGACCCTGAAGGAAGCATGGTCTGGGAGGAAACCTAATATAAGTCATCTTAAAGTCTTTGGTTCCATTGCATATTGCTTGGAATCTTGGTGAAAAGAATCAAATTAGATCCTAAGAGCAAGAAACTAATGCTTATAGGGTCCATTGTCAATCAAAAGGCTTATAGATTGATTGATGCTGGCATTGATTGCTTGAGTTTTAGTAGAGATGTTGTTTTTGATGACAGAGCTAGGATTTTTGAAACTTCTCTACAATTAAAGATTACTAAATAATAGCTTATTGTGGCCAAACATTAATGAATTCAACTTCATGCAGATCCACTTGAAGGGAGTATTTAGAGTGTGTAAACTCTCCTAGGTAAGAAATAGCTGTAGATTCCATTAATGATAACTTGGATCAACATTTCGAGATACAAGTATAGATATCCCAAGTCGTGGTGACAACATTGATTTGGATTTAGAGAATATTAAGAAGAGAGTAATGTTGTGGGAAAGTATCATCGACAATGTTTAGGTAAGTGAAATGATTTAGGGATAATCATCTAGAAGAAAGAGCAAAATGAACATAGTTAACTTTGTTCTAATGGCCAATATTCATGAAGTTTATGAGCCACATGTGTTTGATGACTTGGATGAGAAAAGACCATTGCAACAAAAAATGAGAGTCCTATGAAAAATAAGTCTGGGGGTCCCTCAAATCTTCCACTAGGGAAGAAGGCCATTGGTTGCAAATGGGTGTATAAGGTCAAGTACAAGGCAAATGGTGCACTAGACAAGCACAAGGCTTAGTTGGTAGCAAAAGGGTTCTCACAGAGAGAGGCCATTGACTATGAAGAGACCTTTTCTCTTACAACAAAGATGAGCACCATTTGTTTAGTCCTATCCCACTAGGAAAGAAAGCCATTAGTTGCAAATGGGTGTACAAGATCAAGTACAAGGCAAATGGTACACTAGACAAGCACAAAGCTTAGCTGGAGCAAAAGGGTTCTCATAGAGAGAGGGGATTGAGTATGAAGGACCTTTTCTCATACAACAAAGATGAACACCATTTGAAATTCATCAAATGGACTTGATGAGTGCCTTCCTCAATGGAGATTTTGAGAAGGAAGTGTACATGTTTCACTCATAAGGTTTTCAAGATACGTGAAAGGAGCATTTTGTTTGTTCACTGAAGAAAGCTCTTTATGGCTTGAAATAGGCACCTAGGGGATGCTACATCAAAATTGATAGGTATTTGGTTGAACAAGGATTCCAGTGGAGTACTTTGGATTCCAATCTGCATGTGAAAAACATAGGCAATGATTTCATGCTACATATTATATATGTAGATGATATTGCTACTATAAGTAGTGAGGCAAGTGCTATCAAACATAATAAATCTGATGTAAGTAAAGCTTTTGACATGATTGATCTAGGCCTCCTACATTACTGCCTAAGTGTAGTAGTTTGGCAAAGAAGTAGCATTTTATCTCACAATCAAAATATGCCAAGAATTTCCTTGACAAACTTAGAATGACAAATTACAAAATCTCTTCTATGCCTATGGAAAAAGGGCCAGCACTTTCAGCCAAAATTAACTCTTAAGACAAGTTAGCCTAATATATCTTACAACCACTAGACCTTATTTGATCTATGTTGCGAGTTTCATTTCCAGATTCATTACAATACCAAAGATGGAACATTGAACTGCAATGAAGAGGGGGCTAAAATATGTGAAAGGGACACCTGACTTTGGCATTCTCTACAACAAAAGCAAAGAGTTATGGACTAAAACTGGGCAGGTTTTGTAGATGACAGAAAATCCACTTGTGGACATGTTTTTAGGCTTGGCATGGGTGCAATCACATGGACTACATGTAGTAGCTCTTTTCTTGACTGAAGCAAAATACCAAGGATTAGTTAAAGTAGCATGTGAGGCTGTTTCTCTTAGAAAGATGTCTGACACGAGATGTCGTAATTTGAGCATATACCCTTGTTTTGTGACAATCAAGGGGTGATCAAACTTGCTAAGCATCTACTCTTCCATGACTGTAGTAAAAATGTTGAACTGCATTATCACTTCATCAAACAACTTGTTGAATGAGGATTTGTTAAGTTTTATTATTGTCCAATTGAGGATCAAACCATAGACATCCAAGTCTTTGAATCTTGACAAATTTTTGAAATTTTGGGATAAGCTTGGTGCAGATAGTAAATTGATCATCAAGGGAGGTAATTGAAGTATTGTTATATTGTAATGGTCAATTAGCTTTCAGCATAGGTTTTGACAAACTTTTTTCAAACTCAGATTGCTTTTTGTTTTGCTTTATTAAATAAGTCATTCTTATCCACATTAAATAATTCTTTTGTAATCATATTTAATGATGCTTTCCTGCATTTCATAAGTTGATTGAATATCTTGGTAATCATTTTGCACTCAATTTTTCGTAAATTTTTCTTGTTGGCAAGATAATTCTCTATTTTTTCATCTCCATTCAAGGAATGGTTAAAATGTGTACAAGTCAATTTAATAATTTTGAAAAGTTTACTACCCTTGTGCATGGACTAGGAGTTCCATCGTTTGCTGATTAATTCTAGACTTTCAATATAAAGGGGAATTTTATCTTTGACACTTCTCAAAATGATTGACATAAAATTTTGAGTTCTACAATGGAAAATGTTTGTAAGTTCCACATTTGCATGCCTACTTGAAGGTAGTTTTTAAATCCATCTACAAGAGTTCATAGTTTTTTTGCAATAAATTTGGTCTTTAGTTTGGTTTTTCATATAGATTAGTTCTTTCCATTAAGCATATGAGTTTGTTGGTAGTAATCATATTGGAAGCGATTGTAAATTCATTTTAATTTCAGCTTAAATAATATATATAAAATTGTTTCAAATGGAAAAAATAATTTGCCAAGTAAACATAAAACATCTTAGATCTTTTTTCCAAAAAGTTTTCATGCAGTATTATATGACAATTTTGTTTGCTCGTTAGTTGTTAGTATTGATAGTTATGGTCATGGACTAAATCTTTCTGAAATCTCATAGATGGACATGAGGGCTCCGACACATCCGGGAGTCCGGTGGCTGGTTCCTGCGGATGTAGAAAGCCTTGCATGGGATCCACATACTGATCAGTCATTTGTGGTAAGGACAAATGGGGTGGTGCTTTTTCTCTGTTAGTCCAAGGGTGCTTCCATCTTTTCCTTATGAACAGCTGTTATGGTTTTTTTTAATGAATCAATACAATCATTTATGCATTTGAATATGAGTGTTGATTTTGTAAATAAATACTTTAGTTCTCAGGACCCTACTTGTGGTCTGAATATTTGTTTTTTGTGTGGATTTACTTTTCATACAGGTTAGTCTTGAAGATGGCACCGTACGAGGTTTTGATATTCGAGTGGCAGTATCAGCTGTTGATTCTGATGGCAAACCAATGTTCACACTTCATGCACATGATAAGGCTGTCTGCACAATAACCTACAATCCTGCTGCCCCAAATGTACTCTCCAATTTCTCAGATATGCCTAATATATAAACTTTATTATTTAGATTATCATGCTTGCCAACAAGTTCAAATGTTTAATCATTAAATTCATTTTCTTGCGAGTATATGGGCATATCTCTGCAAGATGAACTGAGTGGTTTGTATGATGAGGTGCTGGAGTGTGATATATTTTGTTTTGAAAAGAAAGTCAATTAGTTATAAATTTTGAAAAAAACAAAACTGAGCAGTACAATTCCTGCACCCTGCAGAGAGATCTGTAGCAATATCTGTGTTACAAAATATTTTTGGGCATCTCTGTCTCAAATGTAGCTATTAGAGCCTTATCCCTTATCCATACCAAACAACCATGAGAATTAACACAGAAAATCAGAGACATAACCTGCAAAAAGCTTCTTTGATCCTTGATCCATGCTTTCAGCAGTTTATTGACGGATACATGTTGGTGCAGATTCATAATGCCTTTAAAGAACTTGACTTATTAGAACTTTAGATCGTTCTTTCCTGCAGCAAACTTTTAACAATGCATAAAAAGAAGTAAGAATGTCTCTGGAGGGAAATTCATTTAGGTAGGTTCTGTATGGGATTTATATTTGATTTTGGTGTCTGCTCCCAGACAGGCCAAAAGCTCCTGATTGGTTGCCTAGAAAAAGGGCAGCAAGTAGGGCTTGCATGCCAATTTCAGGGTTTGCTGATAGTTTGCCTGAGTGTATAAAAACCCCCAAGTCATGGGGCTGTCTTGGACATGCCATGAACATGGTCGGATTCATGAAAAATGGAGTAATGATTTTGTTATAACCTATGACAGCTCCATTAATTTTCTTGCATATTTACTGGTTTGTGAAGACTTTTAAGGGCTAAAAAGTGTTATTTTTATTCATCTTCTTATAGTTGAAAAAATTGATTTCACAAAACTTAGTTCTCATCAAATAGTTTTGCACCTAATAGTCTATGTGTGTAAGTTTGGAAGTCTGCTAAGTTGGCATATCAACAGTGATCCATGGGGACGCGTCCCCCTCTCCCCCCTGCCTCCCCCAATCTCGAAGTTTCCGAGACGGGGATGGGGGGACTTCGCGAAAATGTCTCTCCGCTGTCCCTCCACCTCCTCCACGTCTCTCCGCTGACTCAGAGGCGTTTCCTTTGATTTTTGGCCAGTAGGAGATGTCTCCTTCAAAGGGGACTCCATTTTGGGACGTCGTACAGTTTTCGAGACGCTTAGAAGTCCTCCAACATTGAAGAAACTGCTATGTGTCTCCTAGACATTTCTTCTAAAAAGGTCCCAAGCAAAATTAAAAAACCAGAAAATAAACTTCAACTTTAAACATAAGTTTTAACCCTAAGTCTAAGTAAGTTGTTTTTTATTTTAAAGATTGTAAATAATAAAATATTAAAGGAATGCCCAAAACTTATAAGTTTATAACTTAAAACAAAATTATATTTCACATGTATTTACTCGACTTCTAGTAATACTATTTTGTTTTTGAAGTTTGAAGTTTGAAAATTGTTGAATCTTGATATCTTGATCAATTGATTGTAATTTTGAATCTTGATGAACATTGGATCATGATTAATATGATTGTGAAATGAAAAATTTAAAATTTGGAAAATTGTCGTTGCAATGTCTATATTTGATATTCATATTGTCAATTTTGGCATTTGTCATTTGAATACTACTACTAGACTCTAGTTATTATGTTATATATCTTTATCTTTTTAAAACTAATAGTAATTACTAATTTTTCAAGTGTTAATAGTAATACTATATGTATTATCATTATAAAAGCACCACACCCCCACCGCCGGACCCCTCGCCGCCGTGCCCTTGACGTTCCCAAACTTAGGCCCCAATTATCCCTGTCCCCGAAATGGGTTTCCCCGTCCCTCCAAGGAAACGTCCCCCAACCCCGTGGAACACTGCGTATTAATCATCAAGCATAAAAAAAATATTATGCTCTATGTTTAATCTTTCCTACACACTTAACGATATTATATAATTATTGTCAATCTCCCTAGTTTCATAACTGCGAATCTTGATTGTCAATTGGTGTTTCTGTAGGTTACACTGTACAATGCAGTAGCTAATCCAATAATTCAAGATGAATCCTATGCGATCCTCAAATATGTCAGTGACTGGGAAGTGCAATAAAAAACCAAACTACTTGGCAATTAAAATGACAAAAACAATAGTGTTAATGTTATAGTGTCGGTCAGTAAATTAATCAATTGGAATCATCTCTGAAAAATGATTAAATGTATTTATTATGTATATATATATAATTGAGTTATATATATCCTAATTATATATATAATAATAATAATAATAATACATAAATTATTGTTTGAGTTATTGACCGATATATATCATTGAAGATCACGATACTTATCGTGCGGCTTGTATAAGAGTTAAGGCATCGTAACACATACTTTTATATGTGTTACGATACATAATATGTACCATAACACATATAATAGTATGTGTTATGTAACACGCATACATATGTGTTACAATACGTATTACGTATCGTAACCAAAACATACTCTGCAATAACCTTCGTACAAACAACGCCATTAATATGTGTTATGAAACGGTATCTTCTGCAGCAGTTAAAGGACATGTCTCATGTAGAGACATGTCTCATGTAGAGACATGTCTCTACATGATACATGTTCTCCTATTTTGATATTTATATTCAGAGAATCTGCATTTGAAAGACACAGAAATAAAAAGCAGTGTTCTTCCAAGTGCAGATTTATATACAGAATAATATATACTTCAAGTACACAGCCTGGTATAAAATAGAATTAATATACATCACCTCTGATCTTGAATATTTAACAATTAGAAACCACTTATATATGTATACAAGGTCAACTCTAAAACCAATCTTCTGCTGAATCAAGGTGTCTTTAGTCTTGCATCAATTTGGCATCAACAATTTTGTGGCTCTTTGATGGTACAGGGGCTATGTCTCCTTGACGTCATCTTTTTTCCCTTCCTTTGTGGTCAGAGCTCCCTTGCTGTTTACTGTGAATCAATGTGTGAGAGACCAAGACCAACTTGTACTTGTTGACGCAACTCTTATGTGATTGACAGAAGATGAAGGATTACATGTTGAACAATCTCTGTTTTATCTCATCTATAACTCTTCTTTTGCTCTCTGTCACATTTTCATACATCTGTATAGATACAAAAAAGAAAGAAATTGGTAGGCAAGGTCTTTTAGAGATCCATGGAGGATCACAACACACACACCTACCTGTGCCTAGAGTATAGGATATCATTAGGCATGTGGAACTGTCCATACACCTGACTTTCCTTATACTACAGGGTGTGCACCCCCCTTGCCCATTTGATTCAAATCCGTGCTTTCAAGATTGAAGTAAGATATCTATTACCATGAAGTCTACTAAGGCATTAGAGAAGATTATCATTCTTCTCCTTCAAGAGAATGTCATGTATAAAACATTCAGATTAATTTTTTTACAATCTCTGTGATGTTCCTTTCCTTGAATAGAATTTAATAATAAATAATAATAACAAAAACTAAAATATAAAAATAAATAAATATCTAATAATAAATTAAAATAGAAATACAAGACAACTGAGTATCTCAATTTTGTGAAGTCTCTGAGAGGCAAAATTGAGATAATAAATCTAAGGATTCAGATCGATCATTATATTAGCCATGTAGTCTCCAATGAATAACAAAGACAATCAGCAGACATCGCTAGAATCGTGCTTACAGTAATGTTCCCACCATGCAAAGAATTAAGTGATGGGGAATATCATTATCGGTTGAAGTGATCATTATAAGCACGTGATTATCACTATCCATAATTCACCATTATAGAAGACTGTCAGAAACTATTAAAAACTGTAGGGATTAAGTGGTGTGTTTCAGTTAGTCAAGCAAATAAAAATGAAGCGATCTGTTCAATAACTGGGCGATAATATTCTAAGAAGAATCAATTAAAGAATGTTAAAGAGCAACAATTACACTTTTAGATTACCGTTGTGATTGATCTTTTCACCAGCCATCGATATGCATTTATATCCTTTGAATAGTCATGTTTGTGAAGAGCCATGACCATACGTGGCTTATGCTACGTAAGGTCATGACCCTTCATAACCGATTGTTAATATTAACTGCATTGTAACATATACAATTATCAACTGATATATATATATATATATATATATATATATTACCATATCCGATCATAGCTATATCTTAACACTCCCTCTTAGCAAGAGAGGATCTAATTAGGTGTCATCACAATCCCCGACTTATTTGGAACTGGATTTTAGTGATAACTAAAACATAACTTCATATCAAGATATCCGACACAGCTCGGGACATTAATATAATGTACTCCTGCTGATAGAAGATTTATTGCAATCCTCGACCAATTTGGAACTAGATTTAGCGATAACAATCTAGATATCCGGCACATTCCAGGACAACAACTTAATGTAGTCTAATCTTGATTCACATGTTATAATCCCCGACCAATTCGGAACTGGATTTAACAACTCCAAAAATTCAGTGTTAGGACTAGTGACTACAATACATAGTCATACTTGACACTTGGTTAAGCTATTGTCTAAGTCGTCACCTAGCAATAGTAACCCAACACATATGAAAGATTGTCACCTTTCATAATATAACACAAAATGAATGGGCCCATAAAGTCACACATATGACATCCACCTTGACTCTTCTCAAAGGGTGGATCCACCATGGCTCATCCCAGAGAGTGGAAACCAAGACTTCCACCTTAGACTTGTCTATCAAAGACAAGAATCATTTAAGATACAAAATGATGGATCACTGAAGCTGAAACCTTCTTTTCAGCTAAGGCTTTACTCCTCAACATACCAAGGTTATTTGAAAGTACACAAATCTTCTTTCTAGCAAGGGGTTTGGTAAGAATATCGGCCGTTTGTTCTCCACTGAATTGCATTTGTTTGTACTGTCTCATAGTCTTGGTGAATTCTGAGCTTACAAAGTGTACACCATCTTGACATGGTACACTCCCTCTGAATTTGTATGCCCAAGATCCTGGGGTGCCAACTTAATTTGATCTTCTAGCTTCTCCCTCTGACATATAGCCTTCTCACATCATAATTCTCTTGTACAATTTCTTGATTACTAGAGAACCAACAAAACATGGTCTACTCCCTCTGAATCAAGATCCTCGAATGTTCACTGATGCAGATCCTTTAGCTTCTCCCTCTGTCACGAAGGCATACCCTGTTTATATACTCAACTCAGTGTCACTACAGGATGTCACTTCATACCTTCCTGAGAGAACCAATACGAGTAATCTGAATAGTCATAAGGTTACATCGGCTAGCATAAGATGCATTTTGATCTTTTCCGAGGCCACAACTTTAATACTCCCTCTTGGACTTGATGGAAGATAATAAAGACCTCTAGTATGATGTTTATCTCAATGAGCTGTAGTCTCATGATGTATGGAATACCTTAATCAGGGATTCTATCCACATGCATCTCATCGGCGATTCTATCCATGAGTTCCCACTACTATAATCTCAGAATTGTTTTACCTTCAGTAGTGAACTCCCTCTCAATCAATATGATCGAGTTTGTCCAAGTTGACTGAATCATCTGTTTCCTTAGATGCTAAATTTCGCCAACTTCTTGACCTTTCTGAAGATGTTAGAGATAGATTACAAATAGTTCATAAAGCTAAACTATCCCGAACAAAAAAATGATAGAAGCATACAAAATTTATTATTTAATGAATTACAAACTGCAAATTCATATGGATTAATAAAACATGAGATACTTATCTTTTCAAATATTTTCAAGTATTTCCTTTCATAAGGTGAGCCCATTAATACGATACTTGTACCCATCATCCTTCTTCATAACATATCGGTTTCATTCTGATCCTTATGTTAATTTTCTTCTTTACAAACCACATCTCATTATGATAACTACCGATTAGATGTTGACTTCATACATTATCGGTATCTGATTATATTAATCATTGGTTACTATCCCACTTGTACTATCCCCTTTTTTGATTAACTTAGATTGTTGGGACAATTACCTTAACTTATCCTTCTCACTTCATCGAATGATGCTATGCATGATATAAATGATGTGTGTGTAACCAATCTATAATGCTTTCAACAATGTTTTTCTATGCCAATTCAAATATGCAGATATGTTGGTCGAATGTTCTGTCGTCTTCAATAATTATCTGAGTAAGATTGTATGTTAACTGATCTCCCTCTTCTGTTCCGACCAATCTAGACTCCTTCCTTGTGGATTTGTGTCACCCTCCAATCTGTTCTCCTCTCCATTGCATAATACATATATCCCCATGTGTTAATTCTTATTCCATTGATTTGTATTTTTTTTTTCTTATATCATATGCTTAGGATGAGGAATCATGTGTAAAAGACACGAATCTGTATATTCATAACAATTCATAGTCATTTGATTGATTCATAATTATTTATTCTGTTATAGTATCATATCTCTTTAATTACTTATTAACTAATGTTGGGTATCGATAATTGATGTTTACAATATGACTTATTTGTTTAGTCACACCAATTTCTGATATAACCACCAAGTGTAGATATTGTATCTTCTTCCTTGCAAATGTAATAGCACTATCTGATTGTATTAAGATCAATATGTTATGATAACCAATTCTTCTGTTTGCTGATTGTGTTTTCTTCCAGTATTGTGAATGCTAACTGGACTCAAGATGCGCCGTAATATTTCTTCTGGCAGAGTAATGGTTTAACAACTCTCTTACAAATCAACCATCCATTGTATCCATGATGCCAATCCCTGTTTCAATTAATTTTGCGGCCTGAATAGTCAAATGGAGCAGAACTATCTTCAGCACCTTATTAACTACCCTCGCATCTCTTAAATATGATACATCTGTCCTCATAAGGCTGAGTAACCCCATCACAAGCTGGGCGGGTTAATAAAAGGAAGAACCAACACCAATCCGCATGAAAAACTCCCGATGAAGTAAGATCACCATGCATATTGACTCCTTAGATTCACGACATCAATAATCTTTAATCTTGCTTCAGCCTGTATTACTCCTGGACTGAACTATTGATGATTATATCTCGTTCCGGTCTCTCATTCTATGCGCAGTCGTTTGATGAATTCATCTGTTTAAACCTGTTAAGATATAGCTTCATTCGTATTATATATATATATATATATACACACACACACACACACACTATGGGTAATGAAGTATTGTGATATATATATATATATATATATATATATATATATATATATTATATTACAATATTATTATTATTATAGAATTGATATAATAATAATAATATTATAATACATTAATGTCATTCACGATGGAATATCATATTATACCCAGTCGCTTGTTAACAAATATCTAAGCGAATATATAGCAATCGCTTGTTAACACAAGCGACTGTTGTTAATAGTCACTTGTGTTAACAACCGATTGTTAACAGCAGTCGTTAACTAAATGCACGGGTTGTTATGAATAGACGCAGGCATCCCATCGTGAGAAGTCACAATCTCTCAGAGACATGACTTATCACATATTATATATAGCAAGTCTGCAGTGGAATTGGTATCAATCAATCACACGGTCATTGTATATTCGATCTCCCTGCAGCAAGCTATATTCATCAGTACCACAGCATATAAATAAACAGTACAGTATATATACATACCAGTAGTATTATATGTTCTCAGAGATATTATCAATATAATATATTCCCAAGATCTGATTTCCTAACAAAACCTCCTGGCTGAAGATGCTGGTTCTCCCGATGGTGTTCCCCGCTGACTGTCTTTCCAACTTGTTGATTCCGCTGACTGAGAGTTCAACTTGCTGACGGTATCTTAAACGCCAACTCGTCTCCACCTATTGAGCATCCTATACGGTTATGTGTTCTGCAACTGTCATTTCACAACATAACGTAAATGGCATATTAATATTGCCAACTGGACCACTGTCGCTGGTATATCCCCTGTTTTGTATATGAATTCCCTTGACTGTGGGATTTCCAGATGATGATTCGACATTAATATTGTTGACTGGATTGCCATTTGCTGAGTCTCCCTCTGTAATACTTTGGTCGGATATTACTTCGATGTCATTGTTTAGACTGAGAACATATGAATTTCGTCACTCGCTGCCAATTTATCACCGATTGCTTGTGAATATATTTTATTCTCTTATAGGTTAGGCTCTGATACCATGCTGTAAAATCAAGATCATCCTATAGAGAATATATATGAGTGCTGTACTGAAATAGATTACCGTTGTGATTGATCTTTTCACCAGCCATCGATATGCATTTATATCCTTTGAATAGTCATGTCTGTGAAGAGCCATGACCATACGTGGCTTATGCTACGTAAGGTCATGACCCTTCATAACCAATTGTTAATATTAACTGCATTGTAACATATACAATTATCAACTGATTGATATATATATATATATATATATATATATATATTACCATATCCGATCATAGCTATATCTTAACAATTAAGGCTTAAGTATGTATTATGAATCAGTGATTGTTTCTTAGTTTTACCTGATATAAATGCATAGTGATGTATGTTAATCATTGGGAATTGGTGGCCTTCTAGGTAAGGAATGTTACAAAGACTAAGTAAATTGCCATTTCCAAGCACAATCCAAACCGTAATTGGAAATTTGAGGGTAAATCAAGTAAAGTCTCGGTTGGGGACATTACAATCTCATATCTTGCTTATGTATAATTTTTAAATGTTATATCTATTTCTGAATTGAGAATTCCCATTTATAACTTGCGTCTTCCTGTACTATGCCTATGTTCACCAATTTAGAATGTTCTCCACAAGAAATCTCTCAGGCTACAAATGGGCACCTCTTGTTTGCTGCCTCAATAGCTAGTGATATCTATGAAAGTCAGCTAAAGGCACTAATTATGAGGAAAATTTGGCCACTTTCCTGTATAGGGGATGGTGATGTCCAAAGTCTCCCAAATTATGGAGGTACTTCTGGATGTTATCCCCACAAAACAGAAAGAAGCATAACTGGTTGGTTTTGTATTTTCTTTAATAGCCTGCACCCTACCCAAAACCCTATAATCCCCAAATATCTTACATGTGCATCTACTTCCCTGCAAGAGGAAAAGTGGAAACTTATAAAAGATCTTCCAGAAAATTTCACGCTAAAGGAGCTGTTTCTGTTGAAAATCATCTCATTTTTAAGAAAAGAATGGGAGGATTTGATTGGAAGATCCCTACCTATGATTAGTCATTAAATACAAAAGTATTGTCTAGCTGTCTAATTTAATATTTTGAATTTTTATATGTATTTGTCGAAGGTTCCCCCATGTCAGGAAAATTTCTGCACATCAGGAAAATCTCTGCACACTGGAAACTTGAGGAGCATTAATTTGTGCATATGTGGTTGCTTATTAAGATAAGCTTGCACTGTTCAGATTCTTCAGAAGACTAGAATTATAATTTTTAATCAGCACATCTCCATTAAATCTAAATAGAAAAATTGTTATCTGAAATGATTACTGAAACTAGCTCCTTGTTTCTTACAATTAGATTCTAAGATTAATTGTTTTTAACAAAAAGTCAAATATAAAATATATATTTAGGTATCAAATATGGATAATGTTTGGTATGTGAACCCTTATGCAAGATTGTCATAGCATTGCAACATTTCTTAACTCAACCTGGATGTTTACTGTAGGGTTTCATTTTCTCTCATGGTATAAAGAGTGTATCTGATACACTCCCTAATTTAACAATGCGTGATATTATATAATTGCTTTGTGCTTGTTAGAGTTGTTATTAAAAGGATATAGCTTAGTATAAATAATAAAATGTGCTCAATTGAATTGGCAATAGGCAAAAATGGCACATTCTTATATAGACTAGATGGGATGAGATTTGCATTTGTTTGGTTAGTTCTGATTTATCTATTTCAGTATCGGCAGTTGATATTATTCAAAGCCTGACTTGTTTAATCTTCCGTCTGCAGTTACTTGCAACAGGATCTACTGACAAGATGGTAAGCCTGTTAAGCATATCAATTTCTTTCTCTGGTCATTTCAATTATGCTTTTCTTCTCCATACATGAATTACAATGTTAGGAGATACTTAAAACTCTTCACATCCATTCAAAGATTAAAGATTCTATTGCTATACTGGTGTTGGAAGCAAACAATAGACTGCAATAAGCTTGCACCCTTGTAATCTGCTCTACCAGTCTCAATCACACTGCTTTTTGTTGGAAGGGTGATCTTCATTGCTGTTTTTGTCTTACGAGCCTATGCCAAAGTATATATTTATATTGTTTCATCATTTTATTTTTATAAACTTGTTTTGGAGGTGTTGAGTCTCGAGCTTTCTTCTCATGATTAATACAGAAATCAAGACTGAATGCCTGCTGGTAGTCTCTGAGGTATTGCATGTGAATGGATTGGAATAATTGTGGGGATGAGATTCTTTATAAATAAACTCTTTCCTAATAATGAAGAATTAGTCAAGGGAAGTCCAAATTGTTTTTTTTGATAAGGTAAATAAGAAAACGGGCAGTATTGGCTTACTGTAGATGACAAAATTTCCATGGGTTGGTTTTGGGCCCAAATCAGGTACGATATGAAAGTTCAAACATAAAAGTTTGTGTAGAACAAGGATTTTTGATACAACCTGTTGTGGATATTCTTAAAACCACATAGCAGAAACTGTCACAGAAAAGACATCTTTATATTAAAATTGAGTCAACTTTACATGATTCACACATCCTTTTACATTACATACAAAACTGTCTCTGATTTCTGAAATAAAATCAGATACACCAAACCAGCTAATACATTATATTAACCATGAGAAGTTTCAAGCCTCTTGATAGCGATACAACCCACAGGTTTGGAGCCACAAAGGTAACAGACAGTTGATTGACATTGTATGTATCATTTAACTGCCGTCCTCCATCTGAGTGCATATTATGATACCACAATTATCAGTCTTTATAACACCGGCCTTACTATGATGCTATCACAACAGATGCATAAGTAGAAATTTTATCAAGTGACGGTAGGCCAAGTACTTGTAGCAGAGTCACGGACGTACGGCATACTCTTTTTTGGAAAACTGGTTCTAGAACAGCCGCATGTGCCTCATATAAATTTTTATTTTATCACCCATTATGGAACCACTTTGAGGTCTCCAATGGGAGGCAACATGATCACATAGGGCCTGCAGCAATTTTTCTTGTAGCTCGATGTGAGCAGGCATTTCTTTCTGCTAGGCTGGCTCCATCTCCAGCAGGTTTTCTAGTTTCCTCTGAAAATTATTTCCTCATGTATGGCCAATATATTGCAGGAATTAATTGGTAGAGGTTACATTCATGATATTCAATCTGGGTCTATAGTCCAGCAAATTATCCTTCACAGCAGTGACTGTAGATGCAACATAGTAGTGTCCATCCTCTTTCCCAAATGGGCCTTAATAAGTTGGTACTTGTACTTATTCTATAAGTTCTGGGTACTTCAACCTTATTTTCAAAGTATTCACCTGGCAATTCAGGGCATCCTCAGCTGTAATGTATTCTGTTTTACAGAACCTTACCCTCATGAAGTACTATGAAATTTGATTTCTTCTACCAATTCAAAATAAGAATTTTGAATGTCTTCAATTGTCATCATAGTGTTATCTTTTTTGACATCCCTTCTCCATCACTCATTTAATATTTTATGCTGTCAGGTGTTTGGTAAGCTTTCTACTGTTTTCCCAGCTGGAGGACTCTCCAGTCTCATCTCCTTAAATCACCAATATAATCCATGAAGATAGAAAAACTGAGATTAACATGAAATGTACCCACAAATTACACAAACCAGTTGGATGAGCATATATCTTCCAAAAACGCTTTGCAGAATTGCTCCACCCTAAAATTCCAAGCACTTAGATATGAGTGACATGAGTGTTGGATTACCTTGAAAAGCAGAACCCACTACAAACCCAGATCCCTTTTTCATGTGCAAGTGTACACCAAGATCAGCAAAGATAATCTAATACTATGTTTCCTGATAGTGTCCCTATCATTTTTCTGGTTTTAGCTTTTTTTGTGTGCTTGGTGTTTTCCGTTGTCACTTAATTGGGTGCATGCATCCATTTTATTCTGGGCCCTTATAATTAAGAGTTTTTATTAGTGAGGTCTTTGCTGTTTAACTCTCACAAACATAGAATTATCAATCTACACAATTAAGGCAGAACACATGTTTGATTCATATTAACATCTGGAAGTATGAACACTTGACTCATCAATGCTTGAATTGCAGGTAAAATTGTGGGATATGACAAATAATCAGCCTACATGCATTGCATCAACCAATCCCAAAGTTGTGAGTACATCTTGACTTGAAGTTTGATTCAACCCATTGGGAGCAATTTGCACAACCTATTCCAGTTGTGAGAATATACTTGTAGTAAAGTTGATTACTCTCACACTCTCTACAAATGCATGCAGGGAGCTGTCTTTTCAGCTTGTTTTTCAAGAGATAGTCCGTTTTTGCTTGGCATTGGAGGTTCAAAAGGAAACTTGCATGTAAGGACTCTTAAGTTTTTCTTGGAACAATCTTTACACCCAGTGGTCTTCGGAATGTTAAATGTGTGTTTCAGTTTTAGCATTGTTTTTCTGGATCCAGTAAGACTCACCAACTTCTTAAAGTTTGAATTGGGCTTTGGTTTGTCAGTTGACCCTAGTTTTGTTTTCTTGTACTGTAGGTATGGGATACCCTAGATAATTCTGAAGTCAGGAAAAGATTTGGAAATTTCAGACGACAGAATTAATCCACATGCTTCTCTCCAATTCTTTTTCTAGAATATTTATTACAAAATTTGCAGATGTTTGAGTTGTATATTATGTCTTGTATTAAGCTTTAAGTTCTTGCTATTTCTTTTTGCCTCTTTTTTGTCTCTATTATTTTTTAGAGGAATGTTCCTAAGCATCAAAATGCTTGGGGTCAAAGTTTTGTTAGGTTAAATGGCTTCTAAGCAGTATTATGGTATGTTGTTCCTTTGATATAATTGAAAATTGGGTAACTTTATTAATATAATTCTTTGTTGGAAGCTCCAGTGCATCCGATTGAAAAACATAGTTCTGCTGTCCCATAGCAGGATATGCCAGCTTGCAAACTTCTGTAACTGTAGAATTAACACAAAAGTATTGCAGTACATTCTTAAACAATACTAGACAAACTTATGGACCAAAGTGCACAATGATTTCACAAATAATACTTTCTGCAAAACTGTTTTAACTGGAAATGGGACCTTTTTAAATGATAAGCTAGACGATCTTTATTTTGAGTTTGGCTTATGCCTTTCCTGGGATGGATTCAAGATATTAACTGTTAAAATGGGCAAGATCATGAGGATACTAAAATGCATTGCCAGTCAATGTGGCACTAAACTAGTTTTAAATGCCCCTGATCTGCATCATTAATGGATTTTAGTAGAAAAAGGCATGAAAATTGTTCGCTGCATATTGAAGTGCGAATAGGAAACTACCCCAACACATGTTAAATGATCTTAAGGAATTAGGAAATATGAGCATTTTTCATTTCTTTTAGTTTAGATACTAATGTCCATTGAAGGCCAGGATGACCAATAGGATTGCAGTGGATAAAAAATTAAAATTGATTCTAGTATATGAAGGGAGAACCAAATCATTTGCTTAGGCAAGGAAAGAAAGAAATGAGAATGTTCAATCACAAGCTTGCTGAGATTTATACGTATAGGTCTTTAAACCAATAAAATGTACATTGGTCTGAACCATGCTGTTTGTGCATGCATTCTCATTTGGTTCTGGTGGCTTATTGAGTGTAGTATGAACTAGTAGTCTGGTAACTATTAGCATGTGAAGACTTCAATTCGAGTGTTCTTTATCGAAGTTGAGAGTGATAAATGAATAAACAAATATAAACATTTTTGGTTCTCATACTGAATGAAGTCCCGTAGGTGCCCATGGGAGTCTCCAAACAAACAATGATATTATCTTTCATGAATCTCATATTAATAATGCACCGAAGACACACAATATTAACTTATAGGCTTAAAAAAATACAATTTGCATATACACCCATCTTGTGGGAGGTCGTAGTCTGACTGAGCTTGAGCTAGTAGAGATTGTGCATTTAGTTCTAAAGATGTTTTTTCTTGTGTAAACAAATAAAAACTAATTGATACATTCAAAGAATTGTTACACTTGAAAATAATAAAAAAAATATATATATTTGCTTGTGTAATAACTGAATTCTGTAAGCATGAAAAGAAAATCAATTTAATACTCAACATAAATATGGATGCAGATAGACATTGTGCATTTAGCGCTGAATATGATTTTTCTTGAGCACACGCACACGCACACGCACACGCACACACATGCACACACATGAACACTTGTGTAACAACTCAATTCTATAAACATGAAAATAAAATTGATTTAATGGTTAACATAAATATGGATGCAGATAAATATGTATATAATTTTTTTCGTCTTCCCAATAACCTTATAACTTAAAAGAAATGAACAGCATAATGAATAAAGAATTCTTTAAAATTTTTAAAAAGCTCTTAATTTAGTTCCTATCCTTTTCAATTCTCTAAATGACAATCATATTAGAGAAATCATCTTTATAAGATATCTTTAAAAAGAGAGAGGTTTAAAGTTTACTATTTTTCTGAGTGAATTGTATCACAAGTCTCGACATGAATCTGCAAGAGGGAGAACATCACTCGAGCATTTTTCCTCCAACCACATATTTGGCGGTCCCCCGATCACGTTTCTTAGTAGAAGTGGCCCTCGCTTCACGAGGGTAGAGACAGGAATTGGTCAAGGATGTCGTTTGAGTTTGGTGTCGTTTCCTACATCGATCTAGTTGAGCACACAACTATTGGCGCCTACTAACTATGCATGACCAACTAACTGGACTATGCATCTGGACATGGTGAACTGATTGGACACAAGCAGACATTTGTGCCATCTTGGCCAAGGTCTTGTACTATACATAAAATGTTAAAGTGCAGTCAGCTGCTCACCCACCCTTCTCGACTTGGGTATCTTAAACTCACTTTAGTTTTAGACTCTTGACATACAGTTAACAAGAAGAGGCATGGATTCATTATAAATGCGTTCTCGCAATTTTCAGACTTAGGCTTCCATCCTGGCTCATAGTGCCTAATTGGACATAACCAAAAACTAGATACTCCATTTGAATACAGGCAAGGCCCTTCTCTCTTAACATCTCATGATAGGGTTTACTTTATTAAGATAAAGAAAATACTCATTGGAAAACTTGACTCGAGTCCTAAGCCTTCTAGAAGTTCCACCAACCGTTCATGCCATTAGAAAATCAATTACATGTTGTCCATTCGGTTTCCGGTGCAGTTTTTACTGTTTCCTTTCTTTTTTGTTCACAATAGGTTGCCCGTAGGATTCCATACTTAAAAGAATGTGAACGATTAGTACTTCCCTGGCACCTAAAATTTCACATACCAGCCTATGAAACCCTGCGTGAATCTTGAGCTTGCAACATTTAAAAAAAATAAATTAAAAGAAATTCATTGTATTAGTCCTTTTACCATTCTGTTGCTCAAAAGGAAAAACTGTCATTTTATACTATAATTTCTCACGCATTATCTTCAAGAATACGCGGGTTCTATTTCAAACCTTAAAGTATCAGTTTGGCTTACTAATCATGTCACAAAGTCGGGAATTAAAATTCTTTGTTCTGTATTTCATAATGGCTTAAGTATAACTTTTTGTGCGACCTCAAGTTTTAGAGCTAACAGACTACTTCTACTATAAGTTGGGAAAATTATCTCTTTTTGGAAATAATAATATAATAAACAAGAATGCATAAGTAAGACTACATGTCTGTATCCAAAAGCAATTCTAAAGAAAATAAAGTCTTTTCTCAAGTTCTAGCTGCTACGTTCTTCTTAAGCTTTCTCTCAGGTTTCTCAATCTCAAATGAAGCTTGTTTGTGTTTTTTCCTTCACTGCTGGACATATCGAGCCTCCAATAATGAACTCAATGTCTTCAAAATCAGTAAATAGAATTTCTAGCTTCTATCCCGCTCAGAAAGAAAGGTACGAGCTGCTTAGTAAGCAACAGAAAAACCTCCCAACTTCTGCAGCTCTGCTGAAAATCCCAGCGTTCTCTCTTTCTGCAAGCTATTTTTCTTAATATTCCACAACAAGAGTGTGTAATAATGATATCCGAGTAGTTATTTGCTTATAACCCCTTTGCTAACATCAAAACAAGATGGTATTGAGCAAGGTTACCAGGAGACGGGGGTACTTGGAGACTTTGGAGACTGGTACCGGTACTGGTACGGGTAATTTTCAAAAATAGGAGACGCGGGTACTTGGAGACTTTGGAGACTGGTACCGGTACTGGTATGGGTAATTTTCAAAAATAGGAGACGCGGGTACTTGGAGATGTCAATTTTTGTTTAATATAATTTAATAATTTCTAGAAAATATCATGACATAGAACTTTGAAAACAAGAATAGTGGTAAACTTTAACATTAACTTTTAAGTTTAGATACACAAAAGTCAAAAGTCATTGTGTTGAAGAGTGAAAGAGTTCAAAACTCACAATATATATTTCATATTAGATTGTCATTACATATTGAAATTCAGAAATATTGATAGTTTGATGTTGATACACATGCCAAAGGATATGAGATGTGTGATTATGAGAAATTTTGTATTGTTCTTCTGATAGTGGAGAAGGTTTGCATGGATTTGTCCCTATAAGATATTTGACAAGGCTGGACATACTCAGTGGCTTCCATTTTTTCCAACAGTTGAATTGATGTTATGCAAAGATCTCTTATTACCATTTTGGGAAACTCTTTAAAAGAACAGTTGTTAGTAAATCATGAAACTACAAGAAAAGTGAATAATTGTACATCATTGACGAGTCTTTTTAGAGAGGCAATTGAGAAAATTGATTAGAAGACTATAGTGGCTATCATTATCATTACTAACAGATAAGTAATACTAATTGTCACAAGGGTGATGATAGTGGATAAGATTTAAGAGTTTTTGTAACACCTTATGCCCTATCTTTTTGGTGGGAAACATCAATTGTTGGTCCGGAGACTTTGAAGACGACAACCAGAAAAACCCCGTGCATCAGGATGTTTTAGGGGGCGTCTCTAGTACCTGGAGACGTGTCTCTAGTATTGGAGGTCTCCGAGACGCATCTCAGGAGGTAGGAGACGGGTCTCCTGGTAACGCTGGTATCGAGTCAAGAAATGATTAAAGTCTGTTCTTATTCATTATGGTTGTGCAATAAGAGTACCCTTTCACTTAGAGCTATTAGATTTGAGCTATCAGATTTCCACAATCTATATGAATATTGGAGTACAATTTCTAGATTTTAATTGTGTAAAACTTTTTTATATCATTAGATAAAAGTTTTACACAATCAAATCTAAAAATTGTACTTCAACATTCAGTACCCTTCACGCCAAAATATCATTAATATTTTTCAAGAGCTGCTGATGCTTAAGAGTTTCAACCTCTTTATTTAAGAGGATGTGATTCCTTTGTATGTGTCGCATAATAAATCAAATATTTGCCACGTTGTCTCATATTTCCTTTTGTTTTGCTCGAGGGCAGTACTATGACATCGTGGTTATCGACCACCTCATTAAAACATTCAAACTTACAAAAATACTTCATGAGCCGACATCGGCTTATACGAATTTCCAATCAATTATAAATAGATAGAAAGTTAAATTGTCGCCATTGTTCATTAGTACATGTACATCTACAAATACGTGTACACGTCCTTGCACATACTTAGATGTTTATTGTTCGTTCATATACGTGCGTGCATTTACGCTAGACATCTATACATATACATACATTAATGCAATAAAAGACATTGAAGTTTTGTCTTCTAATTCATATTCATTTAATCTTAACCATAGAGTAACAAACAAGACATCATAGAGGGCAACGTCTAAATTGTAAACTAAAACGCATATTTGACCAAGGGGGACACTTAGGTTTTTTTTCAACTTTTTTCAAATTTTCCTTCTATGTTTTACGTTTACGATTTATCCAATACCCACCATAGAGTAACAAACAAGACATAGGTATAATCCAGTCGACATTAAGGTTTAGGTTTGACTTACCCCAAGTGACACAAGGTGAAACAAACTGACCATGACCATGAGACCATTTGACCTACATGATTGTGTGTGAGGATTCAAACATCTTTTTGCCTGTTCCTATGTCTGTATTCCTCTCTCTGGCGATGCTCTCCCTCTCTTTTCCCAGAAGGTGGGTGCTTATCTTGCATCCTTTCTAGAACACATTTGTAGTTAGCTCATAACATAGGATAATTATCCATATATTAGAAACATAACAATGAGCAAATATTCGATATAATTTCTCGATGAACATCTCATTCATTAAAACCTCATTAAAAAACATCCATAGATTATAAATCATATCCATATATATAGATCCACCACAAAATAGCTATGCAAGAGTATTGGAAATATCATTAGGAGGGTTGTAACATAGCCTCCCCCATTTGTATTACTGTCTTCAATGATTAGGGTATGAACACAAATTCAAAATAGTCTCTTAACTATTGAAATCATTAAAAATATGAGAACTTTTGGTAGAATTCTTCATTGTCCTAGGTGGTGGTGTCTTTTGCATGCAAGTACCATTGGACCTTGCATGAAAAATCTCATGATTATGCAAGCAAAGCTTGCACATGTTGAGCACTCTATAATGCTCGATCTTGACCCCCTAAATCTTGCACTTGCATTGAATTCCAATCAAGCATGTGATGAAATCCAGATGCATATTTCTTTAAGCAAAAAAAATGAAAGACATTGTACAATCTAGTAAGAGTTGGGGGTAGAGCAATTCTATAAGCAACTAGGTTAATGACTTTAAGCACCTTGAAAGGCCTTGCATACCTAGGAGCTAGTTTTGATTACTTTTCAAACTTAATCAAACTTTCATGTATTTTTACTCTTAGAAGTACTTTTCCCACTACGATAAATTGTCTTGGGGTCTTCTTAGCACTTGCATCACTTTTTAGATCTAGCAAGAGTTGGGGATAGAGCAATTCTATAAGCAACTAGGTTGATGACTTCAAGCACCTCAAAAGGCCTTGCATATCTAGGAGCTAGTTTTGATTACTCCTCAAACTTAATCAAACTTTCATGTATTTTTACTCTTAAAAATACTTTTTCCACTACGGTAAATTGTCTTGGGGTCTTCTTAGCACTCGCATCACTTTTTTGCCTATCATTTGATTTTGCCATTTTTGCTTAATTAGTTTAACATGTTCTTCCATTTTTGAGAGCATTTATGGACCAAGGCTAATCTTATCTTCTAGCATATTTGAGGGTATAAGAGTTAGGCACTTTCTTTTGTATGATACCTCAAAGGGTGCTATCTTGATGGTGGAATGATAAGATTTGTTATAACTGAATTCCACCAAAGGTAGGCAATCTTTCTATTTGTATTGTTGATCCATACCATACATTCATAGTATATCTTCTAACATCTGATTTACCCTTTTAGCTTGACCATATGTTTTAGGGTGATATATTGAACTTATATTCAACTGAGCTTAAGGTAGCCAAAAAGGGTTTTGTCAAAATATTAATGTTATTTGAGCATCCCTATCCAAAATTATCTTTTTAAATTTTTTGTGAAATATAAAAATTTCTTGCACAAGTTTTTGGGCTATGATAGGAGCTCCATCTGTTAGGTTTCTTGAAATGAAATATGACAATTTAGTGAGCTTGTCTACCACCACTAGGATAGAGCTATCCCTATTTCGAGACATGGGTAGACCTTGATCAAAGTCCATGCTTATAACCTCTTTTTGGTATGTTGTTGAGAGTCTCATTGGGTGTTGATGCCCAACCTTAATGCTTTGACATTTAGAACAACTTGCACATATCTTGCAACATGGCCTTGCATTTCCTTCAAAATATATGACTTAACATCGGGTAGGAGTTTTGTTAATATTGGATGTCTCGAATCTGGTGCATAATGCACCTCCTTCCATACTAACTTCTTTAGTTCTATTGAATTTGACACATGCATTCAACCTCTATATCGCAAAAGACCATCAAATTTGAAGTAGAATTTGTCATGTCTTGGGTCTTGAGATTATCCTACAGGGCCTTCTTTACCTACTAGTAGTATTCATCTTCTTTGCATTGTTGCAGGGCCTCAGTCCTGAAGTTGAAGTGAATTGACACTATCGAAGGAGGCATCAACTACATGGTTTTCCTTAGCTTCATTGTAGCTTATCTCAAAGTCATAATCAAATATTAACTCCACCCATCTTCTTTACCAAGTGTTTACATTTGGTTGAGAAAAGATGTACTTCAAACCTTGATTATTTGATTTTAGTTCAAAAGGTCTTCCAAGCAGACAGTGTTGCCACATTTGAAGAGAATGAACAATTGCTACAAGCTCTAAATCTCAAGGAGCATAATTCTTCTTGTATGACTTCAAGTTTTTAGGATTCATAAGCAATTACACACCTTTCTTGCATCAGTACTTCACCTAATCCTTCTCCTAAGGCAATAACAACAACTAAAAAATGACCTTTTGGGTCTAGTACTTTTGAAATGGGTGTAGACATCAACCTCTCCTTGAGGTGATTGAAAGCTTCTTGGCACTTCTTTGTCCATTCAAATCTCTTCCGTTTTCTTTGGAGTGAGGTAATGGGATTGACAATCTAATAAAAGTTCATTAAAAACATCCTGTAGTACCTGACTAATCCCATAAAGAAACACACTTCATGCACTTTCCTAGGGCTTGACTACTCAAGTATTGATGTAATCTTTGTTGGATCTACTGCTATTCCATCAATATAAATAATGTGGCCGATAACTTCATAATTTAATATTGCTAAAAAATTATTTGAGAATAATAGGACAATTGTCCAAGAAATCTCAAAAGATGTTAATTAAGTTCATAAATGTTGTGGGGATATTCATGAGTTCAAAAGGTAACACAATAAACTATAATGCTTGTATCTTGTCCTAAAGGTTGTCTCATGGATGTCCTCATTCTTTAGTCTTAACTAATGGTAGCTTGACTACAAATCACTTTTTGAAAACATTGTGGCTCCTTGCATTTGATCATAAAGGTCATCCATGTGTGGTTAAGGATATTTATTTCTTATTGTTTCTTTATTAAGCATACGATTGTAAGGTCTCCTAATCACCAAACAACTTCCACAATAAGTAAATGCTTAAATTTACACCATTTACAAAATGAAATGGTTTTCATAATAATATAAATAAAAAAATCACATTTTCCATTTAATTGTCCTAGATCCAAGTACAAGCACATATATATAATACAATTATACATCATGACTCTCATGGCACAAAATCACATTTAATCAATTATACATACAAGTTCATGTAGATATTCATCAATGGTACATAAAAAATGAAACACAATTAAACAATTCTTTGATCATTATTGCCCTCAACGGTCTTGCACAAATTGATAGACAAGAACATGATTGAGGAGATTTTTTGCCCAATTATGAAGCCTTACGCTTCCCAGGGGTTCTTCCTAACTCAAAGAACACCCAACCATACATGAAGATCCTACTTACCTGGAAATTGAAAAAGGAGGATATCTTAGTGTAAGCCTAATATACTCACTTCCAATTCCTAACATGAATATGCAATATCTAACAATTAGGATATGACAAATAATTTTTTAGCAATATTTTTTACTAGCCTATCTTAATCTCTTTCAATGAACTCTTGACTTTGGCCAAAGTGCTTGAAAATATAATTGCAATATTGAAAAGAGGGTCACATTCTTCGTAAGTCCATATTTGACACCCTAACACAAAAGGTAAGCTTTCCAAAACACACATGCATACCAAGTAAATACACATCATGCATTCTTACTTTTTGTCTTGTGCAATAATAAAAATGATACCTTCATTTCCTTGAAATTTTTTCATGTAATGACTAGTGCATATTGACTCATGCTATTATATTATCATGATTCCATAATGCATTCCTTTTCTTACTATGAATTCTTACAATCCAAAAATACTAATTATATCCAAGTCACAATATATACCTACTTCACTCAATACTTAATCCTTCTCTACAATGAAGAGAGACTAAATAATTTGACCTTTACTCCATTTCTTATATTTGCTATTATGTGAACATTTTCTAAATAACTTACATACATGTAAAAGTATATATATTTAGGAGCTAACTTCCTTTCCCAAATAATTCATAAGGATATGAAACTTCACACAAGAATCTTTATGCAATACCCGCTTCATACTTAAAATTAAGGTTTTTTAGAAATTAGGGAACTTTTATCATGCACATCTCTCTCTCTCTCTCTCTCTCTCTCTTTGTGTGTGTGTGTGTGTGTGTGTGTATGATTGAGGCATTACTCTATCTACCCTTTTTAAGATATGACAAATATATAAAAGGATTTAATTTAAAAAAATTACAACTCATAATTTGATTACAATAGTTTTTGATTAAGGTAAAAACAGGTTTTGAAGGAACCTGAAACCCTTTATAAGAGATTACAAAAGATATATCATGAAAGCCCACCAAAAGAAAGAACGAGACCATACCACACTATGGGTTTTACCAATAGACTCCCACAACCTAAACCAGAAACATAAGCTACTCAAAAAAGCCAACATATTACCCAAGGCAGGACCATAAACTCTCTAGCCCAAGCACCCACAACAAAATCCATTAGGATTTACATTTAGCACCTCCCTTGTGGGAACATAAAGTCATGTTAAAAGAGGGCATGGAAGTTTTATATTTCTTTCCTTTCACAATAATCCATCCTTCGTCCACCTTAGCAGCAACAACCTACCTAGCCATCGAACCCAAAGAAAGAGCATCATCAGCTTGAGAGAGGAGACTAGAAGACCCAACAGGTTCAGGGGCAACATCACCATTCATCCTCAAAACAACAAGGGAGCTACTGGGAAGGATATCCCTAGCACCACTATGAAAGGAAGAAGAGAGCAGGGGCCTACTCTCACACACAACCAGAGAAGCATCAAACTGTGAACTAGTCTCCACACCAACAGGAACACTGGCTACATCAGTCCCACCAACAATAACAGGAACAACCATAGAAAAGGACACATGACATTCCTACGCAACCACCTGGTAGAAACTCCTACCAACTTTCTTGTCAACCGTGTAATGTTGAACTATAACACCTTTCCACCATGAGGCAAATAATTTATTTTTCTCTAAGACGCATTGAGCTGCCACATGTCCTATTTTAAAACATTTTTTGCACTTGAAGGGAATCCCTTCATAGTCCAAATTTTAGATTTATTTTTCCCTTAAAAGATTTAATTAAAATCTACTTGCGAAGACCCTTCGAAACATCCATTTCAACCAGAATAAGGGCATAGGTAGAATGAAGAATATCAGACGATTCCTCATCCACCATCAAAAAGTCCCCAAGAGCACCTCCCACTTCCTTAAAAAGGGAGTCAACCCGAAGATGAAGGGGGAGATAGGGAAGCCAAACCCAGATAAGAATTTTGTGGAAAGTTTTAGTAGCAAGGTTGAAGTTAGAAAGCCATGGTTTAACCATAAGCATAAATCGGCCTTCCCAGCTAAAAAAATGATCACACAAAATCAAGTTTCTATCCTGAGCATTTTCAAACTTAGCAACAAAAAAAACCTTTGTCGTAAGGTAAATGTGCACCATACTAGAAAGAAGGGGCTCCCAATGTTGTGTGGTCCAGGCATGTAGATGCGAGAGGCTAGGCCAGAATCCCCGAAACCAACAGATCACCCCATGGGAAGAAAAAACAAAAAATATTATTATCAATATCCTCTTCCATCTCAGCCTGCAGGGAGATGGCAATGGATTTAGAGACAAGAAAAGGCATACACTCAACATGCTGCAAATTCAATTGCATCCCTGCAGAGGCAGAAGCCAAAGGGGATCAACGCCCACCAAAAAAGACTTCGGAGCATACATGACCACAAAATCACCCCCATGACATGGGCAAAGGGACCTTGAGGGCCCGTCGGTGAACCATTCACACCAGTGGCAGGAACGACTGCAAGACCAACTGAACCCGACACCGTTGAAGGAGATCCAAGCAGTGACACGTATTTAACTAGTCTAGATTGCCCATAAAACATAGGCACATCAACCACGGGATGAGCAGTCTCACCCCGACGTGGAGCCCCATTAGCAATAGGAGATAGACCACCGCTACGAGAAGGAGACACATTGCTGTGGGAAACCCTAGTAGAAGGCATCGTGGGAACATTAATAATGTTGTTCTAATTTGATTGTAATAGTTCATGTTAATGAGATAATCTAATTTCAAATCTAATCTTTTAATTAACAATGAAATGCATATCTCTATTTAGATTTTCTAACAACTTAATGCAATATGCAACCTTGATACACTCATTATTTGTTCTCATATTGTAATGCCCTGCCAAGGATCCCTCTAAACATAGCATAAAATATGCACTGATAATTTTTTTTTCTAATTACATAAGCAACAACTGCATAAGTGCATAAACATGTGACATATATTGTATAAGAAAGAATTAAACAACACAAAGACTATCACATGATCGAGCGCAAGAAGTCCTCACACACTTCCAAGGGTTCCATGACAACCCAACACACGCCATGGGAACAAAATATAGACACTCCATATGATGCCTTATCAGAGATCAAACAACATCCAACAAGCTATGCCAAACCAAGATGGAGAATATATCACAACTAACAAATGAGGAGACTAGGTCCATCCTTGAAATCTAACTAGACAAGGCTCATCTTAAAATGCAAAACAAAATGTGAACCTAACATGATCAAATAAGGAGTGTGAATACATCAAGAATAACAAGATAATAAAGTGTATCCACAACACTAATTGTCTTCTTCCCAGACCCAGGGAAACACTAAGCTGTCATGAATGCATAGGAATAAATTCATAGAAACGATGATCAAATGCGCAACATAAAAGGTCAAATGCCCAAGAAGAAATGGTAAATGCGCATAAAGACATCAAAATTGCGCAGGAACACAAAGAGCTTGAAAAATGCATATTAACTAATGCCGACGCCAATGTACGACCAAAATGAAACTAGCTTCACATCGGGGCGTACCAGATACACATGATCGAGGTCAATTACACTTGATTGCATTAATATAAGCCATATAAGTGATTATATCAACTAAAAGTACAATGATGAGCATAAACATAAAATAGAGAGAGTAAGGGATAGAGAAGTGATCCAATGAGCACTACGTCTCTCAATCTCGTCCGCCACATATATGATGCTCCCAAATAGTGGCGGTCATGACAATTGACCATGTGACACCCTCATGCCCACCCTACAATGCTTGTGGAGGTAGTCACACGACCTAAACAAGGAAGGAAGAATACAAGGGAATGTATGTATATAATCACGACAATCAATGCATACAAATGCAAATAAATCAAGGATCTCAAAGAGAAAACATGGAGAACACTCAACATGTAGAGGCACAACCATAATGCAAAAAAACAACAATAATCTAGGGTGCTACGTAATGTTGTTGGACCTACGTGCTAGAGTGCCAAGCATAGGGAGTATTAATACCTATCTAGATCAATTTTGAGATCTAGGGATTCATTAGGGAAAGACACCCATACGAGACATTCCTAGCATGCTCGGGGATTCAAGTACTTTATAGCACTCACATGGGGAAATCATGACATATGGAGATTCAATGGTTTCCACTACCTACACGAGTCAATACTGACATCTAGGGATTCCAGGTTATCTTGTTAATGTTTGTATAGATTCATTTGATTAAATTTTCACTTTTTAAGAGCCCATTGATGTATAAGATACAACCACTTGAGGGTCATGTACACATAAGGAGCTACTCCAAATAAAAACTCAAAACACCTAGTCCTAAGGCTCAACTTCACAATGAAGGAGGCAATGACAACAAGATTCGTCCACTCGGTCTACACCAAGAACACAAATACTAAGAGTTTGTCCACTTGGTCTACACTAAGGACATGGATAGTAATGATTTGCCTACTTGGTCTTTACCAAGGATGTGGATAATAAAGATTCATCTACTTGGTCTTCACCAAGGATGTGGATAAAAATCATCAAGAAAGGAAAGACCCAAATCAATTTAAATCATAGGTAATCAATTACAAGATTTTCAATGCCTAATAACTATTCTCACATGCACGAACAAATGGATATATACTAGTAGCTCAATTGACCATATCACCTGTGGATGATGTGAACCTAACCTATCGGGAGCATGCTAAGACATTCAAACATTAGTCCAAATATAGCATACATGACATATAATAAAATAATTCACGAAAACCACCTCAGATTGAGCCAAAACGGGAGCACCTAGGCTCCATTTGATTTTCTCATTTGAGAGGGATGTGGGTGTTCTCTCCAAGCACAATGAACATATCCCCAATGTAGATGGGGGTAGATCAAGACCATATGCAAGCCATGGAGACCCCAAAAGTGGCATGAAACTAGGTATAGGAAACTAGTTTTGCCCCTAGGGTTCCAAGGGTGCAATGGATGAAAATGCAGATTCTAAGCTATAGATGGAATGCAATATTCATTTTACTTCAAATATAGATGTGTTATGAATAGAAGATGATTAGAAGTGCTCAAAAGAAACTAGATTAATCCATTTAAGCTAAGCTAGGATGAGTTATAAAACTTAAAACATGAAAGGAAACTAATAATCCTAACATATGCTATGAGATTCTAGATGAAAATGAACATGATAACAATGCTTTGGAAATGAAAGAGTGATTTATTTGATGCTCATGGAAGGAAGGATATTAATAGGATTTAAGGAAGGGCTTGGGTTAGGAAGGGTGGTTAGGGTTTAGGATCAAGGGTTAGGGTTTAGGGTCAAAGAGATAAGGATAGTCATTAATGGGTGAGAGGATCAAGGTTACTCACACATGTGAGCAACACTAGGGAAGTGTGAAGGGAACAAGAGTGGAAGATGGGAGATGGGATCTCATTAATAAGGATGTAAGAGCCATTAATGAGGGTGTAAGGGGTCATTAATGAGTTTGTAAGGTTCATTAATGAGGGTGTTGACTTTGGGTCAAAGGGAGATGGTTAGGCTAAGAGGGTTAGGAATCACCCCTTAAGCGAGGTTAGGGAGTGATTAGGGAAGATAGGATTAGGTTTAGAAGTTTCTAGATGGGTTTTGGGATCTTGGGATATTAAATAAATATTTAATTTATTTAAATGAGATTTTGGTTGAGCACTTTATTTATTAAATTGATTTAATAAATAGGAGGGATTAATATTTAATTTTGATTTAAATATTTTTGGGAGTGATTCTTTAATTAAATAGACTTAATTAAAATAGAGGAGGATAATAACAATTAATTAATTAATTAAATAATTATGATATTATCATGAGTTTTATTAATTAAAATAAATTTAATTAATAAGTGGATTTTTAAGTGTCTACATCACTAAGAGCACATATCCCTATATGATCCAATATACATCTCGTGAGAAATATGAGGAAAAACAATATAAAATAAAATCACAAAAGAAAATCATAAAGAAAAGAAAATTTATAGTATTATTTTTGATTAAGTGAAATGCAGGTTTTGAAGGGGCCCCAAAACCCTGTATAGAAATGTCTCTAAAGATATTCAAAGACAACCCACAACAAGGAACATATCAAGACCAAAGTGAGGGTTTTAACATTAGGCTCCCTCAACCTAAAACAAACAAAGAACACAAAGAACTACATGCAAACTCAAACTAGAGATAGGATCCAAAATCCTGACCTAAAACTATGATTATCCAACATTAAGATTTACCTTTGGCCCCCTTCTTATAGGACCAAAGGGTCATATCAAAAGAGGGCAAAGACCTCTTAGGGTATTTACCTTTTATTGTGATCCAAGCTTCTTCCACCTTTGTGACCACATCTTGCCAAGCCACCGAATCCATCACTGAAATATGGACACTCGTGGGGAGGGGCAACACTCTGTGTTGGCATAGCCAACTGAGAGCCAGGGCTAGCCACAACCCCATAGACATCCACAACCAAAAGGACAACACCAACAGTTGCAATTCATTACAGAAGCAATGAGAGCAAAACCAACAGAACTCGCTATAGGGCCAATACCGTTTGAAGGGACAACACAAGTAGACACACCAACAAGAATCCTACCACAATCCAACACTAAACCAACAAGAACAAAACTAGCAGAACCCACATCAGTAGCCTGTGACTCATTGACAGGAATATCCTGCTCGACCACTTGGGAGAAACTCTTCTGAGAAGAGTTCTTGAATACTTTGTAATGCTTAGAAGAAGCACTTGTCCACCATGAAAAGGGCTTCTTCGATTTCACTTTCTCTTGATCACATTTAGCCACAACATGCCCTATTTCAAAGCACCTTCTACACCTGAAGGGAATCCCATCATAGTCCAAAGGTTGGATCCAGCTACCCTTAGGAGACATAAGTTTAAGCTCCTCAGGAAGCTCCTTAGAAGCATCGATGTCCACCAAAATACAAGCATAGGTGGAGTGAAAAATATCAGAAGACTCTGCATCCACCATCAGAATATAACCAAGTGCCTCACCCACTTCCTCAAGAAGAGAATCCACCCAAAGATGAAGTGGGAGGTAGGGGAGTCTAACCCAATTTGGCATCTTGTAGAAAGTTTCAGAAAAAGGGTTGAAGTTCGGATGCCATGGTTTTACCATCAATGGGAAATGATCATCCTAGGTGAAAAAAATGATCGCACATAATACACTTTCTATCCACATCTTTTTCAATTTTGGCAATAAAAAATCCCTTGGCCATTGGGAAAATCTATACTGTATTAGAGATGATGGGTTCCCAGTGTTTAGAGATCCAAGCATGGAGCTCCGAAAGATTGGGCCAGAAACCCCTAAATTTGTAGATCACCCCATTGGAAGAAAGGTCTGAGGCAACCTAGTAAATCTCCACCACTGTCTCCTCCTCCAATGAAACAACAATAGATTTGCAAACAATAAAAGGCCTAACATATAGAAAAGTATTCTTAGGATCAAGGGAAGAACCCTTTCTCCCACCACTAGCTAGGTGACCAACATAGGAATCCCTAAGAGCCACATAAGAATCCCCAAGCAACATTGATGCAAGAACATACCCGACTAGAGCTAATTGAGCACACTTAGTCTAAGTGGCACTAGAGCCGAGACCCATAGGCGAGAGTGAAATTAAAACCCTAGCCGTAGAAGACAAGGGAAAATTCCCCACGACAGAAGACAAGGGTTTCACCATAGAAGAGGCATCACCCCCAATCAGAGGTCCTGTGTGAGGAACAACCATGAAGGACGAAGCAACAACATCCATAAAATTTCTAGAATGCCTAAGAGAACTTGTTAACTCCAAGTATAATGTTGTTATTATTAGAGTAACACCCTTATGGTGTAGAATGTTGCTATTCCAATCGGGTAAAATTTACAATATTTTTTTTGTGTCATTACTATTTTTTGATAGAGCTACATTTAGAGTCGCATATGATCGTATACATTCATGTGTCATAAAAAATAGTCACGAAATATTTTCCTTCTATCTAGTACATGATGACACCTTGCAGAGTCTATTATTTTTAATGGGTCTCATGACAATATCCTTTTATTTATATTTCCTTTACATGCATGATTGTTTTGGATTAAGGTAAAAGAAGGTTTGAAGGGGCCCCGAAACCCTATACATCATTGAAACCCTTCACCACGACTAGTGGGAGGAGTTGTATTTTATCTTATCATGACGTGTGTTCGATATAGTGAGTATTTTATCCTCACTAAGGCCACCATAGACCTTTCAGAGATTTCACTTTTGTTTTTTTATCCTCTAACTCTAATGTTTGTTCTTCTTTTGTTTGGTGATTGTTGAATTTTTTTTTAGAGTTTATTTTTATGAACATTACTGACCATGTTCATAAACACTTGTAAGTGAAAAAGGGAATTGTACTCCTCTTTTCTAGCTTCACTAGCATTTTATTAGTCCCAGGAAGTCAAAAAAATAATCTTTTCAAACATCATTATTAATATTTGGGTTATGGGTCTAATTTTCACTATTTATAGTTTTAAAGTCAACTATTAATATTGGGTTTGAGGTATCCAATTTTACTATTAAATGGATTCAACCTTACTATTGAATGGTTTTTATGGGTAAGTGCACCAAGATGGTGAACAAAAAGGGGGGTATAAGTGGCCACTTTTTTTCAGAAATCAGGTAAAGCTGAACTTCAAAGAGAAATTGGAGAGTCGTGCACTCAAAATTAGGAGATGTGCAAAGAATAAGAATTGTATTAATCTGAATCTAGTTTCTAAACTACTAAAGTTTTTTAAAAATGTATAAGATTAAGAAGGTCAAACCCACCGTGCACAAAAAAATGTTCCAAATTTTTTCAGAGAAACATAACATAGTATCTAGCGTGCACTTCACAAAAGATGTAGTTAGATTTAGTATTTTGAAAAACCCTTTGGTAGAATGATAGGTAAGAGTGAGAGCTAGAAGTTGTGTATTTTTTTTGTAATTTTTTGTTGAGTATTTTTTTAATGATTTTTTGAAATGAGCGCATCCTGAAAATTAGGTGTCTATTCGTGCACTGGGCATAACTTGCATCAAAATTATTGAAAATGCATACTTTTTAAAAAAAAGTGTATAGAATCAAGTCCAGAATAATAATATTGATTTTTTTTTTATTTGGTAAAGTAGATAAAAAATTATTAAGAAAATGGTAGACATATGTCTTTGAGAACTATGAAGACACTAGTAAGGAAAATTAAAGTTTGCCATGCTAATGTTGTCTAAAAATAGAAAAAATATATATGGTTAGAAAGATGAGAAGATGTGTGAAATTATGGTGGTAATTTTACAAATACCCTACTGATGATGTATAAACGTGATGACGAGGAAGTTGAGAAAGCAGCCCGGAAGAACAAAAAACATGTAAAGGGAGATAAATGGAGGGAAAAGGGCTCCTAAGCCTTAGGGTCATTGTCCAACCCTCTTACCTAACCATAACGTGACTAAGTTTTGTTGATCCCAGATCTAGGGTCCTGTCTAAATGAGGGCAGTCTGGATGCTTCATAGGGGTGGGACGAATTGTGCCTTGTAAAGAAACCTCTAGGGTTATAGAACTCAAATCTTCTTATTGGTGTTTTTGGGAAAGGGGAATGAAAATTAAATAAAAACCAAGGTGATGTGTTGGATATTTTTGAAAGCCTTTGAGTTTCCCTTCAGAAATAACAAGAACATGCAATCCTAGAAATGAGCACAGAACGCCACAAACTCTTCATTGTTGGAAAGAGAACGTGATAGAAAGATCCTAGACACAACCTAATATATTCATATCTTTCCATGAGAAGCACCCACTAAGGCTCACAAGAAATGTTTCTATGATCCCACTAAATTTGCTATTTTAAAAAATTTCATTAAGAAAATGACATGGTATAACCCCAGTTTACAAACATTGAAAGAGTAACAATAGATGGTTCAATAATTTGTAGATCTTTGATGAATTATAAGAGACTGAAATAACAAATAATAGACACAACATTCAGTATTGACGTAAAGCCTTGAAATCATTCACAAAATAGAAGAAAACACACAATAAAAGCAAATTGGGCATAGTCTAGTGTATCTTCTCTATTGATCATTTGGAAATTACAATGCTAGGGTTTGAAAAATGCAATTGCAACTGTTTCTAAGTGTTCTTATATACAACAAACAAAAGACTCTTGAATAGAAGTCCTAGATCCAAAAGATTAAAGGGAACCCCCCTAGATCATGCCCTTCATTACAATGTGCTCACAAACTTTTATAGAAATAATTCCCCACAACTAAATCTCAAAAAATACAACTGAGAAGGGCTATGTAGATGTGCCAAGTGGAAGAATCATCATGGAAGCTGTTACAATTGCCTCAGGCGTGTTGATTTTTGCATCATTCTTCTTCTTCCATGTGCACAACATGGACACCACTTGTTCCTTTTTAAACCTCCTCATAATCATATGGGAATAAATTTAGAAATCCACTCACAGTGGTTCCTCATTTTTTGTGCATGGAGGTGATCCAATTTTTAGACAAAATCTGCCTCGGGATCCGCCGCTTGGATGGAAAAGGGGTAATTTTCCTTGAAGGATGTGAGCGCTGCCACCTTTTGAATGATACGAATATGAAATGGACACGTGTCAAAATGACATAACTTGGAGAGGGGAAACCTCGCACAGAGACATTTGAAACTTCGTGGTGTTGACATGTGTCACACTAGCAGGATTTCCTTTACATTTGCCTTCCCTTTTCCCTTCAAAAACTCTGCGATGATGATGCTTGGGACTCTTTGCAATGAGCACACTTTGAAAGATGAAGCATTTGAAGGAAAAGAGGCCATGAGCTTGGTAGAAACTATACAATTTTGACATTTTGCTACCCCAACTTCGCAGGGTCATAACTTTCAGCTCGTTGCTTAAAATTCATAATGACATACATTTTTGGAAAGGTCTTCAAGATATCGATTTTCAATCTCTTGACACCCTTCCTTTGGCACACCATGCCAGGGGACAGATGATAGTTTCAACCCCAAATTATGCTTTGAAGGCCTTTGAAAATGTACTTTCCTAAAACATAGAAAAATACAAAAAAATTGGATTTAAAATTTTTTCTCAATTCTTGTTGATTCTTTCACTTTTGCACTACCTCAAATCACCTTCAGATTTCTATGGATGAAGTCTCTAGTAGATAAAATGTACAAGTTCCTAACTATTAAAAAACCTGATTGGGTTATGTAACTTGGTAAAAGCATCTTTCCTAGTTCTTCATAACCTGATCGAGTTATGTAGAACTAAAAACATATGTTTTTAGTTCTACAAAACCCAAACGGGTTTTAAAAAATTTAAAACATATGCTTGTAAACTTAGTATACACTACATAGATGTATATTCTTACACACACACACACACACACAAACACACACACACACACACACACACGTACACACACACACACACACACACACACACACACACACACACACACACACACACACACACACACACACACACGTATATATGACTATATATGCATGTCTCTCCTTGTTCCCTCTCTTTCTCTCTCTCGTCTTCCTTCCCCCATCACTGTCTCTATCAATTTTGAGCCCTAATTATCCTCTCTCTCTCTCTCATCACTGTCTCATGTCTCTCACCCTCTTCTCCTTCTCCTAATCTCTCTCTATTTCATGTCTCTCACCATATCCTCCTTCTCCTAGTCTCTCTCCATATCCCATTCTCCCCCTCGTCCTCTCCCTATCCTTATCTTACTCTCTCCCTCTCCCCTCTCTCTCTATGATGTAGTCACGACAAGAGGATCCTCAATGAGGACAATCCAACCATGCAACAATAGTCACACAGTGGAAACAATAACAAAAACCACAACAAGGACCTAAGAGAATGTAAGATAATAGGTTTTCTTTATTACAGATTCATGAAATGAGATGCAATTGGCTAGAAACATGAATGCTTATATTCCAAGCATACATGCCTGATTATAGATTGAATTCTAAACTATCCTTCAAATCGAACCTTCAAGAGGTTAATCCTTCTATGAACCACTTTCCTAAAGATCAATTACATCAATATATAAGATGTTCACAAGAAACAAGTTGATCACAAGTGATTATGTTCTCTAAGGTGGGAAAACATAACGTTTAGATATAGGTTAGGACCCAAATCATGAAGAACACCTCCAACAAGGTGTGGAATGAAGAGCGATTCCAACGATATATTGGACAAGAGTTTAGGAACATCGAATGATGTAGTAATTAGATTTGCAAACCACAAAATGATTCGCAAGATTAAAAAAACTCCAACTATCTGAGAAACATGAATAAAAAATATGTCCGAACCAAAATCCAAGAGATGCCCACCAAGAAGAGATAATATGGGCACCAAAATCCAAGACATGTCCACCAAGAAGAGATAAGATGGGCACCAAAATATTTGGTCTCCTCACATAGGAAATGTAAAAATGTGTTGAACATATAAAATGAGCTGTAAAAGGGAGTTATGCATGTTGGTGTGTGTTTTTACACATCATAGGCATCTTTAATCAGAGATAAGATGGGCACCACTTTATAAGTAGTTTTTAGCCCATGGTTTTGTAATATCGTTTGATAGTTTCTTGTATTGTATCTCCTATATATTAGGTGTCTCAAATGGAGGGGTGAGTAAGAGTCTTATATCTTTTTTAGTTACCTCTAGATATTTGGTTGGTGATACACCTAAGAGAAGCTTTCTCTTTAATTATATTGTAATCTATTATTGGGTTTTCCCACGTAAATCATTGTGTTGTGGTATGCATGTTGTTTTATGTTATTTTTATTGAGTTTTTGTAACTGTTATAAAGATGTGAGAGAGTTTTATATTACCCTCTCCTCAAGGTTAGTGTATGAAGTTGTTTTGCTACTTACCTTCCTTATAGAAGGATGAATTTGGTGATTTGACTATGTGATTGATGGGGACATAAAAAAAGATGGTGCAACCGATGGGCTAAGAAATGAACATTACTACAATATACTTGAGATTAATAAATGAAGGTGAAACAAACCACTTTATTTTTCTTGGGTTGATAAATTCCCCTATAAGGTGATCTTCAACATTATTGTTAAATTGTTATTCAACCATTCCTTGTAAATAAAGCCTTTTATGATGTTGGTTGTGAAAAAGCATATTTATTTCCTTAGCCTATACTAATTATGTGTAAGTCAATACCTTAGTTTACTCATACATTGACTATGTTGAACATTCCTTGAGAAACTTATATGCACCATCTTAGAAAATTATTTTGTCTACAAGATATAAAAAAAATGACCTTATGTCCTATTTCACCTCAACTTGATACCCTTCTATAATGCTATTAGATGAATGTACATTGGAAATTACCTTTTAAATTCTTTTTCTTTAAGTTAGAAGAACTATTATATTGTTGTTGAATGGATTGTAATTTTTGGATATGATTGTTTGAGAGGTTTTTATGCCAATTTTCACTTTATTCCTGAAATTTTAATTTTGCAAATGCCTAATATAAATTTGAGTAGTTATTTAACATTATTTATGGATCATATTTTGATATTTAAACTTAAATAACTAGTGTATTCAGTACTTTTTCTCTTTTAATATTGAATGTTTCTCAAATTATTAGAAGTGATAATGGATTTTGAAACCCCACTATATAAAACTTAATGTTTACAATTTTACATCTTTTCAATAATTTTAACCAACTCTCTTATGAAAGGAACAAATGGTGAAATGAGATGAATGAAATAAATATGGATTAGTTAAATTAAAAAGAGGATTAATAAAAATTCATAGAAGTGAGAATTTGAATTTGAAATGTAGGACTTATAGAACCTTACATAGGGAATAAGACCCAGTAGTTGAGCACCCTAACTTCATGCTTCTCAATATATTACATGGAAATTTCAAATCACTACCAAATTTTTACAACTTACTTGCCAAGTCCCCTACTTATAAATAAGGACTCAAGACCACATCATCAAATATGATGTTGCATCAGCATGCTTTTTGCAAAGGTGTCCAAAACAACCCCCAAAAATTGAGACCAATGGTAGTGCAAAAGGGAGACCCATACTTGTATAGGTGATGTGGCATCACATGAATGGTTTCTTTTAAGAACTAAGGGATAGTCATCATCACCAATAACAACTTTAAAGTCACAACTATTGGTGCAATGTTGTTGAAAAAATATTGGACATTAAATCAACAAGTGTGGGTATTAAATCAATAATTGCTATCACAACCATTAGAACATACTCAGGCACTAGGTCCTTTCCCCTAGATTGTGAAAGTGATAGAGTGGTAAAACACCACTTCCCTTTATTTTATTTTGATAAAATCTAACTCAATAATTATCAATATGTTTATATATGGATGCACACTTTCTAGTTTTCATCTTATCTTATTCATTATTTTATATGGAATATAAAGAAAACTCAACTCAATAAATATAGGGTCTCTATTTTTATTATTTACCATTAGTTCCAACTTGGTTTGGTTTTTAATTGATGGCATATGTGATGCAAGGCAGGGATGCAAGAGGAGCCAAAGGATGGCGCACCCTAATGATCCAAGCCTACAATACACATGCGGAAGCAACAAACAACAAGAGTGAGAGAGAGAATGCCAGATCTGTCATATATCATCATCAATTTGAATCATACATGTTGGGCTGTAAGGCCTTCCCGGTTAGGGCCTGATATTACAATGAATTACAGAAGTCCTCAAACATGTGAGGATCTGCTACCAATCTCTAATCTAAATGTCTACTATCTTCTATCTGATCTGACTCCTAAACTACCACCAAACATCTACATTTATACAAGAAGCTATCGAGATGAGTCGGCCTTCAGATCCACAATTAAAAGAAGTAACGGTCAAATCTAGGACCACACACTTCCCAATGATGGATACAAACATTAATTCTGTGATCTAATATAAATGCACAAGTTGGCCACAACAGGAAACAAAATTGAACCCGTCGGTAAGCAAGATAACCGAGTAGCAAACAAACAAACATCGAGCGCCAATGAATTAACCAGTCACCCAGGAGATAACCGACCACACTCGGTAACCAAAGGAAATTGACCAACTACCGACCAAATCAGTCAAAGAAGAAACTGAGCAACACATACAAACTCCAAATTCTTTCTGGTGGCATAGGATTGCCAAGGACCCGAGATGCTCTTGCATTAGACACCTGGGGTTATTTAGAAATGAATCTTAGAATCATTTGGTAGGTTTGGTCTGAGCTGCATCCAACTTAGACTATGAAATCCATGAACTGTTTTCCATCGGTCTATTCTTCCACTTAACCAGATATTCCATGTACTATTTTCCTCTTGTACTCTTTCCTTCAAAATCTATTCAACTTCATGATTCTGCTTCTTAGGATATTCTGTCAGTACTCTCACTTCTTCATCAGGTTCATGATACTCATACAAATCAACAATATTGAAAATCAGTGATATGTCCATGTCATCAGGTAACTCAATCTCATATGCATTTCCACTGTCAAATTTCTTCAGAATCTTGCAAGCTCCAAACTTTTTCATCTTCAAATTTCCATATGTGCCAACAGGAAACCGACCTTTCTTCAAATGAACCATCACTTCATCACCAACATCAAAGTTTTTATGTCTTCTTGATCTATCAGCTCAGTCTTTGTATTTCTGATTACTGTCTTCTAGCTTCAGCTTCACATCTTCATGCAATGTCTTCATATACTCAACAAATTTTACTCCTTCAACACGTCTCTTATTCTCATCAACAATGTCTCTCAAATTAGATATTCCTCTTGGTTGTGTGCCATTCACAATCTCAAATGGTGTCTTTCTAGTACTTCTATTCATTGAATTGTTATATGCAAACTCTGCTTGTGCCAACACAAAATCCCAATTACTTGGTGTGTCTCCAACTAAACATCTCAAAATATTTCCCAAACTTCTGTTCACAACCTCAGTCTGTCCATTAGTTTGTGGGTGAAATGTAGAACTATAATTCAACTTAGTGCCAAATTTCTTCCAAAGTGTTTTCAAAAAATATCCAACAAATTTACTGTCTCGGTCAGAGATAATACTCCTCGGTAATCCATGCAATCTGAAAATTTCCTTAAAGAAAAGATCTGCTACATGTATTGCATTTGATGTCTTTCTACAAGGTATAAAATGTGCCATCTTAGAAAATCTATCCACAACAACAAATATAGAATCATTATCCCTTACTGTCTTCGGTAAGCCAAGAACAAAGTCCATACTGATGTCAATCCAAGGTTTCTCAAGAACAACAATCGGTGTATACAATCCAATATTCTGACTTACTCCCTTTGCAACTTGAGAAATACCACAACTTTTCACAAATTTCTGAACATGTTTATAGAACTGTGGCCAATAGTACTTCTCCTTAAGCAAATTCCATGTGTTATCAATGCTAAAATGTCCAGCCAAACCACTACTATGTTTCTCTTTTATCAAATTAGATCTCATTACTCCTCTCGGTATACACAACTGAATACCTTTAAATAACATATCCTCTTGAATGAAATATTCATCCCATTTAGTGTCTTGTTGATCTTGAATAGGTTCTCTGCACTTTCTCCATGGCTTAGAAAAATTAGGGTCATTTTCATACAAACCTCTCATCTCATCAAAACCAAGAACTTCAATTTTCATCTCGGTCATCAGAGATCTTCTTCTACTCAATGGATCAGCAACTCGGTTAGTGACTCCACTCTTATGCTTTATCACAAATGTATAACTCTGCAAATACTCAACCCATTTCATATGTCTTTGATTCAACTTATTCTGACTACCCAAATATTGTAAAGTCTTATGATCAGTATACAACACATATTCACTCAGTATCAAATAATGTCTCCATTTCTTCAGTGCTTGAACAATAGCATAGAATTCTTGATCATACACATAATATTTCCTTCTAGCATCATTCAACTTTTCACTAAAGAAAGCAACAGGTTTACCTTCTTGACTCAACACAGCTCCAATTGCACTTCCACTTGCATCAAATTCTACTTGAAATACTTTACTGAAATCAGGTAATGCCAAAATAGGTAATTCAACAACCTTCTGCTTCAGGGCTTCAAAACTTCTGTCAGCTCCATGTGTCCACTTGAATTCTCTTTTGTCTCCTCTCATAGTCTCAGTCATAGCATTACAATTGAACTGAAATTCCTTATGAACTTTCGGTAAAAACTTGCCAAACCATGAAATGATCTTACCTCACTAGCATTCACAGGTGTAGGCCAATTCAAAATAGCTTCAACCTTTTTAGGATCCATCTTCAAACCATCAGTTGAAATAACAAATCCCAAGTACACAATCTCTTCCTTCATGAATGAACACTTTTTTAGATTTATCAGTAACTTTTCCTCTTTCAATCTCTGCAAGACTTGTCTAACATGCAACAAATGTTCTTCTCTAGTCTTACTAAATATCATAATATCATCAAGATATACAATCAAAAATTTACCCAAGAATTTCTTCAAAAATTCATTCATCAGCCTCATAAAGTACTCGGTGCATTAGTTAAACCAAAAGGCATAGCCAATCACTCATACAAACCTTCTTTTGTCTTGAAAGCAGTCTTCCATTCATCACCTTCTCTAATTCTGATCTGATGATACCCACTTTTCAAATCAATCTTTGTGAAATACTTTGCTCCAGTCAAGCTGTCCATTATGTCATCCCTTCTCAGTATAGGGAACCTATACTTCACTGTTATCTTATTGATTGCTCTGAAATTAGTACACATTCTCCATTCTCCATTCTTCTTCGGTGCCAATACAATAGGTATTGCACAAGGACTCAAACTTTCTTTGATCAAACCTTTCTCCAACAACTCTTGAATCTGTCGGTTCAATTCCTAATTCTCGGTAGGGGTCAATCGATGAGGTGCCTTATTCGGTAAACTAGCTCTAGGGATTAGATCCATACAATGATCAATGCTTCTTTTCGGTGGCAAACCATCAGGTCCATTATAAAAAATGATATCACTATACTCGGTGAGCAAATTATCAATCTCCTCAAGGACATTATCCTCTATTTTCTTACTCGGCTTATTAGGAATCACAACAAAATATACGTCATTCCTCTTCAAAGAGTTAACAAACTTTCTTCCTTCCATCAAGCAAACTTTCACAGATGTGCAAACATTACTAACAGGTTCTTCCATCAAAGGTAACAAGATTTGTTTCTTTCTGTCAGCCACAATAGTATACTTATGCAATCTCCCATCATATATAGCATGTCTATCATATTGCTAAGGTCTACCCAACAAAATATGATAACAATCCATAGGCATGATATCACATAACACCTTATCATAGTACTTTCCAATCTTCAAATTCACATAACATTGTTCACTTACTAGGAGTGTATGTTCATCTTTGATCCATGAAATCTGATAGGGCTTCGGATGTACCAACCTTTCCAACTGTAGTTTTGTGACCATCTCTTCAGATGCCAGGTTCTCCGAGCTACCACTGTTAATGATTACCTTCCAAACTTTGTCAGAAACTCTACATATAGTCTTGAACAAACTTTTCCTTACCGGATCTTCCTTCTTGCTTTCATTCCACAGTGCTCTCCTTACCATCAAGTTATTTTCTTTCTCAGGTTCATTCGGTGACTCTTCTTGCACCAAAGCATTTCTACTGCTACCAACCTTCTTACTAGCTTGTGTACATTCAAAAGATCTATGTCCTTCCTCTCCACAATTGTAACAAGTTCCTCAGAAACTTCCTCTACCATAACCACCTCTGTAGTTACTGCCTCTGCCTCTAGAAATTTCACCTTTCCACTCGATCTTGCCTTTGTCCAGATTTGTCTTTTCTGGCTCAGATCTACTATTTTCACCATTAGATCTACCTCTTCCTCTAGGGAATCTACCACCTCGACCTCTCTGTCTTTTGCTCATGTCTTTTGTTCAATTTCTCCTTGGCTTTCAAAGCAAATTGATAAGCCTCTTCAATGTTCTCCAACTTGACCATGCTAATCTCCTCTTGGATGGAAACCCTCAAACCATTCAGGTATCTGCCGATTCTTTCCACATCATCTTCATCATGTCTAGATCTGATATATAATCTATAGAATTCCTTAGTATACTCTTTTACTGAGCTATCTTTTTGTCTCAAACTTTGCATTCGCCAAACTAGGTTAATTTGATAATCACAGGGTAAGAACTTTCCTTTGAATTTATTGACCATTTTACACCATACATTGATTTTGTCTTTGCCTTGAATTTTCTTCTGATCCAATTGCAGATGTTCCCACCATAAGGATGCATGACTTTTCAACTTTGTGCTTGCAATCTTCACCTTCTTATCCTCAGGGATATTTTCATATTCAAAATACTTTTCCATCTCAGTGATCCAGTCCACCAATTCATTAGAATCCAACTTTCCACTATACTCAGGGGGATTGAAATGTGGTGTTGACTTCAGATTTGTCAAAGCCTTCAAAAATCTTTCTTCACCTTGATCCATAATAGGAGCAGGTTCTGCATTCGCCTGTTCTTATTCAATTTCATCATCACTAACATCTTCAAGATGTTTGCCTCTTCTTTGGGCTGTTTCCACTGCTTTTAACCTAGCAACAATCTGTCTTAGCATATCTGCCAATCCTAGATCTGCATCTCGCCTCCCATGAACCATCTTGACAACTCTCTGCAATTGCAGGCCAGATTGCAATCTGCTACCCCACAACAATTCAACTAGGGCTTCAAGAGGAACCTACAAACCTAGATTCACAGACCTAGATCAAGATCTCACCTCGCTCTGATACCACTTGATGCAAGGCAGGGAAGCAAGAGGGGCCAAAGGATGGCACACCCTAATGATCCAAGCCTACAACACACATGCGGAAGCAACAAACAACAAGAGTGAGAGAGAGAATGCCAGATCTGTCATATATCATCATCAATTTGAATCATACATGTCAGGCTGTAAGGCCTTCCCGGTTAGGGCTTGATATTACAATGAATTATAGAAGTCCTCAAACATGCGAGGATCTGCTACCAATCTCTAATCTAAATGTCTACTATCTTCTATCTGAACTGACTCCTAAACTACCACCAAACATCTACATTTATACAAGAAGCTACCGAGCTGAGTCAGCCTTTAGATCCACAATTAACGGAAGTAACAGTCAAATCTGGGACCACATGCTTCTCAATGATGGATACAAACATTAGTTCCTCGATCCAATATAAATGCACAAGTCAGCCACAACAAGAAACAAAACTGAACCTATCAGTAAGCAAGATAACCGAGCAGCAGACAGACAATGCCGAGCACCAGTGAATTAACCGACCGCCCAAGAGATAACCGACCACACTCGGTAACCAAAGGAAACCGACCAACTACCGACCAACTCGGTCAAAGAAGAAACCGAGCAACACAGAAAAAATCTAAATTCTTTTTGGTGACACATGATTGCCAAGGACCCGAGATGCTCTTGCATCAATATGTTTCAATTTTGGACATATATTCCTTTTTTTCTTTTTCATAACTACAAATTAATGTGTCTTTTTAGAGATTTAAGAAAAAAAAAATTTAAATTACATACACATTGAGTTATTTTTAAATAAAGTTTTCCAAGCATGTGTCTTTTTGTTTCTTGCTAAATCATTGTCTTATTTATTTATGAATTACAATAAACTTCTCAACCATGAGTACATTTTATCTTTAATTTTAGGACCTCCCTTCTTTCACTAGTGAAATCTTGCTATTATGTCCAAGCTCAACTAGCTGAGGTAGTAACCTTGAACCATTCTTCTAATATATTACACATATAAATCTGATTAATCATGGTTTTTATTCTCTAAGTTAGCCAAAAAGAGAGAGTGTCTGTAAATAGCAATCAGTGGGTTAAAAATAATCTCTCTCTCTCTCTCTCTCTCTCTCACACACACACACACACACACACACACACACACACACACTACTTGGACTACTCCCTAGTAAGTGGATTGTGCCTTCAACCTTGAACCATTCTTCTAATATATTACACATATAAATCTGATTAATCATGGTTTTTTATTCTCTAAGTTAGCCAAAAAGAGAGTGTTTGTAAATAGCAATCAGTGGGTTAAAAATAATCTCTCTCTCTCTCTCTCTCTCTCTCTCTCTCTCTCACACACACACACACACACACACACACACACATTACTTGGACTACTCCCTAGTAAGTGGATTGTGCCTTCAAAACCTTCACTCCCCTTGTTTTAGTTGTAAAATTAATTCAAACACAATATATTTTTTAATAAGAAAGTATACTTATTAACAACCAATCAACTATTATGTTAGTAGGAAAGCCACTTCTATTGTGACATCATCCCTATTGGCTTAAGGATCATGGCATATTCAACTATAAATAAATTGTCATGGATCAAACGTCCCAACCAATATGAAATTAGTTTTTTGGCAATTGATAAGGGGTATCTTTAGTTGTAGAAACAAAACTTCAAGACATACACTTTTTAGGTGTATCTAAAAGGAAGGGAATTTTTTTTTCTTCAGAAACTTATATGAAGGGAATCACTTAAAAATTAAATTGTCACACAAGAGGAGAGCAAAGATTGAGAAACCAAACATTCTTATCCACAACCAATCAACCATTATGCTAGTAGAAAGGTCTCTTCAATTGTAGTATCATCTCATAAACATAAGGATCGTAGTAAGCGCAATACCTTTTTTTCAAATTTGTAAGCCACATAAGAGGATAAAGGAGATTGAACAAGGAAACATAATTACCCACAACCAATCAACTATTATGTTAGTACAAAGACCACTTCAATTTTAATATCATCCCATTGACATAAGGATTATTTTGAGTATAATACATTTTCTTTTCATATATTTTTAATCGACTTATAGGAGAGAGGAGATTAAGAAAGGAAACATACATATCCACAACCAATCAATCATCATGTTAATAGAAAGCCCACTTTAATTGTAATATCGTCCCATCAACATTAAGATTATAGTAATTGTAATATTGAACATTTTTTAGATTTTTAGATTTTTAAGCCACATAAGAAAAAGTGCAATACATTTTTTTAGATTTTTAAGCCACATAAGAAAAAGTGCAATACATTTTTTTAGATTTTTAAGCCACATAAGAAAAAGTGAAGATTGAGTGAGCAAACAGACATATTTATCCACAACTAATCAACCATTATGTTAATAGAAAGATCACTTCATCCTAGCATCACCCCATTGACATAAGGATTATATAGCAAGTGAAATATGCACCAGCTTACTGATAAATCACTGTTGTTAAACATCAAACAAAAAATCAATAACAATTATACACCTTGTCAATTAACAAAAATAAATAAAAATCCAATTGTAATAAACAAAAAATCACTTTTAAATATTGAAAAATAGACCAAATAAACACATTTCACCTTCAAATATATCTTTGATAATATAGTCAAACATTCCCAAAGAAACATATTAAAATCCTCTGATCAACACATTTCATTATTGTGATCTTGGATTTTGAGCACCATATCTATACAACATAACACTGGAAATTAGAAATTTGTTCTAAAAATCTCAAAATAACTTCAGTGTAGAATAGGTTCTATCAGATTTCACAATTTATAGATACAACATAAATGTTTCTAAATCTGATCTGATTGTGTGCGAGTTTTTACATCTAATAAGCTCGTCCTATCTTGATCTAAACTCGAGATCGCTATACTAATCTACCAATTCCTCAAGCAAAACACAAAAGAAAGATAGATCTAATGAACGGTTTTTGAGAGAAGCTTCTTGATCCATCTGCCCAAGTTAAATCTAGACTTGTGGGTAGTCTTTTTATGACCTCCATGATGAACAAAAGAAGCCATGTGAGCTTTGGGAGGACCCAAGAATCCAGTGCTCCTGCTGCGAAACAACTCAGGCGCCTCTGTAGAAGAAGAAGATGATTTCACATGTTCTGAATCGTTGCCTAAGAAGGGAGATCGTGCAAAATCGAACTCTCCGGGACTCGAACCCACGCCCCACACAATTCCAGAGGATCCCTGCCTTCTGAACGAGATTGTGGATTTGCTCAGAGATGCTGCGGCCATGTTTGAATGAAAAACAATGAAAAAAGAGCATTCACTTATTATGCAATCGAGAATCTAATTTGTACTCGTTCAAAGGAACGTGGAAAGTTATGGGGTTTTTTCCTCGAAAATGTGGGGTTGAATGTTGAATGATGAGCAGGAGTTTTATAAAATATAGAGACCGACCTTCAAAGTTTGACGGCGTCTGTCCTTGACTGGAGACCATTTCAGAAGTTGAACTTGTTTATTAAGATATAATGTTTGTCTCTTTTCATGGGCCCTCATATTGAGAATGGCATGTAGATTGCACATGATTAGACTGTTTCTGTATTTGTTAAATATACATGTTTTTTTTGGTATAGTATATATATATATATAGATATATTTTTAAAAAGTTATAAAGATTTTATTAACTATTTGTTTTTTCTATTTATTTTGTTCTTATTTAAGTTTGAAGATTCTTGCTTTTTTATTGGAGTTATGAGTGGAGAGAGTTCTTAGTTTTAATGGAATGATGAGTTTAATATAGGGGAGAGATAGAGAGAGCCATTGTTTGATTAATCTCATGTTACTATGTGATTGTTTATTCACAATTTGTGCTTAAATTTAAGCAATGGGAGTGTTCCCATGTAAATTTTTGATTAGGGAGAAAGGATAGATTGAAATCTTTCCCTATTTTAATGGAGCAACAACTGTGTAAAAATAAAAAATAAGGTAGGGGTCCCATGAAGGGGACTACAACTCTATTTTTGAAGTACAAAAGGTTCCATGAATTTTTTTATTTTTTTTTTTTTTGGGGGGGGGGGGGAGGGGGTTTTGGGGGGGGGGGCTACAAGACTATTTAGACTTTTTTCCCACAAAATAGGAACCCCTCCTTTCTAGGCCTCTGAATTTGAGCGAGTGGAAATGGGGTGGGGTTGGAAATTGCCCCACCAGCTTAGGAGAAATTTATGCCACATGTTAAAGTTCTGCACATTTTATTCCCACAAAATCTAAATAAAACTCGACAACAAAATAAATTTTGGAAGAAAAATAATTTTTATACTTTTAAAAATATTTTATTAGTTATAAAGTCCTTAAATTTAGGAGCTAAAACTTTTAAGCCAAAACACACTAAAAATTCATGGGACCACTCGCCATTAAAATATTCTTAAAAAATTTTAGTGGCCACAACTCAATTTTAAAGGAAGGCCCCCTCCATGGGACCCTAGCTTAAGTCCCCATGCAGCCACCAAGCTTATTTTGGTTAACAGTCACTCCTTAATATTTATAGGAGCAATTTGGGGAGTTGGTAGCCCCATGGGTATCAAACTTTGTTGCTTATTTTTTTAGGAGTCTTTAAATGATATTTTAAAATGAAAATTTAATATATTTCTCGTTGTGAATAAAAAATCCACAATACCACGGGTTGGAACTTTTATCTTGGCGCTCCCCTTTTCTTTTTCATGACGGTTGGTTTCGTAGTAGTGTGCTTTGCCATCTGTCGGCACGACGTGCATCTGGGTCGTGGCTTATAACGATGTTCACCAGAGTTCTTGTTGAGGTGTTGCATGTCCTTCAAGTGCTAAGCACTTTTCCTCTTTCGTTGGTGGGATTGGGTTTTCTTTTGAGCATGACACACGGTCATGTTGCGAGTGATTAGAGAAGGTGTGTTTTTCTTTAGAGGTAGTTCCTCCACTTGCACATCCTCCTTTTGCCAGCCAAATCCTTTTGCTGGTGGGTCCCAATGCATTCCAAACATGACATGTGGGCGTCTTGCAAGGTTTTCATGGTTTTCAACTTTTTTGTTCTAAGGGAGCCTCAAGGCTTGTGCACCACGTGGCCCTTCTATTGTGACCATACTTTGCCACGTGTCCAGCTTCACACACTCATCATTCTTTCAGTTTTGGACCTGCGACATTCGATGAAACTATTGCTATGATTACTGAGGAGTGACAGTTGAGCGTAATAATGAAGAATTCATTTCTGCAAGCACGAAACATAGGTCGGTTGTCAATTTTCTAGGGCCAATGATGTGACCTAACATAAAAAACTTGGCTGAATGGAATACGTAGCACTCTATTTGATCCACTTTCTCTTAGGGTTTTCAAGCAGCACTTTTCTATATATACAAAACACTGTAATGTAAAAGAGGGAGACTTTAGACTTAACTTTGGTAGAAATAGAGTGGGACTCTTGTAGAAGTATAATTAGTAGGCTTCATATTTTTGTAAGCCTTAAACTATAATGGGTAGCTTGAAATCTTAATACAAATTGATCGTGCTTTCAGCCCTTTGATTTTAGAGTTTTTAGTGCTCATGAATGTTTTTGTGTTGTTTAAATGAAAGCTTCGAATTTAGTGTATCTATGTTTAAGTTTTGCTAGATAGATTATGCATTCAGGCCTTTCTATTTTGTGACTGTACTGCATAGTTCACTCTATGTCTTTTATTTATTGTGTTGATGCATTTCTGCGAGGGTTCCTAGGCCTATAGGCTGCAAAGTTGCCTTGATGTTTTATTTCTTGAAATAGCCTGTGCATTTTGAGTTTAAAGTGTTCCAAAAGCTTGACGTTTTTCTTTAATAGGGTTATCTTTCTTTCCCTTTTTCTCCCAAGCATGAATAGTTGGCTTCTAAAATCCTTGAGGTTGCTTAGTGAAAGCCCATAAGGTCCCCCATTTCACCGAGCTTCCCATAGACTGTTCGCTAGGGAGCATTTATAGGTGTGAACAATATCTTTTATGGCACTCTTGGTGGGACTGAGATTTCACAATCGAGATTGGGTGCATTATTCAGTGTTTTCAACCTTTGAAGAGGTAGTTTTCAAGAACCCAGTGACTCTATAACCCAGAATGTGGCTATTTATGATGATTGATACCCTGTTCTCTATTATAAGCAGACCTTCTCTTGGTTGAAATACCACTTGTAGACCTTTTTCTTCCCTATGTTTTAGTATGGAGAGATACCATGGCCAACAATATTTCCCCCCTCCTTTTCATGAAGTTTCACACATTCCACCTTCCTACCAACCATATCATGCCAAGAGTTCTAATAGTTTTCCTCCATACACCATTGCTACACCTAGTTATGAACAAGACCCTAACACCTACTACCCATCTGCCCGCACATATACCTACTGGCCACAAGAGGTTCCTATTAACTCTTATCAACTTTCTTACCCTCCCGCCCATAACCAAAATGTGGGGAACCAAGAAGATATCATCTATCAAGAGATTTTGTTAAATCTTCAAGAAGAGTTGAAAGCTATAAAGGAGGAACAAGAGTATCACCGCCGATGAGAAGAGCTTGATTATCAAGCTCACCTGTTGCAACAACAAGATGATGTTCTAAAGATGCAATAAGAGAAGTTCCTTGTAATGCAAGCCTCTTCCCAAGAGGAAAGGACCGGGCGGATGGCTTTGTAGGAAGAGGGAAATGGAGAAGAAGAAAAAACCAAGCAGTTGGTTTTGAAGAAAGAGGTAGACTCATCTGGCCATCAACTTCCTTTTTCTCATGGATTAGATGAGATGGTTTCAAACGAGCTACATGGGGATATCTGAATGTTTTCTCCCAAACAAGCCTCTTTGTAGATAGGGAATGAGGAAGGCAATGAAGAGGAGGAAGATTAAATCCCTCTGTTTGAGGAGCTTCCTTTCTTTGTTGACATGGAGGAGATCATTAAGAAACATGATGAACTGGTATAGAAAGCAATTCCAAATCATCACTTCTGTGTTACTGAGGCATCTTTAAGTTTTTTTATCCTGGGGGAAATCAATGTTGAGGATGAATTTCTAGATGAATTCGATGCCATTTATACATCTGTTAGCCTCAAATCGGAAGCTTCTAGGTGGAAAAAAATTGTGAGCTACAACAAAGGGTGAGCTTCTCGTCTATAGTAAAGAAGCAATCAGGTTCTATTTCTCATGGTTATGTCAGGGAAAAGAAGACAATAGAACCAATTAGAGGATGTCCCATTAGACATCTGACCCAGACGTATGAGTTGCCACTAGTCATGCTCATCTCTAAGCATGAAGATGAGCTTCACAAAGAAAGGAAGAAGCCCACCCATTTGCCATTAGCATATGACATTCCAAGATGGGTGAGTTTCTTTATTTTCTCTCTTCAAGGAGCACCCAGGCATGCCAGGTGCCTTTCGAGTTTTCTTTTCCAATTGGCTGTCCAGAAACATGTAATGTGTTAAAGGCTAGTTAGAAAGGGAAGTTATTTCAAAAAACTAGTCAATGGTTTTGTTTGATTCCAATAATGTACATTTATGTACATATTTAAATATTTGTATAGCAATAGGATATACGTTTCTTTTTCCAAGAAGTGTTGTTGCACATAATACCTTCTCCTTAAGGGAACACATGTTGTAGTTTCCTGTTTTCCTCCAAGTGCGTTCTTGCTGAGGCTTTTGTGTCCTCTCTTGTTTTGAGTCTCTTGTTGATCTAAGCATAATGGATAAGGCCCTGAACTAGATTTTGAAAGAGTTCACATCTAGTAGGTGAGATGCCCCTGAGAGTCGCTAGAACTATGAATAAAAAACCACAATGCCACGGGTTGGAAATTTATGTTGGCTCTCCTCTTTTCCTTTTTGCGGTGGTTGGTTTCATAGCAGGGCATTTTTCCATCTATCAGAACGATGTTCATCTAGGTTGTAGCTTACAACAATGTCCACTAGAGTTCTCATTGAGGTGTCACGTGTCCTTCAAACGCTAAGCACTTTTCCTCTTCCGCTGGCGGGCTTGAGTTTTCTTTTAAGCATGACACACAGTTGTCTCACAAGTGATCAAAGAAGGTGTTTTTTTATTTAGAGGTAGTTTATCTACTTGAGTGTCGCATTTCTTCATTTTTCCAGTCGAATCCTTTTTTTGGTGGGTCCCGATGCCTTTCAAACATGATATGTGGGCATCTCATAGATTTTTCATAGTTTTTAGATTTTTGTTCTAAGGGAGCCTCAAGGCTCGTGCACCATGTGTCCCTTTTGTTATGACCGTACTCTGCCATGCATCCAACTTCTTATACTCATCATTCTTTCAGTTTTGGGCATGACATTAGATGAAACTATTGCTAGGAATTACTGAGGAGTGGTAGCTAAGCGTAATAATGAAGAAGTCATTTTTGCATGCATGAAACATAGGTCAATTGTCAGTTTTCTACGGCCAGTAATGTGACCTAACATAAAAAAAACCTGATAGAATGGAATGTGTAGCACTCTATCTGATCCACTTTTTTTTAGGGTTTTTAGGTAGGTCTTTTCTATTTATACAAAGAATTATAATGTAAAAGAGGGAGACTTTAGACTTAACTTTGGTAGAAATAGAGTAGGACTCTTGTCGAAGTATTATTACCAAGCTTCATCTTTTTGTAAGCCTTAAACTGTAATGGGTAGCTTTAAATCTTAATACAAATTGATTTTTCTTTCAACCCTTTAATTTTTTAGTTTTTGATGCTCGTGAATGTTTCTATTATATTTAAATGCAAGCTCCAACTTTAGTGCATCTGTGTTTAAGCTTTGTTAGATATATATGCTTCAAGGCTTCTCTATTTTGCGAGTGTATTGCATAGTTCACTCTATGTCTTTTATTTATTATGTTAATGTAATTTTGTGATGGTTCCTAGGCCTATGGGCTATAAATTTTCCTTGATGTTTCATTTCTTGAAATAGCATGTGTGTTTTGAGTTTAAAGTGTTCCAAAAGCTTGGCATTTCACCTTAATATAGTTAGATTTATTTCCCTTTTTCTCCCAAGCATGAAGAGTCGACTTCTAAAATCTTAGAGGTTGCTTAGTGAAAGCGCATAAGGTCCCTTGTTTCACTAAGCTTCCCATAGATTGTTCTCCATGGAGCATTTCTAGGCGTCAACACTTGAAAAAGAAAATTTTTAGGCAAATAAAAATAGAGAGAGAAAAAAATGAAGACATATGTTCTTTTTTCAATAAACAGTTGCTACTTATTTCCAGGCACCCTTTTTTGCAAATTTTTTTTATAGTTTTTAAGTAGTTGCTACTCCACTAAAATGGGAAAAGATTTCAATTTATCATTTCCCTTAAATTTAAATTCACATGGGAACACTCTAGCTACTTAAATTTAAGTAGAAATTGTGCGTAAGAAAGCCGCATGAGAACATGGGGCAAGCATTGAAAAAATGGGGGTTGGAAATATGCAAAAACTGCTTATTGGAAAAATACAATGTCTTCTCCATGTTTTTCCTATCCTTTTTATTTGCCTAAAATTTTGCTTCAAACTTTTATTTACAACAAATATTGTTAAAATTTTCATTTAAAGATATTATTTTAAAATAGTGCTTGAAAATAAGAAACCCCATAGGAACTTTCCCTAAGTATTTGAATAACCAAGATGATTCAATTTTTCAAAATCATATTTCAATCTCACTTCCCGATATTTAAATTTTAAAAAATAACATAAATAATTTTTTATTTTACTGAAAATTTCTCATCTAAAAATTTATTTTTAATCTAAAAATATATCAATATTGTTAAACTAATCTTATAAATAAAATTAACTCTTATTATTTCATATCTTAATATAGTAAAATTTAATTATTAAAATTAAATCTTACTCCCACTCTTTTTTTTTCTAATTAATTTGTTATCTCATTAAAATTATATATAAAAGTGAATTGAAATTTTGAATCACAAAATTTATTTGCAAATTACATATTTTCTATGCTTAAGAGTTTTATTACACATTCTCAACATAGAAAAATCTATGTGAAGGTGAATGAAATCAAGTATTGCAAAACCTAAAAGTGAATCAATTTTCAGAATTCCCAAACATAGGTCTTCATATTCAATGCTTTTGTATTGTTTGACTTACCTATTAACACTATTCTATTAGGTATTTTAGTTCTTGTGTTCCTAAAGCTAGCTTTAAGCTTATGGTTTCCGATTGAATTCTATGATAATGGTGAACCTTATAAAATGGAAAAGGTCACAATTTTGAAAAATAAAAAAATTCTTTTATTAGATAAATATATAGAGAAATTAAGAAGAAGAGAATATAATTGCCAATTTAACAATCAACATTGTTGAGGAAAAAAATCAAGGCTCTACAATTTGTTGCCCAATTTTTTTGAATTGTGTTTGGTCATGGCTGCAAAATCTAGGGAGGGCTCTTCTTCCCCTCAAGTTGAACCCCCTCTCGATGTGAAAAAGATTTTGGCCCCTCCATATCACTACTACGATACATGGGGTTTTAGGGGATGTCTTAGATGGGTCCAAAGATCTATCAACGATTTCAATGTCTAATGTGAATAATGAAAAAATTGAGGATGGTTCCCTCAAGACTGATTGAAAGGGCACCTTGGTGGGGTCAAACAATAATGCTATGGAGTTTATCCTCTTGAACATTTCTCAAACTAAGGAAGGGACTGAAATCTTCTTTTCCTGACACAGTGATGGATATGGTTGTCTCCTTAATGCATTATGCCTTGGTAGGGAGATTATTTTCCTTTAGACCTACAATCAACATGGTCTGTAGATGGGCTAGTGATGATGGAAACTAAATGACAATTTCAGTATCTTTGACATTCATAGAGTTTTGTTTCTTTTTAAATTCATAGTTGAGAAGGACCTCATCTATGTTCTTTATGGCTCATGGGCTTATGGTAAGCACTTTATTGCATTGGCCAAATGGAAACCAAGTTTTGAATCATCTTCCAAACTCAATAGAATGGCCCCTATTTGGGTTTTAATGCCATACCTCCTATTAGAATTTTGGGATGAGAAAATCTTCCAATGGGTTGGTAACTCTTTTGGACACTATGTCACTGCGAATGTAGTCACTCTGGCTAAGTAAAGGTTAGTCTTTACTTGTTTCTATGTTAATGTGCCTATAAAAAAGTCTCTTCCTAATTTTATTACTTTGAAATATAAATGGGGAAAATTAACTATGTCCTTTGTTTATGAAAATGCTACTCTATACTTCCAAAAATGTGCCAAACATGATCATGTTATAGTAGACTATAAAGCCCTCAAACCAAAGGAATCTAGAATGAAAGAGAAATGTACCTCCTGTTTGGATGAGAATGGAGAAGAGAAAAAACTTCATGAGTTTAGTAAAATAAATAAGAACCCCAGCTCTAATGAGTTGGATGAATATCCTTTTATTGATGGTCTGTTGGAGATATTGAAATCATGTGGTTCTAGGGTTTGAGAGAATATGTGAGAAGAAAGGAGAGATATAAGTCCTTAGGATTTCTGGACGAAGGAAAAATTCCATCACAGGGGGGTATGAGATATTCCCCCCTTGGAGTTAATCCTATCTATGTAATGGAGGTGGAGACTAAGGCTGCTAGATGTCCTTCATTTGCTACTCAGATGGATTTGGGAGTTTCTAGTAGCACTTATACTGATACTATCCAATCCACTGGTGAGACTGAGGGTGTTATGGTTATTGAGGAATAGTAGCAGAAATATATAGTGGTTGCTACCCCCACTAGTACATTTGAGCCCTTTTTCCGATGGCATACCATCAAAATTATGACTGTATACCTTCCATAAAGTGACACCACTCGCCGTCCCAGTTTTGAAGTCAGAAAAAATGATAGTTTTGATTTGCGTCATAATTATGATGACAATGGATGTCTCAAAAAGGGGGTGCCAACAAGGTGAACCTGTTGTCAGACCTATTTGTGGCCGTCCCAATTGTGACGCCTATCTGTCGCAAACAATACAAATGATGGCGACTCGTCAAAATCTTTCGACGGGTCATCGTTGTTTGTAGTTTGTTTGCCAATAGAGATATTGTTAATGCGATAGATATCTGTTAGAATTTTACGATGGATATCTGTCATTTGTAGTTTTTAACGATAGCGATGATGTACATGCGACAAAGACTCGTCAGAAGTTTACGACGGATATCTGTCGTTTATAGTTTTTTATTGACAATGATGTTGTACATGTGACGACTGGATGCCGAATTGTTTTGATAGATAATCGTCACTATTTTATGGCCGTCACAGTTGCGATGACAATCATTATATATATATATATATATATATATATATATATATATATATATATATATATATATATATATATATATATATATATATATATATATATATATATATATATATATATTGACCAAGTTGGTATCGATTCAGACCGGTGTTGTTGCAGATCTGGTTCCTACTCATGATTTGGTTATGGATCATTCGGAGATGACTTTGCAGTAGATTTGGTAGCAGCTCATGGATTATTGAGTCGAGTCTAGAGACTTGGATTTGGAATGGATCCTATCGAATCAAGATTTTTGATAGTGACTGCTCTAGCACAAGAAGCTAGTGTGGCAATCAGAGATGCATTCTTCCTGATGTGTTCATGGGATATATGTGGACTTGATTGAATTCAGCTCTGATTTGAGAGACATCTTGACTTCTTTGGTTTGAATTGGATGTGCTTTGTTCCTATGGAGTGTCACAGTGACTTGACTTGGAGTTTAAGTAGACTGTGCATTGATCGGCTTGAAGATAGAATCGAGCTACTCTTTGTGTTGTTGTTGAGATTGGGTTGTGATGGATCATTGGGATCATCTACCATTTTTGCCATAGTTTCAAATGAGTTAGATGTGATGTCGAGAGAGTGACATACATAACTTGCACATTGGAGATTCATAGATCACTATGGTGTCCGTGATGACTTGGGAGAAGTCTTCTTCTTGGTGAACCAAGATGAGAGACTTAGATTACATAAAGTGGGTCATTTGATGTGACTTATGAGACATTGGATGCCTCTTCACAGCGGGTTCATGGTGTGGTCTGTGTTGTTTCTTTGTGACTGGGTTCTTGGCAGAGATCTGTTGATTTGGTAGCCATTGAGATGGATCGATATATATTTATCATACATGAATTGAGATCTTAAATATTGAGCTTCTCTTTGTTTTGAGAATAGTTTAACATTCTCTACTTAATAGGGGCAACCACGTGAAGGTGGAAGCTCATCTGACCCCTCCTAGGAGCCTCTTATGACCCTTTACGATATTTTAAGACCTCTAAGATGTATTCTTAGGGATTGTAAAGGGTCATAAGGACACAACAATTGAGAAACATAAATGTAGGCATCATGGTCACAATTTTTTGGAAACACAACATAATTGAGTGGTATACCCAGATGATGCAATGCAACCACTACTCCTCCAGTCCCAAGTCAACACTGCAGTAAACAAAACCCACAAATAAAAAATAAATTTAGAGAGCGTAGGAGGAGAGCAATAATGACTGAAATAATATAGGGACCCTGTATTATTTTGGTCATTACGGCCCTCCTCCGCTCTCTAAATTTATTCTTTATCTATGGGTTTGTTTACCGCAGTGTAAAATTGGAACCAGAGGAGTGATATATAGTTGTGTTGCATCATCTCGGTATACCATTCAATTATGTTGTGTCTCCAAAAAATTGTGACCATGATGCCTACATTTATGTTTCTCAGTTGTTGTGATATCTACATTTATGTTTTTCATTTGTCGTGTTTATGTGCATGTTCTTTGTGTATCTACTAGAAATTCTAAACAAATATTTAGTATCTACAATAGCCCTCTGTTAACCACATTTATGCATATGGTCCCAACAAAGTAGTGCACAAACTACACAAAGAAGGCATCGCATAAATATGATTTCTGCTTTCACCATTGAAGCAATCTTGGCGGCACTAGCTACCTCTCGAGCCTTACACAAGTTGCACTCATTTCCTTCATCAGGTATAGATGTAGATGAGGTAGATGTAAATGTGGTTTGATTGACCCACTGAAAGTATTGACATCCACTATTTCCCTGTAATACCAAATGTACATTAGTTCTTCATAAAATGATTAGTTGTCACATTATTTTTAAACATAAAATATAATTACGTATCCAAACCTTTTTCCTATTTGGGCAAACCCAAAATTGACACCCAAGATTACTTGTTGTGCGTGACATCTTCAACATGCATGGGCCAAAACCACATTGACACAGGTACATTGACCGAAGTCATCGATGCTATTTCAACAAATATTGCATTGTCATTATTTTGTTCATTCATTCTAGAGAGGAATTGCCTATACTCATCAAACACCTGTTTTCTTAAACTTTTGGAATGACGAGATTTCATCTTTGGACCACACATTGGACATGAAAATTTTCCCTTTGTTTGAAGACCTACAAGATAATGATACAATTGGATTAAATATGTATATTTTTAGAATTTGAATTATCACGGACAACTAGAATTCACCATAACATACCACAGAAATGTGTCAACCCTGGAGCATCATGAATTGTCCACACAAGCATTGCATGGAATTGAAATTGTCTTTATCCAATTGGTCAGGAGATTTCATACATAGTGAAACCATTCCATAACACCAACAACTCATCGATAAGAGGTGCAATATATACATTCATATCTTTCACTTGGTACTTACCTAGTTGAATCAACAACAACATCAAATAATTATTGTCACCATTTCACTCCAAGACTTATAATTACATGTAGATAACTATAAAATAATAAGATACCTGGAACAATCATTGCCAACATAATGTGCTCCCTCTTTATTAACATCCATGGAGGAAGGTTATTGTTTATAATAGAAATAGGCCACACCAAGTAAACGGATCTCATCTCTCCATGCAGATTGACACCGTCTAATGCCAGAGAAAGCCTGAGATTTCGAGGTTCCTCTTTAAAGTGTGGCCACTTTTTCTCTATGTCCATAAATGATGAACCATCTGTAGGTATTCAAATAATGTCATCTCGACTCCTGCCGCGTACATGGTAATCCATAAATTGTGCCAAGCTATTGCACCCGAATAATCATTTCAGACATGGAATAATGGGGATGTGACAAAGAACCTTGCGAGGCACCTTTTTTGTCATTTGATCATCTCAATATATGCTTGTATGGCATTCAGGGCATTCTGTTGCATTTTTTGTGTTCTTTATAATAAATAATATGATCTTCGGGACAAGCATCTATTGTGTGATACTCCACTCCAATATGTTTCATAGTGGCACATAATTCTCGGTACGAGCAAGGGAGAATATTTGATGGTGGTAACAGAAAGTCACCTATCAATCCACAACAAATAATATAAGTCATTACTATAAACAATCTTTATGGTACATGTTTCACCTTTTATAGACTATAATGACATATATGACAAACCTTAGCATACGTGACATTGCTATGTTGGATAAACCATTCATAACCTTCAAATTCACCAACAATAATACAACAAAGAGAAGAGTAGATTGGGAGCCTTCTTAAAGGGCCATGTCCGCCTTCTCAAGTAGAGGTATATCATGGACGTCATCAATGTCATCCTCATCATAATCATCATCATCATCAGTAGCAACAACACCAGTACCAAATGTGTCAACGATCAATGCATTCATACCATGATCTTCAAATGTGTTTTTTGACGCATGATCATCATCTTCCATGGGATCATGATCTTCAACTTCAATACTCACACCTCCATGTTCCTCTATATTCACACTGGGGAGATCGACCTATATAAAAATGATGATAATCAAACCCCCCTTCAATGTGATAATCAAACCTCCTTCCATGGTTCATATGTATATTAATTATGAAAACAATATAACAAACAACTTACCATTGGATTATAATCAAATCCCCTTTCAATGTGACCATTCTCCCTACAATGTCTCTTTGTTGTTTTGATTTTGATTCTTCTTGTCTTTAAGCCATTACAACTCTTGCATGGACAATAACATTTGTCATCTCCTTCTCTTTGAAAGTTAAACAAAAATCTAGCGATTGTCTGCCTATTTTGATCAAATTCCCTTATATTATCTGACATGATCCTTAATGTGTATATCTACAAAAGAAATTGGATATGCCTCCTTTCATTAACTTCATGTCACCTTCTCATAGCTTCTCATCTTCTGACAAATTTCACCAAAGGCTTTGTAGGAAACCAAGTAAGGGGTATTCTTGAGTTCAAACACATTGAGCTACTACAATTGAATTATAAATCATGAATTCACTATAAAATTAATTCACTATAAATCAAGGGGCATTATAAATCATGAATTTGCTATAAAATTAATGTATTGCTCTAGATTTCATATGGACATTTTGTCAAATGGTTGACATGTATGTTTATTCAAATGAAGTTATATCATTTGGAATGGATATATGATAGGTTGATATCAAATTCTATGTCCCTATTTGATCTAATAGCATCAATATAACAAATAGAGCACCGACCAATCAAATAGGGACATGAGGTGCTCAAACAGTGAGCTCATAAAACAATATATTTAGTCTTAATAAAATCTTATAAAACAACATATATTGTGTAAAGTGTTTGATCTCTCTTTATTTGTTTTGTTGTTTCGATATTCACTATGTGGTACTCCCAATTTATGATCATTTCATGAGGAAATGTCTTGATGGCTTGCGGGCTGCAAGTCAGGGCATCATGCATTATTTATGAGCTCATTGTTTGAGCACTGGCCAATCAAATAGGGACATGAGGTGCTCAAACAGTGAGCTCATAAATAATACATGATAAGGTAGTTGTAAGTAGTTATCTCTTCTATAATGATGGAGGAGTGAAAGGTAATGTTCAATGAGGTTGCTGCTATTAGATCATACATGAATACACTTTGCTTTGAATTTGAGCTCGGGCATCATGCAATTTTATTGCTTTCATTGCATGCTTGCTGCTTTTGTGCACCATATATTGTTTTATACACTGTTTATTTCATTCAGACCATGAGCTTGGCATTTGTAATGTATTTTCTATTATTGGATCAATGCTACCATGTTGTTGAGGTTGTAGATGCATTGAATCACCACTTCCATTCTATTTTGATAGCAACAATATAACAAACAGAGCACTGTCCAATCAAATAGGGACATCAGTAAGACATTTAATGCATTGTTACTTCATCATGATGATAAAAGTTTCATTGGCTCAAAGCACATAGAAATTCAAAATAGTAGGATATCTTAATCTTTATGAGCTCAAATTCAAAATAGTAAGTGTATTATTTTATTACTGATGTCCCTATTTGATGTCCTTATTTGATCTAATAGCATAAATATAGAAAATAGAGCACCGACCAATTGAATAGGGACATGAGGTGCTCAAGCAGTGAGCTCATAAAATAATATATTTAGTCTTAATAAAATCTTATAAAACAACATATATTGTGTAAGTGTTTGATCTCTCTTTATTTATTTTATTGTTGATATTCACTATGTGGTACTCCCCATGCCGGCCTCTTCACGCATGCCAAACTCAAATGCCTTCTTCGCACCATGAAAAAGTGCAGTGCCGTCTTCACAGCAGCTCTTCGAATTCACAAAAAATACAAATGACACTTTCTTTTTCAAAATTACAAAATTACAAAAATTTCATTGGCTCAAAGCACATAGAAATTCAAAACAGTAGGATATCTTAATCTTTATGAGCTCAAATTCAAAATAGTAAGTGTATTATTTTATTATTGATGTCCCTATTTGATCTAATAGCATCAATATAACAAACAGAGCACCGACCAATCAAATAGGGACATGAGGTGCTCAAACAATGAGCTCATAAAATAATATATTTAGTCTTAATAAAATATTATAAAACAACATATATTGTGTGAAGTGTTTGATCTCTCTTTATTTGTTTTGTTGTTTCAATATTCACTATGTGGTACTCCCCGTTTATGATCATTTCATGAGGAAATGTCTTGATGGCTTGTGGGCTACAAACTAGGGCATCATGCATTATTTATGAGCTCACTGTTTGAGCACTAGCCAATCAAATAGGGAGATGAGGTGCTCAAACAATGAGCTCATAAACAATGTATGATAAGGTAGTTGTAGGTAGTTATCTCTTCTATAATGATGGAAGAGTGAAAGGTAATGATCAATGAGGTTGCTGCTATTAGATATACATGAATACACTTACTATTTTGAATTTGAGCTCAGGCATCATGCAATGTTATTTCTTTCATTGCATGCTTGCTGCTGTTGTGTACCATATATTATTTTATACACTGTTTATTTCATTCAGACCGTGAGCTTGACATTTGTAATGTATTTTCTGTTATTGGATCAATGCTACCATGTTGTTGAGGCTGTAGATGCTTTGGATCACCACTGCCATTCTATTTTGATAGTAGAAATATAACAAACAGAGCACCGTCCAATCAAATAGAGACATTAGTAAGACATTTAATGCATTATTATTTCATCATGATGATAAAAATTTTATTGGCTCAAAGCACATAGAAATTCAAAATAGTAGGATATCTTAATCTTTATGAGCTCAAATTCAAAACAGTAAGTGCATTATTTTATTATTGATGTCCCTATTTGATCTAATAACATCAATATAACAAATAGAGCACTGACCAATCAAATAGGGACATGAGGTGCTCAAACAGTGAGCTCATAAAACAATATATTTAGTCTTAATAAAATCTTATAAAATAACATAAATTGTGTGAAGTGTTTGATCTCTCTTTATTTGTTTTGTTGTTGATATTCACTATGTGGTACTCCCCATTTATGATCATTTCATGAGGAAATGTCTTGATGGATTGCAGGCTGCAAGCTAGGGCATCATGCATTATTTATGAGTTCATTGTTTGAGCACTGGCCAATCAAATAGGGACATGAGGTGCTCAAACAGTGATCTCATAAACAATGCATGATGCCCTAGTTGTAGGTAGTTATCTCTTCTATAATGATGGAGGAGTGAAAGGTAATGATCAATGAGGTTGTTGCTATTAGATCATACATTAATACACTTACTGTTTTGAATTTGAGCTCAGGCATCATGCAATGTTATTGTTGTCATTGCATGCTTGCTACTATTGTGCACCATATATTATTTTATACACATAGAACAATAGGTTTGGGGACTTAGAATTATGTTCAATCCTTAGTAATGGTTTGAGGAACTAATTACTAGATGAGTGACTACAGTACCTTAGTTTGCATTATTAGATGATCTTGTTTAATTTGTGTTCATTTCAAGCAAAGATACATGTAAAGGAAAACAATTTTTTGCATCTAAAGATTACATGTATATATATGAAAAATAACTTGTATATACTATACAAGGAAAATAACTTTTAGAAGAAAATGCAAGAGTACAAACATACATAAGAGGATGAACATAAATAATAAGGGTGCTAGACATTGCCTAAAGTGATGAAGTTTTTACCGGGGTATGAATCTAGTGTGCCCCTGTGTGATCCAAAACCTGCAAAGAAAAGAGAGATGGGGGTTAGATAAAAAATATCTAAGCAATGAATGGCATCCTATTACTGATCCTCATCTACAATTATGCATGTGCATAGTCAAGCCATACACTTCTGAAAGAAAAACCAAACTCACAGTCTCAATAAAATAAATAGTGTATAAAACAATATATGGTGCACAACAGAAGCAAGCATGCAATGACAACAATAACATTGCATGATGCCCGAGCTCAAATTCAAAATAGTAAGTGTATTAATGTATGATCTAATAGCAAAAACCTCATTGATCATTACCTTTCACTCCTCCATAATTATAGAAGAGATATCTACCTACAACTATATTTCATAATTCCTCCTTCGAAGTATATATCAAGTATAATTATGAGTTTACATCATATATTTAGTGTTAATAAAATCTTATAAAATAACATAAAACTAACCCAAAATACTGTCTTAATAAAATCTTAATAAAATAATATATTTAGTCTTAATAAAATAATACACTTACTGTTTTGAATTTGAGCTCAGGCATCATGCATTTTTTATGAGCTCATTGTTTGATTACCAGCCAATCAAATAGGGACATGAGGTGCTCAAACAGTGAGCTCATAAACAATGCATGATGCCCTAGCTTGTAGCCCACAAGCCATCAATATATTTCCTCATGAAATGATCATAAACGGGGAGTACCACATAGTGAATATCAACAACAAAACAAATAAAGAGAGATCAAACACTTCACACAATGCCTTGAAGGTAACAGAAATGATGCCCTATCTCTCAAAGCTCGCGGGTCATCAAGCATTCTAAATGAAAAAGGTGTAAACAATGACAGTATTAAACAGTGAACTCATGAACAATGTATGATGCCCTAGCTTGCAGCCCACGAGCCATTAAGATATTTCCTCATGAAATGATCATAAACATGGAGTACCACAGTGAATATCAACACCAAAAAAAGAAAAAAGAGATCAAACACTTCACATAATATATGCTATTTTATAAGATTTTATTAAGACTAAATATATTGTTTTATGAGCTCATTGTTTGAGCACCTCATGTCCCTATTTGATTGGTCGGTGCTCTGTTTGTTATATTGATGCTATTAGATCAAATAGGGATATCAGTAATAAAATAGGGACATCAAATAAGGACATCAGTAATAAAATAATACACTTACTATTTTGAATTTGAGCTTATAAAGATTAAGATATCCCTATTTTATTACTGATGTCCCTATTTACATCTTTTTATCAAATGACCCAAAAACATCAAGAATGGTCATATATGGTCACTAATAGCCAACTTTCAGAAGAATATGAATGAATGCAAACATACATAAGTGGATGAACGTAAATAATGAAGGTACCAAACATTGCCTGAAATAATGAAGTGTTGACCCAGGGTTCAATCCAGTATGCTCTTGTATGATCCAAAACCTGCAAGGAAGGAAAAGATGGGGTTAGATCCAAAGGATCTAAGCAATGCCTGAACCCTATTACTAATCCTCATCTACAATTATGCATGTGCATAGTCAAGCCATAAACTTCTAACATGAACTATGCTACAGAACATGGGTGTGTGTTAATGTGATTCAAAAGCTATTATGCAAGATTGTTTTATTATTGAGATAAGGATATCTTAATTCTACAAAAGTAAATATTTTGAGAAATATTTGAATTTAATTTTGACAATAACATGAGAAGTGATATGTTTCAAGCTTCAGCGAGACTTCATACCACGCAATGTTCATATATTATGTTCAATGCGTTATTTATGCTTGTATTGGTGGGAAAACTCTTGAAAATGTGCAAAAGAGATTGCATTCAACCATGTTGTTTACATGACACATGTAGTTTACCTCCAGCCTAAATCAGCATTGCGTACAAATCTACAGATGGTGTGTGGTATGAAGCCTCGTTGAAGCTTGAAAATGATAAGCATTATGATGCTGAGGTATGGTGTGGTAAGCACAAGTATAGTTTCTCGTAAGATGCTATTGGTATAGTTTTTTTTTTTTTTCAATAATTGCAGAATCCAGCTTCTCCTATACTTACATGTATGTATACATTTTGGGCTTGGCTTTAATGTCATGTAAATTTGAGTGAAATGGTAATAATATTTAAGAGCAACAAGTATGACGTTTTAAACAAATATGCATATACATTATATAATAGGAGGAGTGATATATTTTAATGGCAACACTTAATGAGAAGGATGCCTATATAACAGGAGGAGTGATATATTTTAATGGTAGTAGACATAAAAATTGCAGTGAAACTCTGTAATTTATTATTGTAAGTGGACATATAAATTGTAGTGTAAGTAGTAGGATGATTGTAAGTGGACATAGAAATTGCAGTGAAACTTTGTAATTTATTATGGCTCAGTGTTGTATATCCATAGTCAATATCTATTTAAACTTTAGGATGATACTTATATGATGGCTTAAGTAAATTGTTCTTACCTTGAGACTAGTACACCATGGGATTAGATGATGGTTGTTATAATAGCAACTGTGTGTCTGTGGGATACTTTTATATTTTGTATTAAATGATGATATATATGTGTTTCTTCCTTTTACAACAGTTTATATTTTGATACTTATATCTTGAATTGTCAAATGACCAATGAGTGATAATTTCAAAAGTGTATCATAATTAAAGGAATGTGAATTCATATTGTACTTAATATGAATGCTACTGTGTAATATTTTTAATTACAATATTTCGAGACCCATCTCCATTTTAAACTAACCTATGACTTCAAAGGAGGAATTATGAAATATAGTTGTAGGTAGTTATCTCTTCTATAATGATGGAGGAGTCAACGTAATGATCAATGAGGTTGCTGCTATTAGATCATACATTAATACACTTATTATTTTGATAGTAATAACATTGCATGATGCCAGAGCTCAAATTCAAAACAGTAAGTGTATTATTTTATTACTGATGTCCCTATTTTATTACTGATGTCCTATTTGGTTTAATAGCATCAATATAACAAACAGAGCACCAACGAATCAAACAGGGACATGAGGTGCTCAAATAGTGAGCTCATAAACAATGCATGATGCCCTAGCTTGTAGCTCGCGAGCCCTCAAGACATTTCCTCATGAAATGATCATAAACGAGGAGTACCACATAGTGAATATCAACAACAAAATAAATAAAGAGAGATCAAACACTTCACACAATGCCTTGAAGGTAATAGCAATGATGCCCTAGCTCTCAAAGCTCGTAGGTCATCGAGCATTCCAAATGCAAAGATGTAAACAATGCCAGTATTAACATTCATATTTTTCCATTAAATAAACAAATGCCATCAAAATGAAATTGAGTTAATGAGAAGACAAAGCTCAAATGCCTACCTCAAGTCATGACTTCCATATAAAGATCAAATGCTAAGGAACTATGTTATAAAATTTCATGCCAAATTTCAAGGCATGAAATTTTATAGCTGTACATATATTTTCTTCGACTCCCCCACATTGTAAACTCAATGCTAAGGATAAAAAAGTATGATGTCAAAAAGTATAAAATTTCATGCCTTGAAATTTTATAACATAGTTCCTTAGCAGCTGCCATATGAAGAGCAGTGCAAGGTGGCAACTTTTCCATTTTACCACAGTTAGGGCCCTATTTTACCATGCTTTATGAGCTTTATGTTTTTACCATGCTTTATGAGCTTTATGTTTTTTTTAAGTGAAGACAAAGATTATCTTAATTTGTTATTTTTAAATTTTATTCATCTTATGATTTTAAAAATTGAAATAAAAATATAAACTTTTAAGAAACTTTTACATTTTTTCATCAAATGACCCAAAAACATCAAGAATCATCATATATGGTCGCTAATAGCCAAATTTTATAAGAATATGAATGAATGCAAACATGCATAAGTGGATGAACATAAATAATGAAGGTACTAAACATTGCTTGAAGTAATGAAGTGTTGACCCAGGGTTCAATCCAGTATGCTCTTGTATGATCCAAAACCTGCAAGGAAGGAAAAGATGGCGTTAGATCCAAAGGATCTAAGCAATGTCTGGCACCCTATTACTGATCCTCATCTACAATTATGCATGTGCATATTCAAGCCATACACATACTCAACAACATGGTAGCATTGATCCAATAACATAAAATACATTACAAATGCCAAGCTCACGGTCTCAATGAAATAAACAGTGTATAAAATAATATATGGTGCACAACAGCAGCAAGCATGCAATAACATTGCATGATGCCCAAGCTCAAATTCAAAATAGTAAGTGTATTAATGTATGATCTAATAGTAGCAACCTCATTGATCATTACCTTTCACTCCTCCATCATTATAAAAGAGATAACTACCTACAACTATATTTCATAATTCCTCCTTTGAAGTCATAGGTTAGTTTAACTATTGGACAATGAGCTGATAGGAGTTTTGAATAGATTTGAATAAAAACTAAAAGTATTGAATTTTATTTGTTCTTATTGTGAGTTCAGGGGAGAAGAAGGCTAAGACCTTTTCAGCGGATCAGGGTGGTGTATATAGCTTGTAAGTTTATATGTTTGCACTTTTTTTGTTTGAGGCTTAATTATGCTAGTTTTTAAATAGAAAGATTTTTCTTTCTTATTTCAAATTCATTCCTTCATATGTCATACCTGATGCACAGTGAATTCATAGGAGTTTCAAATAGATTTGAAGAAAAACTAAGAGCATTCACTTTTAACTGTTCTTATTGTGAATTCAGGGGAGAAGAAGGCTAAGATATTTACATCTGATCTTGTGTGAGAAAGGTATGAAATTTGTGTGGGCTAACCTCCTTGTTCTGTCAGCGTCCTCTATGATTTCAGATGCTATATTTTCTTGAGTCTGGTTGGTGACTTACTTTCCCCTCTTTGGTTCCTTGCTTTCTTACATTAAGAGTTCATTTTGTCTCTGATTAGGGCACTATTTCTCCTTGACTATATTCTTTTGGGGGTCTGATCTATTGTAGTTGTTTCTTTTTTCTTTGAATCATTATTTACAATTACTTTTGATGCAATATTTGTGTGAAGAACAAGAACAAAATGGTGAACGAGTGTATTTGACAAAGATAAACCTGACACATTTTGTTGGGCTGATTGGGTTGGCCTGGTACCATTTACATGGCTGGCCAAATATTAAACAGTGAGCTCATGAACATGTCAGTATTAAACAGTGAGCTCATGAATAATGTATGATGCCCTAGCTTGTAGCCCGCAAGCCATCAAGACATTTCCTCATGAAATGATCATAAATGGGGGGTACCACATAGTGAATATCAACAACAAAACAAATAAAGAGAGATCAAACACTTCACACAATGCCTTGAAGGTAATAGAAATGATGCCCTAGCTCTCAAAGCTCATAGGTCATCAAGCATTTCAAATGAAAAGATGTAAACAATGCCAATATTAAACAGTGAGCTCATGAATAATGTATGATGCCCTAGCTTGCAGCCCGCGAGCCATCAAGACATTTCCTCATGAAATGATCATAAATGGGGAGTACCACATAGTGATTATCAACATCAAAACAAATAAAGAGATCAAATACTTCACACAATGCCTTGAAGGTAATAGCAATGATGCCCTAGATCTCAAACCTCGCGGGTCATCAAGCATTCCAAATGAAAAGATGTAAAACAATGCTAGTATTCAATAGTGAGCTCCTAAACAATGTATGATGCCCTAGCTTGCAACCCGTGAGCCACCAAGACATTTCCTACACTCTCCCTTCCCCTTCCCCTTCTCTCTCTCTCTCTCCTACTCTCTCCCCTTCCCCTCCTCTCTCTCTGACTCTCTCCCCCTTCCCTTCTCTCTCTCTCTCCTACTCTCTCCCCCTTACCCTTCTCTCTCTCCTACTCTCTCCCCTTCCCCTTCTCTCCCTCCTACTCTCTCCCCTCTCTCTCTCTCTCTCTCTCTCTCTCTATGGTGCAGGAGCACCTAGGCATTAGGATATTGAAGATGATCCCAAAGGATATTTTAATGATTTAATGTAAATCTATATGTTTGGATGTGGTATTCCATGTAATGGAATCAATTGTAATGCCTAAGGGCAATAAAATTGTGAAGTTGTCATTTAGTTGTCATTCAAGACCTAGATTGGTCAAAAGGTCAAATTTGTATAAAAAAGCCATAAAAAAGCTAGAAATCATGTAAAAGGTCTT